>CM077159.1:115650638-115903094 GCA_039583875.1 Platanthera guangdongensis | reverse complement strand
TTGATATATTTCAAAAGGTTTTAGATTGCAATCAATAAAATAAATATGAGAATCACTTCAAGAATTGTTTATAGAAGTTCAGATGAGAGAAAAGATAGAAAATCAACTCTAGGCTCTATTTGGGAGGACTTATTTTCAACCGATCAAGAGGTTTTGACCGCATGAACCAGACCTTATTTAAGGTCCGGTTCATGTGGTTGTAATCGCTTGACCGGTGAAAATAAGTCCTCTCAAATGGAGCCTTAGTCTCTCAATATGAAAAATTCCAAAAGAAAGTTGATGAGTGAGTTGCTGAAATATATGATATGTTTAGTATACTCATAAATAAGCTGAAAGGGTTAGATAAAGATATATCTCTTACTGAGATAAATGATAAATTACTCATGTGTTTCCCAAGTACATGTGATTGAATGATATGGGATATTATAGAAGTAATGTGTCATAGAGAAATTACAACATATGCATCACTAGAAAAACTTAAGTCATGCGAATAACTTCTGAGAAGTAGAACTAAGACAGAAGTTAAGGAAATTTTCATTACACCAAAAGAAAAATCTGTTGCTTTCAAGGTTACTGAAGGTGAACCATCTGTATCAAAACAAGAGATGTTCAATCTTCTGGAAAGGAGATTTAGAAGATGGATAGAGTCAGAAAGCTCTAGAAGTAGAGATAGAAATATGAGAAAAGCAAAGTTTGATAAAACTCTTAATATGGAGAAAATCTGCTTTACATGTATAAAACTCGTACACATATATCAACAGAGTGTTCAGATCAACAGAAGGATAAACAAAACAAAATGGATCAAAAGAAATTTCAGAAGAGAAAAGACAAGAAAAAGGGGAAAGGTTTTATAGCAGAAATCAAGAGTGATACCAGTTCTGATTTAAGTTCTTTATCAGGATGTGAAGGAGAAGCTGGTGCTGAAAGAACCTGCTTGATGGCTCTCGAATCAAATTCAGACACTGAAGAAATCAGGTAAATTATTTTGATGATATTGATTTTTCTTCTGAAAAATTTAAGCAATATTTTAAAAAGTTTTGTGAAGATCAGATTATTACTAAAAAGGAAATTATGAATTTAATAAGTAAAATGGAGGTAATTAAAATTATACATATGATAAAGAGCAAACCGAATAGGATAGATTATTAGAAGATGAAGAAAAAAAAATCAAGTTGTTGCTCAACACATGAAAACATCTCACTAAATAAATAGCTAATAAAGGCAAAAGCCTTTGAAGATTTCTTGAATGAAAGGAGTCAACAACTGAAAATATTACTGAAAACCTTAAGAAAATGTTTGATCATTTAGGTCTAGGAGCCAATCAACAAAGGAATATGATAACTAATAATATACATGTTTGGAAAAATTCTATATCATTCACCAAAGCAAATGAAGCTCAACCTAATAATAAATTAAAAAGAGCAACAAAGAATGATAATATAGAAAATGTCAAAAGAAAAAGTATTATAAATAAGTAGCCAGTAATAAACACTAAGAAAAAATCAGTAATCATAGATAATCATGAACATGTGTCGACTTCATATCGACGCAAAACCCGTGAAATGTCGACTACAAATTGATGCATCCAGAATATTACGTTGAATGCTACTCAACATATCCCTAAATAATTGTTTTTCTTATTCATAAAAAAGTAATGTTTGTATAATGTGTTTTATTAAAGGACATGTTAAAAAAGCTGTTGGTTTAATAGACCAACAATATTTTATCCTATGTGGTATTATGAAATTCCATCCCACACTTTCATTACACCTTAACATAGAAAAAGAATTAATGGGTCCAACGTAACCTGGATCCTAATAAATGTTTGATTTCTTGTGAAGGCAAATGGCCATCCTTATGCAAACCAGCTATGGTATTTGGATAGTGGCTACTCCAGACATATGATTGGACATAAAGAATTACTAGAAAATTTTAAGGCCAAAAATGGCCCATAGGTAATTTTTGGTGATTCCGACTATGCTCAAACCAAAGGTTATGGATGATCAGAATTGGAGATATCACTTTTCAAAGACAGCATATGTTGAAGCACTTCAACATAATTTAATTAGTATTAGTCAGCTATATGATGGTGAATACAAATTTATATTCACTCATAACCTATGTCAAATAGTCAACTCCATAACTGATATTATAGTGTTATCTGATTATAGAAAAGATAATATCTATGTAGTTAATTTTTTCTCAACCACAGATGAAATATGTCTGTTTAATGCTGAATTAGATAGGAATGAGCCATGGCACATGAGGATTGGTCATGTAAATCCCAAGACAATAACAAAGCTTGCAAGGGGTGATCTGGTAAGAGGCTTACCAAAAAATAAGTACAAAAAAGTCAATCCTTGTAGGGCAAGTCAACATGGTAAGAAAGTTAAATCATCATTCAAACTAATTGGTAAGAATGATTCCCGTAGAATTTTATATCTACTACATATTGATTTATTTGGTCCTCTTACCACTCAAAGTTTAGAAGGAAAGTCTTATACTCTTGTAATAGTGGATGACTACTCAAGATTTAGTTGGGTGTTTTTTTCCTAAAAGCTAAGTCTAAAACCTTTTTAGTACTCTAAAGATTTATCAAATAGATTCAATCTGAATATGATACTAAAATGTCCTTGATCAGAAGTAATCATTGCACAGAGTTTGAAAATAAATTAATCTATAAATTCTATGAGGATGAAGGAATTTGATAAAAATTTTCAGCTCTTAGAACTCCTCAACAAAATGGAGTAGCTGAAAGAAAAATAGAACCCTAATTAAATCGGGTAGAACCTTATTAGTAGAATCAAATCTGCCTAGGTCATTTTGGGCTGAAGTAGTAAATACTGCTAATTATGTTCTCAATAAAAGTCTAACTCACAAAACCAAGTCAAAGACCCATATGAACTTTTGAAAGCTAAAACACATATAGTCTCTTATTTTAGAATATTTGGCTGTGCTTATTTCTAACTTAATAATGGAAAAATTTATCTTGCCAAATTTGACAAGAAACTTGATGATGGAATATTTTTAGGATATTCTTTGACAAGCAAAGCTTATAGGTGTTATAATAAAAGGACCCTTAGAATTGAGGAATCCGTGCAAGTAGTATAGCATGAAACTTTTTATTATTCTAAGGGGGAGGAAACTTCCACCAAGAATCTTTTGAAGGAACGAGATTCTTAAAGTTATGATTTTAAAGAACTGAAGATTGAAGAGATTACTGAAAACCCATCTAATAGCTTGTTCATCAGTTAGAAGATATTGTAGAAAGTACAGATGATGAAGCAATATGTTGGGTACATTGGAATAAATGTACCTGATTTGAAGAAGCCTCACCCTACTCAATGATATACATCAAAATGTATTTGATGTATTTTGAGTTACCTTGTGCAGGTTAAGTATTTGCAGGTAAAACTGAAAAGTTTCTAAGTCCATGTGTCGACACCCAGAAGAAAAGTGTCGACACTTAAGAAGGCTTTTGTCGACACCCAGAGAAGCAGTGTCGACACTTGGAGTAATTGTGTCGACACCAGGAATGCAGAGTCGACACCAGAAGGAAAGTGTCGACACATACAGGCTGTGTTGACACTCAATGAAGAAATGTCCAGAGAAGCTGTGTCGACACTTAGAAGTAGTGTCGACACCCAGAAGAACTTTGTCGACATCAAAAGTGTCGACACTTGGAGGCTGTGTCGACACTCAGCAAAATTTCAACAAATTCCAAGTACATGTGTCAAAACTCAGCCAAAGTCTCAACACAAGAAGATTGTGTCGACACAAGGAGAAGTGTCGACACACAGCAAAAGTTTCAACACATGAAGAAAGTGTCGACACTAGGAGCCTGTGTCGACACTCAGCAAATATCAATGAAGTCTAAGTACAAGTGTCGACCCAAAGGAGATGTGTCGACACTCAGCAAAAGAATCAACACAGAAGGCATATGTCGACATCAAGAAGATGTATCGACACTTAGCAAGTATCAACACAAGAAGATGTGTCGACACAAAGGAGTTGTGTCGACACTTACAAGAAATCAACAAAGTATCAAAGAAGAAGGACTTGTGTCGACACACAGGATCAGTGTCGACACATGTTGAAGAAGCAGTGTCGAGAAGCAGATTCTACAATACAAGGAGTTGTGTCGACACCATGAAGACTAGTGTCGACACTTAGTCTACTTGTGTCGACACTTGGTCTATAAGTGTCGACACTTAAAGACTGACTGTCTCGACACTTTCAGACAGTTACAGAAAATTCAAGAAGTGACTGGATGACTTGACAACTGCCATTCTAGCCAGTCTACTGCAACTGTCAGAGCTGTCAGAAAGTCGTTAGAAACTGGATCAGCCGGTCACCATGAAGAAAGCCTATATAAAGGCTTATTCTGTCAGCAATCAGTGATTGATCAATGAATCATTGAAGTACAACACAACTAGAAGAAGACCTTCAAGTGAAGATCTAAGAAGTTGGAGAGAGAGAGAGCTCCTTCCAAGAAGACAGTTGTTGAACCAGGCTGTGAAGAAAGTTTCAGACTGAGATCTGATTCTTAAGTGTGTAGTGATTAAAGATCACCTGCATAGAGACTCAACCTTATTGTGTTCTATAATTCAAGAAGCATTGAAGGAAGCCAAGGGAGGTTGATCTCAGCAAAGTTCTTCCCAGAACTCATCAAGAAACCTGTCAACTCTTCTCTCTTATTCTGAGTTGTAGGTTTACACTTTGTAATTTTAATTTCTTGTAGGATCCTAAGGGATCTGAGTTGTAAGCCTGAAATTATAGAGGTTGAGTGGTAGGGCCTGTGTGCCTGTGTGTAGGAGATCTATTTCTCTGAGTGTAGGCCTGTTGTAGGCTGAGTGTAGGCCTTGTGGCTGAGTGTAGGTCCTTGGAGAAGACTGAGTTGTAGGGCTATTGAGCCTGAGTTGTAGGAGTGGGATCACTCTGAGTTGTAGGAACCTATTTGGGGGTTCTGAGTGTAAGATCTGAGGATCTGAGGTATAGTGGAGAAGTTGAGTCGAATCTAGTACACTACTAGATAGGCGAAGGGGGAAAGTGGATGTACCCAGACCTTGGGGAACCACTATAAAACTGTGTGTACTCTGTGTGTGTGATTGATTCTGTGTATGCTGTGTTAAAGTTCTGTGAATGCTGTGATTAATTCTGCCAAAAGTTTAAAAAGATAAGGTCACCTATTCACCCCCCCTCTAGGTGATTAGGTACAATTTCTTTCACAATAGTTGAAGGGATGCTTGGTCCATCTGTTATTACAAGTAAAATTAATGATCAAGTGACTATCAATTCAATATACACAATAAATTGTTGAACAACATGCAGATCATCATCAAATTATTCAAGATATAATAAATATAGAAAGATCATTTTTTAGAGACCATCCACCAACTCAAGTGATTGAAAATGTGAATCAAAGAGTAAAGACTAGAAAGCAATTAACTGCAGAAGTTATACTACAATGCTTTCTTTTGTAGTATAAAACTAAGAAGTTTGAGAAAGCTAATAATGATCTACATTGGATAGTTGCTATGCAAGAAGAGC
Source organism: Platanthera guangdongensis (assembly GCA_039583875.1). Taxonomy (NCBI): domain Eukaryota; kingdom Viridiplantae; phylum Streptophyta; class Magnoliopsida; order Asparagales; family Orchidaceae; genus Platanthera; species Platanthera guangdongensis. Next base: position 115,897,544 of record CM077159.1, on the reverse strand, counting down.
TTGTATAATTTGAAAGAAATAAAGTATGGACACTAGTGGAAAGACCAAAGGATTACCCAATTATTGGAGCAAAGTGGGTATTCAGAAATAAAATGGTTTCTAATAGAGTAATAATAAGAAATAAAGCTAGACTTGTTGTTCAAGGCTATAAACAAGAATAAGGGATTGATTATAATCAAACCTTTACACCAGTGGCCAGGCTAGAAGCAACAAGATTATTTCTGGCTTATACATTATACAAAGGAATCAAAGTTTATCAAATAGATGTAAAGAGTGTTTTTCTTAATGGAAATCTTCAAGAGGAAGTTTATGTTGAACAACCACAAGGTTTTGTCAATCCAACTCACCCCTCTTATGTTTATAAACTAAATAAAACACTTTATTGTTTAAAATAAGCTCCAAGAGCTTGGTATGAAACTTTATCCAATTTCCTCTTAGATCACTCTTTCACAAGAGGAAAGGTGGATAAAACACTCTTCACAAAAAAAAAACATAAGGATAAGTTGCTTTTTGTCCAAATTTATGTGGATGATATTATTTTTGGCTCAATAGACTCTAGATTTTGAAAAATGTTTGCTGACTTGATACAATCCAGATTTGAAATGAGTAACATGTGAGAATTATTCTTCTTTCTTGGGTTATAAGTAAAGCAAAGTAATGAAGGCATTTTTATATCATAATCCAAGTATACAAAGGAACTAATATAGTGATTTGGTATGGAAAATGCCTCCATCATGAAAACTCCCATGGTTGCTAATGTTATTTGAGATAAATATGTTTTTGGTAAATTTGTTGATTAGAAAAACTATAGAGTGAAAGTAGCTAGTTGTATACCTAAATCACCTATAGGGGGTGAATAGGTGAGTTCTATGTATTTTAGCGGATTAAAAATAATAACAAACAAGCACACATAAACACAACACAAACACAAACACAATGATTTATAGTGGTTTCCCAAGATGGGTATATCCACTGTCCCGCCTCGTCTATCTAGAATTTCGGTCTAGACTCAGCTACTTCATCAAAACTCATATTATGACAATCTTACACCTTGGAGCCTCAACTCCTACAAGCTCAGAGTCAACACTCCTACAACTCAGAGAACAGTCTCTCTTACACAAGATTTAATAAACACGGATCTACAAACATGAAAGTAGAAACTTCCTACAATAATACAAATGATTTTGTAAAAGTTTATAGATTCAAACAATCTTCTTCTTCAGATCTGATTAGATTCAATCCTCTTCCTTCTTAGAGAGTAGATCTTGAAATAAAAGTTGAAGGAGAAGACTTGATATACACTTGAAATCTTTGATCTGAAATCTTAGGATCTGATAAGATCAAGAAGAACCTCTGTAGAATCTGAAACAAGTGATTTGTTGAATCTCTTCTTTTAAGGAATCGCCAATCATGAACTTCTAGGTCATTAGGTTGTGTATTTCTGAGAACAGTAAATCCGGAAAGAAAAATATGGAGGCTATTCATGATTTGAAAATTATGTTAAGATTGATTCTTGCGATTCATTGATTGAAATGTATTTCTTTGTATTTATAGTATTCATCTACAACGGCTAGAAATATTCTGCAAAACGAGCTTCCACGTGTACTGTACATGACCGACTTCTTAAAACAGAACTCGTCAGAAAATTAAAGCAAAATAACTGTTAAGTCCATCTGTCAAGATCACTCGTGACATAAGTAGAACACTCGATGAATCACTTATACACTCGATGAACTTCATGAAAGCATTCGATGAATTACGCAAAAGCACTTGGCGAGTCACTGGACCTCTCGAGAATACTCGACGAATTCTACGAGTGTTCAAATGATGTCTCAATGAATGACATGAGACTTTACGTGAATACTCGACAAATTTGAATTAGTGGTTCCCGAAAAAAATTTAAGAAACTATTAGAAATTTCATGAGTAAACTCGACGAATTCCATGAGTGTTCACATGATGTCTCGACAAATGACACGAGACTTCACGTGAATACTCTACGAATTTGACTTAGAAAAATTTCTGATTCATCCCGAACTCAGCAACCACCCTTTTCCTTGAATCTCCTATTTCACTTGAAAATGAAGTAAACCCCAATAGAGAGATTACACATGAGTCAACACCATGTCCTACACAATGAGGAATTACATTGCATATTCCTGTGTTTTATGACTTATTGTAATCTGACATTGGTTTGTACTTGACAATAAAATCCTGCAAGCACATAACTTGAAAGCATTATCAAATACAACTCAATTCATCTTAGTTCATGGGGGACTTCTTCAAATTAGGGTTATTGTGGGAACAATACCCAACATAAAGCAATTATTGGATCTCTTCTTTATCTTATAACTAGTAGGCCAGACATAATGTTTACCACGGGTGTCTATGCAAGGTTTTAGGTAAATCTTAAAGAGTCTTATCTTACTTCTATAAAAAGAATATTAAGATATCTTAAGTGTACAACTGAATGTGATTATGGTATCCTACAGAATCAGAGTTTGAATTATATGGATATTTTGATGCTGATTATGCAGGGTGTAGATTGGAAAGAAAAAAGTACCTTTGGAACATGTCAATTTCTAGGTGCTTGACTGATATCTTGGTTTAGTATAAAGCAAACATCAATCTCCACTTCTACAACAAAAGCTGACTATATTGCTACTGGAAGCTGTTGTTCACAGATTTTTTGAATGCAAAAGCAGTTACTTGATTATTACTTGAATTTCACTAAATACATAATATTCTGTAATAGCTCAAGTGTTATTTCAATTGCCTCAAATCCTATCTTACACAATAGGACAAAGCATATAGAAAATATTCATCACTTTCTCATAGACAATATGGAAAAAGGGAAAAATTTCTTTGGAATATGTGACTTCTGAAAATCAAAGGACAAATATTTTTACAATGCCTCTTTATGAAATCAATCACAACTACTTTATCAATGTTTTGGGCATACTTGATAAAGCTTGGTAATTGATTTCATAGACTTCAATTTTCATTACAATTATTGCTGGGAAAAACCTGCAAAATACTTAAAAATTCAAGTTTGTATTCGACGTAACATTGAATATAAGTCGACGGAACATCCACTTTTATTTGATGCAACATCTAGAGATGGTGTTGATGATGAGTTTTGGATCATGTCAATGCTACGCCAACATCACACAACGCATGCTTCGACAATGATATTTTCACATATATTGAAAAGAAATCGACGTCATGTCTTCTAAGGAATTAGTTATGCCCTACTTTCTCAATGTTTCGTCTTTTTATTTAGACGTCGTATTTTTCTCCAAACTCTTCATCTTCCCCGCTCTATTTTTCCTCTACTTGCTCTCTCCGTTTTTCTTTATAATCTTTGCAGGTACTCTAGTATTAATCATAATCAAGTACATTAATTATTGACTGAGAAAGAGGTATTGTATATTCTTGTTCAAGCCCTAACGCCAATAGTTATTGGATTCATCAAAGAATTCTTGTTTTTCAATGACGAGTGCAATGGTAAACTTATGATACTTCAAAATTGGATAAATGAATTATCAAGCTCCATACAACTTCTTGATCAACAAGTTGATCAAAGTATACTCCCTGCCATAGTCTTTATATCATTCTTTCAAGATTTAAAGAAGGGAGGAATCGAGGTAAGGATAACAGGACTCAAGATTCAGACTGTGTTTGAACTTATAATATAGATGAAAGTATTTAATTGTCTACCTAAATCACCTAGAGGTGGGTGAATAAGTGAGTTATGCATCTTTTTACAGAATAAAAAATTACTAAAAAATAAGCACGCAAGGATTTATAGTTATTCCCCAGAATGGGTACATCCACTGTCCCACCTCGCCTATCTAACACTTTGGGGTAGACTCAACTACTTCACAAAATCTCAGATTATATAAATCTTACACCTTGGAGCCTCAACTCTTACAACTCGGAGATAATGCTCCTATAACTCGAAGAACAACCTCTCCTACCAATCAGAGAGAACTCTCCTACAACTCGATCCAATAATACAGATCTAAAAATTCCGAAGTAGAAACTTCCTACAATAAGATAAATAGTTTTTACAACATTTTAGATTGAAAACAATCTACTTCTTAAGATCTGAATGGATTCACTCTTCTTCCTTCTTGGAGACTAGGACTTGGAATGAAGTTGAAGGAGAAGACTTGAAATCTTGAAAATCTTGATATAAAATCTTGAAATCGGACAAGATCAAAGCCACCATTGAGGAATCTAAAAGCAATGATCTTGTCTAATTTATCTCTGAGAAGATTCATTGATCGTGAACTCTAGGTTGTCGGGAAGAACAATTCCGAGAACAATAGATCGAGAAAATGGTGTTCGGCCGTTCATGAATTCGAAATTAGGTCTTGATAAATATTTATGATTTCTAGCAAGCTATCTTTCAGAAATGAGTCCTTGATATATATATATATGAAATCCATCTTCAATGGCTAGAAATTTCCTTCCAAAAATAAGCTTCCATGTGCACTGTACATGACCGTCATTTGAAATAGAACCCATCGAAAAAAAATTGATCCAGAAAAACATTAAGCCCATTCGTTGAGTTGACACGAGTAATAGCTAAAGCACTCGACAAATCACTTCAATTACACGAATGCAATCGACGAATTACACGAGTTCATTTGATGAATTTGACTTGGAAATTTTTCTGTAAACAGTCACTAGACCACTCGAGTATATTCGAGGAATTCCACGAGTATTCATACGATGTCTCGATGAATGACACGAGACTTCACGTATATACTTGATGAATTTAACTTAGCCATTTCAGAAGAAGTTTAAGAAACTGTCAGAAATTTCTCGAGTAAACTTGACAAATTCCATGATTATTCACGTGATGTCTCAATGAATGACATGAGCCTTCATGTATATACTCGACGAATTTTACTTGGGAAATTTTCTGATTATTCCTGAACTAAGCAACCTTCCCTTTCCTTGATTCCTATGCACTTGAAAATGAAGTACACCTCAATAGAGAGATTACACATGAGTCAACACCATGTCCTACACAATGAGGTATTATATTGTATAGTCCTTTGTTTGATGACCCATTATAATCTGACATTGGTGTGTACTTGGCAATTAAGTCTTGCAAGTACACAACTTGAAAGTACAGTCAAATACAACTCAATTAATCTTGGTTCAAGAGGGACTTCTTCAAATTAGGGTTATTGTGGAAGCAATACCCAACAATCTCCCCATATTTGAAGAAGTTAGAACCCTACACACTAAGGTGAATGCACATAAAATAATCTTAAACACAAATATATAGGGAAATGGTATAAAGTAGAATTAACATAAATCTCAACAAACAGTAATGTTATATAAATAGTTCTTAATGACATTTCAGGATTCACACACAATCACAGATATAGAATATGAACATTAAGCAGTCTTTCCCCTGGTCTTCTCATTTTGCTTGGCAAAAATGCTTTTGGTTTTGGAAATATTTTGGAGGAGGAGGAGCATTTGGATCATCTCTTATGTACTTCCTGAAATGTATCCGCCTCTTTATGTTAGCCATATCATGCTTTTTCCATTCCTCTCTACTGTAATGCAACCACCGATCTTCATTGGCCAAGTCCACTAGTGTGAAAGTGTCCAGTATTTTGCCTTTGGATATTGGGCTCCATACTTAAAAAGTTCCCTATTTGGGTCAGACTTATGAGCAGAGAGGCCTTCTCCATATCTTATTTTCTTGAGAGCTGGTTGAGGCACTTCTCCAACAAACTCAACATCTGGTTCAACAGCAGCAACAATAGCCATTCCTATCATATACTTATAATCTTCTTGAGAATAGTCCTGTGTATCCGTCCAGTATTAGGAGTAATCCCGAGCAGGATGAACATCATCATGTAATGGTTCTGGCACTCCGACTTCAGCATTTCCTTAAGCTCCATAGAATTCTCCATGCAACAACTTGAAGTTTTCATAACAGTACCTTGAAACTGTTGTCGCATGGTAGCTTCAAGATCATTCACCTTGTTTTGAAGTTTTCTCTCCCCCTTTCTGACTTCTTCAGCGACAACATTAACAATAGTATTTCTGAAGTAGACCATCTGTTCATCAAAATGGTGCATCCCTACATTTTAAGCATCAATAATAGTCTTTGCTGTGTCATGTACATGCCTTGTCTCCTCCAGATTATTGCTAAGTCCTTTCATAGTATGAACAATTTCTTTGGCACCTTGAACTAGTTAGTTATCTAGGTTGGATTACAACTTCTCAAAACATACCTTGACTTCAGCAAGTTCATTATTCACATCTCTTTCAACCTCTTCTACCTTGTTAAGAACTTTCTCCAGGGAATGATCAAAGTGTGCTCTTTGCTTGGCATGCATAGCTTCTATAGATTTCAGTATAAAATTATCTAAACTGGTACTAGGAATATCTTAAGCTTGAGGTCTCGGAGGTGAAGGAAGATCTGCAACATCCTTAGAGTCACTAGGAGATATTGCCATGAGAGAGACATGAGAGTTTAGTAGGAGAGAGGGATCTTCATCCTCTAGGACATGAGGAAGCACCTTTGCTTCTCCTTCCTCATCAGAAATCTCTAGGATGTTCTCCTCCTCAACTGGAGGCCCACCTGGGATCTGATCAATACTTTTCTGGAGATCATGTATAAACTTATCGATTTGGTCTTGAAGAGAGTTAGATGACTGGTTCATATACCACTCAGCCAAAGTTGAAAGATTTGTAGGGAGACATAATATCATATTGACAGTACTAGGAGATTCCTCATTAACAGCTTAATCAATAAAATCAACATCATTATCAACATCATCAATGACATCAACAAAATCAGCAACATCAGCAACATTGACCTTAACATCAACATCAACTTTGCCACCATCAGCATCATCATCAGCCTCAGCAACATCATCCTCATTATCCTCAACATCATCATCAAGATCAACATCAACAATAACTATCTCAGCAACGAGATCAACTATATCTTCAACCACTATCTCTACAAATATTGTAGTATCAGTAATCTCTGTCTCTATAATCTTTGTGGCTACTGGAACTGGCTCAGGAGAAATAGGAACAATAATAATCAAAGAGGGAAGTGTCTCCACCTCAACAACTACTGCAGAATACTTAGGTGCATCATTGGGGGTAGGAGTTGGAATTCTTTCCTCCTCAAAGAATTCTTCTTCCTCGATAACATCTAGCATCCCACCTACCCTGGGAATTCTCCTCTCCCACCTGTTGAAAATGGAAGATTCAATCTTCTTCAATTGATGAATGGGTACACCTGAAGATACGTCAAACTGATTCCTATCCATTTGATTCAAGTATAGAGTGAGAATTCTTCCAAAATTTGGTGCATTCAAACATTCTATTATCTTCTCAAACGGGACTCTTCCCTAGTCAATCCTCTTCCTATAGATCACTGCTGTGAGGAGCTTGAACATCACATTAGAAATGCAATCGTGTGATCCAACCTTGCACAAAAGGACTTTTCCCATAATATCTAATAGCAACTTCACTTCCTCGTTCATCCCTTTCCTTCTGATCGAGGAAGTTCTTCTTGGCAGACCACAGAAGAGAAGAGCTTGATGCAAGTCTGTCTCTTCAATCATTTCTTCCTCAATCATTGATGGCAGCCGCAAGTATCTTTTCAAGAGAATTGCCTTCACTCTCACAAAAGTGTTCCTTACTTTGCCTTTTATCACCGTACCTTCATGACAAAGCAAGGAATTTTGATAGAACTCATGGACATCTTAGTTAAGGACTCAGCAAGGGTGCTCTATAAGAAAATTCAGCCATGTCGTCTCAAGCATCAAGATCACATTCCTTAATTCATCTGAGGTTGAAGCAAATCCTGTGCATATAAGTTCACCACCAACTTGAAGGTTTCCACTACGTCTTGGAGCCATCACTGAAAGTTGAATTGTAACTGACGAGATAAATGAGAATCCCTGGAGACGAACTACAACATGGTTTGAGATGTAGTCAGGAGTATTGCCTTTGACAGAATTGACCTTGAATTCCTACACTGACGGAGGAGAATCGGCGATGAATACCTTCTATTGGGAGTTGAATCGACGGAAAGAGTCGAGAAGTCTTGATGAATTATGTTAAATCCAATTGCCTTAAGTCCAATTTATATAGTTTTAAAGTTTTGAAGAGAGAAAGACGCGTACTTATTTGAAAATGACTCTTCAAATCCAATACATAAAGACTTAAAAAAATGACCTTCAACAGATTCGACGAAATGTCCTAAGAAATCCTTATAAATTCGTCGAAATGACTCATTTAATCCAAGTAATTCGTCAAAATGACTCGTAAAGAAGTCCTGATTTCAAGTGAAGACTCGATCAATTCATCGAAATGACACGAGTATACTCATCAAATTTTCCTTAGAATTTCTGAGATGATGAATTCCTGTATTTTTGTTGATTTCTTGACTCTTTATGACTCCTTATTGAGCATACCAAGTTCCATCTTGAAGAAGTTGAACTTGGGCTCATCCAACAGCTTTATGAATATGTTGGGAAGTTACTTATCCATCGGGACATAACTGAGATTTATGTCCATGTTCTCCACATGCTTCCGGATGAAATGGTAACTTATCTTGATGTGCTTTGTCCGACTGTGAGAGACTGGATTGTGAGCAATTACTATTGCACTGGAAGAGTTGCAAAACATGGGAATCTCCTTCAGCTTCATGTTGTAGTCTTCAAGCTGATTACTTATCCATAGAAGTTGTGCGCAATAACTGCCTACAAAGATATACTGTAAGATAATTTTGCTTCTTACTACTCCATGAAAAAAGCCTTCTTACTAAGAACTGACATGTCCCAGAAGTGATTTTCCTATCGTCCCTGCTTCCTGCAAAATTAGCATCTGAAAAATCAATTTGTTCGCATTCATTAGTTCTTGGGTACCATAAGACAAGATTTGGTGTGCCTTTAAGGTATCTCAGAATCCTCTTTGCAGCGGCATAATGAGATTCCTTAGAGTTCACTTGGAATCTAGCATATACACATGTTGAAAATATTATGTCTGGTCTACTAGTAGTAATGTAGAGCAAGGATCCAATTATGCTTTTGTATTTGGTTTCATCAAAAGGTTTCCCTTTCTAATCCTTATCCAGAGTCATAGTTGAACCCATTGGATTCCTCATAGAGCTTGGGTTCTCCATTTCAAATTTCTTAATTAACTCTTTGGTGAACTTTGTCTGAGAGATGAAAATTCCATCTTCAGATTGCTTCACCTGAAGTCCTAAGAAATACTTCAGCTCTCCCATACTGCTCATTTCAAACTTTCATTGCATCAAGTTAAAAAACCTTTTGCATAGGTTGTCATCCGTAGATCCAAAGATAATGTCATCGACATAGATTTGCACTAGCAAAATCTTGCCTTTAACTTCCTAAAGAAATAACATCTTATCTATCTTTTCACTTGTGAACTTGTTCTCAAGAAGAAAGCTAGATAGCGTCTCATACCAAGCTCGAGGAGCTTGTTTAAGACCATAAAAAGCTTTGCGAAGAAAGTAAACATAGTCAGGGAATGAATAATCTATGAAACCCGGGGGTTGTTCCATGTACACTTCTTACTTTAAATTACCATTTAGGAAGTCTGACTTCACGTCCATTTTATATACCTTGAACCATTTCTGAGTAGTGTATGTGAGGAACAACCTAATTACTTCGAGTTTGGTTACTGGAGCGAAGGTCTAATCGAAGTCGATCACTTCTTATTGTCCATAACCTTAAGCTATAAGTCTGGCTTTGTTCTTTATTATCACTCCATCTTTGTCCAACTTATTTCTGAAGACCCATTTTGTCCTCATCATATTGTGTCCTTTGGGTCTTTGTACCGGCTCCAAAACTTTGCACCTCTTGAATTTATTGAGATGTACTTCCATCACACTCTTTGAGTTCTTACTCCATTACAAGGACCTTCAATAATCTGATCAACTGGATGATCTCTTGAGTGTCTGATCAGTAGATGCATCATATCCTCTATGCCACTAGGGGGTTCTGCTACTTCTACTGCATCTTCTTCAATTTGATGGGGCTCTTCATCCTGAGGACCTTCTTCCACCGGGCTTGGAATATTGACTTTGACTGAGCTTGGGGCATTTTCTTTTTCATTTTCTTCCATGTTTAGCTTTTTAATTTTGTACCTGCATCTTCAATGAATACACTAGAAGAGCTGCTATGAAGCATGCTCGTCTCATCAAATACAACATTAAAGGTTTCTTCTATCACCAGGGTTTTCTTATTGAAAATTCTATATGCATTACTATGGCTACTATAACTTATGAAAATACCTTCAAAACACTTTTCACTAAACTTAGTTTTGTAATGCTTCCCATTTTTAAGTACAAAGCATTTGCTACCAAAGATTCTAAAATAAGACATAGTTGGTTTCTTGCCCTTCAATAGTTCATAATGTGTTTTACGGTGGTTCTTGTTTACGAGTGCTCTATTTTGCAAATGGCAAGCAGTGTTGATAGCCTCTACCCAGAAGTACTCTGGTAAAGAAGAATCGTTCAATATAGTTCAGCATGCCTCAATGAGAGTTTTATTCTTTCTCTCAGCAACTCCATTTTTCTGTGGAGTGCTGGAGAGGAAAACTCATGAATGATACCTAGACTTTCACAAAAGTTTGTTATGGCACCCAATTCAAATTTTGTTCCATGGTCACTTCTGATTTTGACCACAGAGCTGTTTAATTCGTTCAGAATTTGCCTAACAAAATTGGTGAAGGAATCTTATATATCTGACTTGTGTTTCAGAAAGAACACCCATGCAAACCTTGAGTAATCATCAATAATAACAAACATGTAAGCTTTATCTCCTAAACTATGAATTTGCAAGGGACCAAATAGTCCATATGGAGCAGATATAAGCATCTAGTAAAATCTTTGCCAATGATGCTCTTAAAGGTAGCCCTTTTCTTTTTACCCATTTGGAATGAGTGACAAGGTCTCTATTTAACACACTTAATAGTGGGGGCATCACACACTAAGTTGTGAGAAAATAATACATTAATAGTTTTGAAATTAATATGTGATAATCTCTTGTGCCATTGGTCATAGAGAGATGCACTATCTTTCGCTAAAAATCACACTGCTGTAGAAGAGTCTAAACAAGGAAAATTTAAGCAGAAAATATTTCTACTCTGAGTGCCTGTTAAAATAGTTTCTCAGCTATCAGAAGACTTTATCAGGCACTTATCCTTGTAGAACTCTACCATATAGCCTTTGTCACATAATTCACTTATGCTCATGAGATTCTGTTGTAATCCCTCAATATGCGCCACAGCTATGAAAGAGACTATACCGTTAGAAATCATACTGTATCCTTTAGTGATTCCCCTATCTGAAATGAAAAAAAATTAATTTTGTTCCATCCTCAATTTGGGAATATTCCAGAAGTAGGCTTCTTGACCCGGTCATTTGCCGAGAGCATCCACTGTCCAAATATAATTTTGGCATTTTGTTGGCCTTTGGACATACTTGCATTTATAAGCTAATTTCCCTTAGGAACCAAAATAGATTTGGGTCCTTGGTTCTTGGTTGGCTGAATACCACTGAGAGTGTTAACATTGCGAGTGGTCATCGTAATGTTAACATTGCACGACCGATGACAAGCTCGCTGCATGATTCGATTCGTGTGTTTCGATCTATTTCTTCAAAGATTTCATATTTTCCTTATTCTTCAAGACATTCAAGATCAACTTTTTCGAAGAACAAATGATTGAATACTTTAGATTTACATTAGATTACTTGTAATATTTATTGTGTAAATCCTTTTTAATTTTTGTAGGAGGTTTTTCCCTTAGAGTTGTAGATCCGGGTTTGGATCGAGTTGTAGATCCATGTTTGGATCAAATTGTAGGAGAGGTTGTTCTCCGAGTGGTAGGAGCTTTGTCTCCGAGTTGTAGGAGTTGAGGCTCCGAGGTGTAAGATTCATTGCAATATGAGATAAAGGTGAAGTAGCCAAATATTGGCCTTTATGGTAGATTGGCGAGGCTGGACAGTGGACATACCCAACTCTGGGGACTACTATATATCTCTATGTTCTGTGTGCTTATTTTTTCAGTTATTTTTATTCCATGAAAAGACTCAGAACTTAGCCTATTCACCCCCTCTAAGTGATTTAGGTTGACTCTAGATACTTTCAATTGGTATCAGAGGGAGATTGTTTGATATAAGGCTAACACCTTGAACAAGATATCCTATCCAGTTGTCAAGAGATACCGCTCAGTTGCTATGGACAGAAGTAAGGATATGTCTTCGATGAAGTTACCTATGTGCACAAAAGAGAACTTTCCTATGTGGAAAGAAAGAGTCAGATTCTTCATGGTAGCAACAGATCCTAGGATATTTCAGATTGTCGAAGAAGGACCTCATATTCCCACATAGCCATCGGTTCTAAATCCAACTATCATGATCCATAAGAAGATGATGGATCTGACTAAGGATGAAATTGCCTTGGTCTCTTTGGATAATAAGGCTAAGAATATTACAGCCAGTGGAGTGGACGATTTGATGTTTTAAAATTTATTCACTACAAATCTGCCAAGGAGATGTGGGACTACTTAGTAGTTCTCATGGAAGGAATCGAGGAAGTTAGAGACGACCGTAGATCTTTGCTGAATCAGGAATACGAAGCATTTAAACAAGGTGCAAATGTTACTATAGCTGACAGCTTTGAGAAATTCTTCAAGATCGTTAATGGGATCAAAAACTATGGCCTCACTTTACTAATGGTGAGCTAAATGACAAATTCCCCAGTTCCCTGACAAAAGACTGAGATACTAAGGTGGAATCCATTAGGGAGTTTGGGAAGATACCAGAGATTGACCCCCAGAGCTTTTTCAGAAAGCTGCTCTCATATGAACTTCAGATGAATACTAGAAAGAAAGAGGAACAAAGCAGCAGGACTTCAAGCAGAGAGAAGTCCACAGCTCTGAAAGCCGAAGGGACAAGAAAGTCTAAAGCTATGTCACCAGTAAGGACACGAGCTCCAAATACCCCAAAATACTCCGTGCCAAGAATGTCGGGCTCTGAATTGTCTGATGGAGAGTTTTCACTAATCTTCAAGCAATTCCAGAGATTTCTCAGCAAGAGGAGATAAATTAAAAATCAGTCCTCCTCATCGGACTTCAGAAGACCTCATGGTGATGGTAATTATTCTAAGAAAAGCTACAACCGAGAGGATAGATATAAATCTAAACAGAAAAAACATTATTCTTCTAACATTATTTGTTATTGTTGTAATAAGCCAGGACACATAATTGCGGAGTACCCTTCCAAAAAGAAGGAAGGATCCAAGAAGGAAGAGAAGAGATCCTTCAAATGTAAGAAGGAAAAGAAGAGCTTCGTTGCTAAGAAGTCAAAGACTCTTAGTGAATATGACTCAAGTGAGTCCAGCTCTGAGAATGAAGAAGCCTACTTCAGGCTTATGACTTAATAAATAAGGAAGTAGGCGACTCCAAATTTCACGGGAAGGTAAAATCTCACACTATCCTCTCTGAGTCAGAAACTTCCACTAGTGGTCATGAAGAGTACTCTTTTGAGGAAGATGAAGCTGACTTGATGACTTATCATCAATAGCTCTTGAATGATTTTGAAAAATACCGCAAGGTAGTCAAAAATCAATTAAAGAGATTGCTTCTCTTAAGATAGTGGAATCAAGCCTGAGGGAGGAAATTGCTGAATTATCTCCTCTCAGAAATGAAGTTCACTCCTTGCGAGAGGAATCAAAATGCTCTGGTGAACTATTAAGTCAGAAGGAGAAATACTTAGATGAGCTGGAAGAAAAGTTCTTGGTGGAAAGGAAGCTGGTTGAAAGCTACTCAAAGCTAAAGACCATTCTTCCCCCTCATTGATGAGTTTTTTCGCCTAAGAAGGGTAGTGGTCTAGGCCACGTAGCTGGAAAAGATAAGGATGCTAAGAAAGCTAGTACCAAAGGCAAAGGGAAGGCATCTTAAGGTCAACCCTCATTTAAGAAGGTAATCTTCCCAACAAATCAATATGACCTTGAGATGTCCTATGGTCACCTTGCTAGACCTACTTACGTGGAGCCAAAAAGGCACTACCAAGGATGGACCTGTCTTGGATACTTTGGTGCTAGTGTGTTCAAAGAACCTTATGAGTAAGTTACTCTCAAAAGTTATGGTCATTACATTCATGGACCAATCAGCACAAAGGCTCTAATAGCCAACACTGTTGTTCCCAAGGCTAAAGAAACAATGAAACCCTGTGTGTGCTATAATCACGAGGCTTCGACTTCCAAGTAAGTTTCCCATGCTAGAACTCCCATTCCAAAGGTAAAGCAAGAGTACAAGAGAAGGTACAACATGTTTGACTCTTGGTGTTGTAGCAATATTGGCCACTTTGTCGTAGATTGTTGGTTTCATACAGTAAAGCTTGAAAATCCACGAGTTAACAATGTGAGACCGACCAGTCGCAATGTTAATGTTCCAAGTGGTGGTAAACTAACAAGGAACCAAGGACCCAAGTCTGTTTTGGTTCCTAAGGTAAAATGATTTATGTTTGCAGGTATGTCCAAAGGCTAGCAAAACGATAATCTGGTACTTGGACAGTGGATGCTCTTTGCATATGACCGAGACTAGAAGCATATTGTGAGAATTTACCCCAGTTAAAGACAGACCTGAAGTTAACTTTGGAGGGTCTGACAGGGCAATTACTAAAGGCTATAATATGAAGTATTATCGCAGGAAGTATAGTGAAAAATTTTTCGAAGGTATTTTTGTAGGGTATAGTAGCCATAGTGAAGCATATAGAATTTTGAACAAGAAAACCTTGGTGGTAGAAGAGTCTATCAATGTTGTATTTGATGAGACAAACATGCTTCATAGCAGCTCACCTAGTGCTGTTGGTATAGATTCAGTTACCAAGTTAAAGCATCTAAGCTTGGATGAAGTGGTCAAGAAAGATGCTCCAAGCCAGTAAAGGCCGTCGATCTAAGTGTGGTGGATGAAGAATGACTAGATGAAGAACTACCACAACCTGCAAGTGGTGCAATAGATATGTCAGAACCTGCTGGTGGGAGAGGAAGTAATCTAGCATTCAGACACCTAAGAGATCACCTGATTGATCTAATCATTAGAGACCCAGGCGACGGTGTTAGAACCAGAATAGGTATTGCTAACAAATTTCTACATCTTAGTTTTCTATCTCTGGTTGAGCAAATTAAGTTTGAAGAAGCAAACAAGGATGCCTCTTGGATAAAGGCCATGAAAGAGGAGCTCAATCAGTTCGAAAGATGCAAGGTTTGGAGTTGGTGCCCAGGCTCAAAGGACACAACGTGATCGGTACCAAGTGGGTATTCAGAATCAAGCTGGAAAAAAATGGAGTGATTATAAAGAATAAATCCAGGCTTGTAGCTCAAGGGTACAGATGATGGGCCAAAACCCGAACAAGCAAGCGTACCTGTCGAATTGTAGTACCAAGGTCGTATTTAAACACGGGGTTGTCAATTACTTCTACTCACGCTCTAACTATTATCCTACCGGAAAACTAATGGGATTTGAGAATTTTTTTTTAAAAGTAAAATGAACGATAAATTGCGAGACGAAAACTTATATAAAAAAAAGCTAGCATTCGATCATTTATTCACCATGAAATGAAACGAGAAAATAAAAGGGCATAGTTTTAAATTTGCAAATCCAACTCGGCCGTGACGGATCCGAAAATGAGACAAAATCTCGCTAGAGCATTAGGTCTCCTAACTTATAGACTCTTTGATCGAAATCTCTTTACAAACCAAAGAAGCCTAAAGTTGCATTATCGAGATGATCCACACTATTGGATTTGACTCCAATCCGGAGGATTTACGTCGTCCTATCTCTAGGGTTGCGTTCAACTCCTTCCTTCTTTGAGTGATCTTTCACATCCACGAGCCTCTCGGCTACTCGAATATGAGATCATAAGCCTACTACCGTATACCGGAAATACGGAGTCGACACAGTAATTATTCAAAGAAGGACCGAGTAGAATTACGCAAAAATAAAGCTATGAAATAAAAATAATTCTCATTTCAAATCATGGATCCTCATGATCAAATGCTAAGAGGGAATTAGCTATGCATATTGCAAAAGGAAACAACAAAATAAAGAGAAGAGAATTTCATTGATATTACTAAAAAAAGGTACACAAAAATATTAAAAGGATGACAAAATTTTACTAAGAAGAAAATTACACAATAAAACTAGAACAACAATGAAGAAAAACTTATACTAGAACTCTCTTGCTCACTTGCTCTTTTGCTCCAATCCAACCTCTCAATCTAACTCCAAAGGAAAAACTACTCTTTAAAGTATGGGTCTTGGGTTCCTTTTATAAGAGAGGAGGGAAGCATCTAGAAGAAGGGGGAGATCAAGGGTGGCCGGCCATGGGGGGGGAAGAATGTTCATGCATGATGTATTTAATGAGGGAGAGAGAGAGAGGGATGATTCATGCATGATATTTATGGGAAATAAAAAAAGAAATAAACTAAATAAGGGGGAATGCATGAAATTAAATGAGCATGAGAGAGAGATGAAGAAAGGGGGTGAATGTAGGGGCCGGCCATGTGATGGAGGAATGCATGAATACAATATTAAATGGTAGAGAAATCAATGAGGAGGGAGAGAGAATATTATGATGCATACATGGATTGAAAGGTGGCAAGAGAATAAAGGAAAGAGAGGGGGTGTGGCCGGCCAATGTGGGCTTTAATGGGCTGTTTCGTGGCTCGGGTAGGCTGCTCTTGAGGGAGGGGCTCGGGTTAGAGCTAGGTGGGCTGCTTGGGCTCGGGTTGGACTAGGAGAGCTGCTTGGGCTGCATAGGGGGCTCGGGTAGCTGCTAGGTGGGCTGCTTTGGGCTATTTAAATAGGCTCGGGTAGAGGCTAGGGGCTGCATGGGCTCGGGTAGAGGCTAGGGGCTGCATGGGCTCGGGCTCCACATGTAATGGGTTGGACTTGAGCTTGAGGGCTGCACCAAATTGAAAGCTCGGGCTGCATAGGGGGCTCGGGTAGCTACTAGGTTGCATCATGTAGCATGGACCTACAAGAAAATAAAGCATAATAACATTAGTCATATAACAAAACATAACACAAATAAGTACCATAATATTAGTTGTTAAAACTAAACTAAACATAACAAACATAACATACTATTAATTAATTATATTCATAACAAAACACTAGTAAACATAAAACATAAGACCTATACTAAAACTATAGATTTTTATATCAAAAACTCTAATAACACTAGGAATTAAAATATTATAAAGAAACATTAAAACATGAAATAACAATCATAAAATATAAATAAAATTAGGCATTTTGAATACTAAATTACCGCCAAAAAGGATGACTAAAACTAGTCATCAAATTCCCCCATGCTTAGACATTTGCTTGCCCTCAAGCAAATAAAGATGAAACTAGGGAAGGAAATAGAAAATAAACAAAGCTAATTTAGGTTTCATAATTAAGAAAAACAAAACATGAAAAATTAAACTATCCTAATTCCTATGTTAACAACTAGTGGGGTGAGAAGTGCACAGTAGAAAACTTGAAAGTGGAGACCTGAAAATATCATTAGAACATAAGAAAAGTCTACACATTTCTAAATCTTAAAAACAAGGCATCCAAAATAAATGAAAATAAGGACAACAAAAGTAGAGGTTCTAAATAAACGACGCATTAACAAACTACTAGGTTGATAGATAAACATTAACCCTAAGACACTCCAAGATAACCTCCAAAGAAATCCATCAATGATGGTGGCCATAGGCTTGTACGTTCACACTTTCTCCACTACACGAAATTAAGTTCTAAGATCATTAGGACTTCTACTAGGCATTAAAACTTGGCTTAGGTAAATGATTAGGAAGTGGAATCAAAGATAAACATGAAGGTTTTAGGCACTAAACCAAAGTGAGCTCAAAAATAAACATAGCATAAAAAAAATGAGAGATAACGAGTATGTCATTTTTCCAATATGAAACTACAAAAACAAGGCCATGAAAATTTTTTTCTTTTATAAACTAGGCCAAACATAAACTTTTTGCATTCATTGTTTTTTTGATTTTGTAATGATATATATATATTTTTTCTCTTTCTCAATTTTTTCCTTTTGAATAACATTTGATAAGAAAGCTCCAAAAATAAGCTTGAGAATTTCCTATTCATTTCAAAAATAATACCCTTCCCACAAAAATAATTTTTAAGCTCAAATTTATAGTGCAAAAATAGGAAAGATATTTTGCTTTGGTGAACATAATGAAATGAAAGGTGGAGCTAAAAACAAAGAAAAAAGGAAAAGGCCCAAAATTGTTTTGCAAGGGTTTTGTTTTTGGTGGGCAAGAAAAGCTCAAACTATTCAAATGGTGGGCTAAATCATTTCTAAAGAACGTAAAAACGGCGCAAATGCTTCGAGAGTAGCTTGGTACAAGTTCTAGACACCA
This sequence comes from Platanthera guangdongensis, assembly GCA_039583875.1. Classification (NCBI taxonomy): domain Eukaryota; kingdom Viridiplantae; phylum Streptophyta; class Magnoliopsida; order Asparagales; family Orchidaceae; genus Platanthera; species Platanthera guangdongensis. The sequence goes on along the minus strand of CM077159.1, from coordinate 115,879,072 downwards.
AGAAAGACTACCCCGCAAATGAAAAAGAGATAACATTACCTAGCAACCATTCGTAAGCAACTAACCGAATAAAAAGACATAACTACAAATTGCTAACTTAAAACATAAAAATCGGATGCCTATATTTAAGAAAAAGAAACTAGTAGAACTAAACTATGCTAAAATGATAAGTTTAGAAAACATTTTCAAAGGATTCTACATAGAACTACAAAAACCGCACGGGCCTACACTTCACTAGAAGAAACATAAAAATAAAGATAGAAATAATTTTAGGTTTTGTTTTTCAAATAGATTTTTTTGATTTTTGTTTTTCTAATTTTTTGGGTTTTATATTTTATAATTTTTGGATTTAGATTTTGATGACATAAAATACTATACTAATTTAAGACATAAATTTTTTTCTTTTGAAAGAAGAAGAACAGAAAAGAAAAGACCAAAAGAAACTAGACCCCCCATGCTTAAATCCTTCATTGCCCTCAATGAAGAAAACATAAAGAAAAAGAGAAGGGGACTGAGAAGAAGAGAAAAAGAAAAATGCAGGAAAAAAATAAATAAATAAGAACAGGACTTCCCCGGGTTCGTGAGATGAAGGCGGATGTCGCTCCCCCATGCTTGCTTTTTAGAGTACTTGATCGTCAGCAGGTATGACTTGATCCATCTGATATCAGCAACGGCGGAGCGGCGACCACGAACATGGACTTGATTGGCCTCCGGTAGGAAGAGCAAAATAAAAGAAAAAAATAGATAGAGTCCATGGACAGATGCCCGATAATGGTTTTTATTACAATCATTTAAAGTCCGAATAAAAGAGTTTCAGAATAATAATAATAAGTCCAAAAATAAAATAAAAAAATGTCCCACACAAGATAAATGTTTAAGAGTCCAACACAAGATTCTCCTTTGCAGGAGGCACATAATCATTAGAAAAATAAAGTTTAAGTCTACGGCCATTTACTTTAAAATCCCCCCTATCGGGGTGCGAAAGTAACACAGTTCCATCATAAAAAACATCCTCGACCGCAAACGGTCCAGACCAACAAGATTTAGATTTTCCAAAGAAAATACGTAAACGTGAATTTAAAAGAAGAACCTGATCGCCCGGTTTAAAATTTTTATGCTGGAGGAAGTTCTTAACATGATAATTTTTTTCTGCAGGGTCAGGTGGTTTTTCAAAATAATTTGGCAAATTTTTATCATTTTCAAAAATAAGATTTTGTTGTCCAAAATCAGAGTCATTTTCGAATGGTGCTTGTACGGACATAACAGTGTTTTCAAAAATAGTTGATGAGGGTCCAAAAAAGGAAGAAGAAAAATCATTTGGAGGGAAATAGGAGTCTTCTTTTAAATCATCAATGAAAAAACAAGAGTCATCATTTTGTAAAGAGTTTTTCATCGATTTACTAATATCAAATATTACTTCCTCATCTCCTACATGCAGAAAAAGTTTTCCCTCACTCACATTTATAATTGCGCGAGCGGTGGCTAGGAAAGGTCGATCAAGGATAAGAGGGACCTCGATGTCCTCTTCAATATCGAGAATGACAAAATCCACCGGGAAGATGAATTTGTCGACCTTCACTAACACATCCTCAACGACTCCTAACAGATACTTAATCGAACGATCGGCTAACTGAATTCTCATGCGCGTAGGGTTGAGAGTGCCCAAACCTAGCTTTTTAAATAAAGAAAAAGGCATCAAGTTGATGCTCGCTCCTAGATCCGCTAACGCGTGTTTAATGAAAAGATCACCAAAGACGCAAGGAATGGAAAAACTACCCGGATCGTTTATCTTTTTAGGAAGAGTAGAGTTTTTAACGACCGCCGAGCATTCTTCATTTAACGTTACATGCGATAAATGTTCTAATTTCTTTTTGTTCGTTAATAAATCTTTAAGATATTTGGCGTACTTAGGCATTTGGCTAATCGCTTCATGAAATGACAAATTAATATGAATTTGTTTAAATATTTCAAGAAAGCGTTGATATTGATTATCTAATTTTTCTTGCCTAAGTCTAGCCGGATAAGGAGGTGGCGGAAATTCCTTTAGAACAATTGGAGCATCATTTTGAAAACCATTTGTATTTTTTTCAGAATCAGAAATAATAGAGCTATCCTTTTCTTTTTCAAGTGTAGATTTTTCTTTTTCAAGATCTAAGTTGTCATTTTCCATGGGGGTAAAAACAGGAGGGAAAATCACCCTTGGCTCTTCCCTTGTGGTGGGCTCGTTAACAACTTTACCGCTCCGAAGGAAAATCGCATTTGCGTGTTCCCTTGGGTTAGGCTCAGTGTTTGAGGGAAGAGTTCCAGGTGGTCTCTCATAAAAAGCCTTGGCGAGTTGGCCGACCTGATTTTCTAAATTTTTAATTGATCCCGTTATGTTTCTAATAGTAGCATCATTTGAGCTTATATACTTAGCAAAGATCTCTTCCAAAGGGGAAGGTTTTTGAAAATTTTGTTGTGGTGGTGGTGGTGGTGTAAAATCGTGCGGTGGGCATACTACGTTAGCATTATTACTCCATGAAAAATTAGGATGGTTACGCCATCCAGGATGATAAGAATTCGTAGCAGCATTAAAACCAGGAGGAAAAGAAAATTCGAAAAAGTAGAAGAATTATTGGCAGAATTATTTTGAGCAGGCCTGGGTATGTTCCCCATATAATCCACCTGCTCGACAGCAGCATCATTTTCATATACCTTAGCGGCGGAGGAAGCAGTCATCTCTGAAATCTTCTTGTTTAACATTTCCACTTGTAGCGCCAGTTGCGAAACCGAATACACTTCATAGATACCTGCAGGTTTAGATGGACGAGTCCTAGACGAATTCCACTGATAAGTGTTCATCGCCATGTCCTCGATAAGCTCAAGAGCGGCTTCCGGAGTTTGCGGTCCAAGGAACCAGCGGAAGCGGCATCTATCATTTGCTTAGTTTCTTGATTTAGCCCATTGTAAAATGTCTGAACCTGTAACCATACAGACAGAGCATGATGAGGGCATCTTCTCAAAAGTTTTTTGAACCTCTCCCAAGTGTCATAGAGGGTCTCAGAAGCAATTTGAGAATAAGAAGTTATGTCATTTCTTAACTTAGCAGTTTTAGCGGGAGGAAAATATCTAGCAAGAAATTTATCGACTAAAATGTTCCAAGTAGTGATTGATCCTCTTGGAAGAGAGCTCGACCACTGTTTGGCTTTAGTTCTTAAGGAGAAGGGGAAGAGTCTTAGCCTTATAGCATCGTCTGAGACACCATTTATTTTGAAGGTGTCACAGATTTCAAGAAAATTTGCAATATGCAAGTTCGGATCTTCATCTTGTAATCCGTCGAACTGTACATATTGCTGCACCATTTGTATGATGCTAGGCTTAAGCTCGAAGTTATTGTTCGCAATTGCAGGTCGAACAATACTTGTTTCAGTCCCCTCCAGGTTGGGTCGAGCATAATCGAACATAGTCCTTTGCTGAGCCATTCCTGGGTTGGGATCTCCCATTTCAGAATAATTACAATCCCCGAAGGAATCCTCAACCGCTGTTTGAGAAGTGGAAGCCCCGAATCGTAGTTGTCTCCGAAAGGAGCGTTCGATTTCTGGGTCCAAATCAACAAGTAGCGACAGATTCGCTCGGGTCATGCACTAGTAAAGAAAACGAGGGAAGATGAGAATGAAAGCTTGGAAAAGAAAGAAAAAGAGGGAAAAGAAAGGAAAATTTTTTTTGTTTTGTTTTTTGAAAAAAAGATTTTTTTTTAGACGGCTTGGCTCTCGAACTTCTCGAGGACTACCCGGTGAAGGGTTCGCCCGGTACTAGGTAAAATGGTGGCGCTTAAAGCCCCTTACCCTTTTCGAGAGATTTTAGGTGGGGTAGAAATAAGGTGAAGTGGGTTGATTATAAATATTTTAATATATAAATTATAATTTTTTTTATTTTTGGAGAAGTAATAGCGCAAGCGTTTTCAAAATATTGACGAAGAAAAGTCCCCGACAACGGCGCCAAAAACTTGATGGGCCAAAACCCGAACAGGCAAGCGTACCTATCGAATTGTAGTACCAAGGTCGTATTTAAACACGGGGCTGTCAATTACTTCTACTCACGCTCTAACTATTATCCTACCGGAAAACTAATGGGATTTGAGAATTTTTTTTTAAAATGTAAAATGAACGATAAATTGCGAGACAAAAACTTATATAAAAAAGCTAGCATTCGATCATTGATTCACCATGAAATGAAACGAGAAAATAAAAGGGCATAGTTTTAAATTTGCAAATCCAACTCGGCCGTGATGGATCCGAAAATGAGACAAAATCTCGCTAGAGCATTAGGTCTCCTAACTTATAGACTCTTTGATCGAAATCTCTTTACAAACCAAAGAAGCCTAAAGTTGCATTATCGAGATGATCCGCACTATTGGATTTGACTCCAATCCGGAGGATTTACGTCGTCCTATCTCTAGGGTTGCGTTCAACTCCTTCCTTCTTTGAGTGATCTTTCACATCCACGAGCCTCTCGGCTACTCGAATATGAGATCATAAGCCAACTACCGTATACCGGAAATATGGAGTCGACACAATAATTATTCAAAGAAGGACCGAGTAGAATTACGCAAAAATAAAGCTATGAAATAAAAATAATTCTCATTTCAAATCATGGATCCTCATGATCAAATGCTAAGAGGGAATTAGCTATGCATATTGCAAAAGGAAACAACAAAATAAAGAGAAGAGAATTTCATTGATATTACTAAAAAGAGGTACACAAAAATATTAAAAGGATGACAAAATTTTACTAAGAAGAAAATTACACAATAAAACTAGAACAACAATGAAGAAAAACTTATACTAGAACTCTCTTGCTCACTTGCTCTCTTGCTCCAATCCAACCTCTCAATCTAACTCCAAAGGAAAAACTACTCTTTAAAGTATGGGTCTTGGGTTCCTTTTATAGGAGAGGAGGGAAGCATCTAGAAGAAGGGGGAGATCAAGGGTGGCCGGCCATGGGGTGGGGGGGGGAAGAATGTTCATGCATGATGTATTTAATGAGGGGAGAGAGAGAGAGGGATGATTCATGCATGATATTTATGGGAAATAAAAAAAGAAATAAACTAAATAAGGGGGAATGCATGAAATTAAATGAGCATGAGAGAGAGATGAAGAAAGGGGGTGAATGTAGGGGCCGGCCATGTGATGGAGGAATGCATGAATACAATATTAAATGGTAGAGAAATCAATGAGGAGGGAGAGAGAATATTATGATGCATGCATGGATTGAAAGGTGGCAAGAGAATAAAGGAAAGAGAGGGGGTGTGGCCGGCCAATGTGGGCTTTAATGGGCTGTTTGGTGGCTCGGGTAGGCTGCTCTTGAGGAGGGGCTCGGGTTAGAGCTAGGTGGGCTGCTTGGGCTCGGGTTGGACTAGGAGAGCTGCTTGGGCTACATAGGGGGCTCGGGTAGCTGCTAGGTGGGCTGCTTTGGGCTATTTAAATAGGCTCGGGTAGAGGCTAGGGGCTGCATGGGCTCGGGTAGAGGCTAGGGGCTGCATGGGCTCGGGCTCCACATGTAATGGGTTGGACTTGAGCTTGAGGGCTGCACCAAATTGAAAGCTCGGGCTGTATAGGGGGCTCGGGTAGCTACTAGGTTGCATCATGTAGCATGGACCTACAAGAAAATAAAGCATAATAACATTAGTCATATAACAAAACATAACACAAATAAGTAACATAATATTAGTTGTTAAAACTAAACTAAACATAACAAACATAACATACTATTAATTAATTATATTCATAACAAAATACTAGTAAACATAAAACATATGACCTATACTAAAACTATAGATTTTTATATCAAAAACTCTAATAACACTAGGAATTAAAATATTATAAAGAAACATTAAAACATGAAATAACAATCATAAAATATAAATAAAATTAGGCATTTTGAATACTAAATTACCCCCAAAAAGGATGACTAAAACTAGTCATCAACAGACAAGAAGAAGTGATCGACTTCGATTAGACTTTTGCTCCAGTGACCGAATCGAAGCGATAAGGTTGTTTCTGGCGTATGCCGCTCATAAATTCTATCAGATGGATATGAAGTCAGCATCCCTCAATAGAGACCTAAAAGAGGAAGTATACGTAGCACAACCCCTAAGTTTTGTCAACTCAACTTTCCTTGATTATGTTTACTTTTTTAATAAAGCTCTATACAACTTAAAACAAGCTCCCTGAGCTTAGTATGAGACGCTATCTAGCTTTATTCTTGAGAACAAGTTCACAAGAGAAAAGATAGATAAGATATTATTTCTTAAGAAGGTAAAAGACAACATTTTGCTAGTTCAATTCTATATAGAAGACATTATTTTTGGCTCTAAGGAAGACAACCTTTGCTCATGCATGGGAAGTTTGAAATGAGCAGTATGGGAGAGCTGAAGTATTTCTTAGAACTTCAGGTGAAATAATCAGACAATGAAATTTTCATCTCTCAGACGAAGTTTACCAAGGAGTTGCTTAAGAAATTTGGAATGGAGAACGCAACCTCGATGAGGACTCCAATGGGTTCAACTATGTTTCTGGATAAGGATGAGAATGAGAAATCTTTTGATGAAACCAAGTATAGACGCATAATTATGTCCTTGCTTTACCTTACAGCCAGTAGACCAGGCATAATATTTTCAACATGTGTGCGTGCTAGATTTTAGATGAACTTTAAGGAATCTCATTACATCACTGCAATGAGAATTTTGAGATACCTTAAGGGTACACCAAATCTAGGCTTATGAAACCCAAGAAGTAATGATGTCGAGATAATTGGATTTTCAGATTCAAATTTTGCAGGTAGCAGGGATGACATGAAAATCACTTCCGGGACGTGCCAGTTCCTCTAAAGAAGGTTTATCTCATGAAGCAGTAAGAAGCAAAATTATATGGAAACTTCCACTGCCGAGTCAGAGTACATCTCTGCTGGTATTTGTTGCTCACAACTTCTTTGGATCATGAATCAGCTTGAGGATTACAATTTGAAATTCAAGGAGATACCGATGTTTTGCGACTCCTCCAGTGTGATAGCGATCACAAATAATCCAGTCCCTCATAGCCGGACAAAGCATATCGAAGTCATATATCACTTCATCCATGAGCATGTGGAGAACAAGGACAAAACTCTTAGTTATGTCCCTATAGATAAGCAGTTCCCAGATATATTCATGAAGCCATTTGATGATGCCAAGTTCTCGTTTTCAAAACTATATTAGGAATGCTAAACAACGATTCTTGAAGATGGCTAAGGAGAAATGAATTTTCTCGAGAAGTACATCACTAAGCAGAGAAAATTTTCCAAGGAAAATTCATCGGATATTACTCATTAGAAATCGATGATTCGTCGAAATACTGCTAGTTAGTATGACGAAACTCGATGAATTTGGCTCAGCTTCCGGTGAATTGGGTTTCAAGTACGCATCGTTTCCCTGTCTTAAACTTTATATATATATATATATATATATATATATATATATATATATATATATATATATATATATGTGTATATAATATATATATATATATATATATCTGTGTGTGTGTGTGTGTGTGTGTGTGTGTATGTATATATATATATATATATATAGACACACACACACACACACACACACACATATATATACCTATGTATATATATATATATACATATGTATATATATATATATATATATATATATATATGAGTGTGTGTGTGTGTGTGTGTATATATGAAAGTTCTCGGGCAAGACAACCTCATTTGTCGAACAAGCCTTTAGATTCCGCTGATTTCTCTTCCAGAAATTCAAGAAAGTTTCTCGCAGTACCAGTCTTCCTGAGATTCAGTCTTCTAGAGATTCCACTTCGCTTCTTGACTCAGTCTTGGAAAATGCAGTTCGTCCAGAGCTGACTGTCCTTCTCCTCAACTCTATGTCTTCCATAGCTCCTTGCAATACCCATGGACTTATCGGTGGTGGAGAACTTGTGCGAACTGGTTTCTCCTTAGCCACTGATGAGTTCAGGAATGTGATACTCATGTTGGAATCTGCCGGCCTCTCCTTCATCCTTGAACATCCGTGTAAAGTGTTGGATAAATATGTTCTTGAATTATTCTCCAATTCAAAGTTTCGCCATGAATACACAATGATCAAGAGAAAGATTTGTCAGATAAGAATTAAGGTGAAGGCGTCCTTCCTTACAAGGTAGTTGCGGCTTCCAGAATGTAACAAGGCCAATCAGCTTGAAGAAGATGATTTCTCAAGGGATAGGTTATTTTGGGGTTTGCCCAGAGGTACCAAGGCAACTAAGCACAAAGAAATGAATGAGAAAGGCAAGTTACTATCAGACATCATTGGAAAGGTTCTGCTATGCAAGATTGGATCCCACCATTACCTCTCCTCTAAAATGTTCAAGATTCTTGGAGCCATCATCTGCCAAAAGAAACTGGATTGGGGTATAATGATGTTTTCTAGGAATAAAGATAGTCTTCGAGCATCAAACTTTGGCAGGATTATGACTTTGTATCTGAATCAGCTTGACTGTGACACCTTCAATATGACCAAAGGTGTCCCTATACACCACTTGAAGAAAATAGACTCATCAATTTTTTCTAAGTGGGATAGGAGGATCCAAAGGCTAGGTGGAGCCAGTGTGCTGCCTAAAGAAGAGTAGGAGGTAGTTCCTGATGAAAGGATTTCGTCTCCTACCCCCAGTGAGATTCCTGGGAGACTGAGTACAGGAATTGAGGGGGAGCCTGCAGCGACACAAGTGGCCACTAAGATAGTGCCCTTGAGTGTTCATACTGGTGTAGAGATAGATGTTCAAGTTAGTCCTGAGCCAGATATACCAGCTCCAGCTGCAGAGGTTTCAGTTCTAGTTCCATTTGCTGCAGTTACAGTTGAATATATAGATGACCTACTTTCTGAGGTTGTTGATATAGGTCGTGCTGTTATTGCTGAGTTAGTGCCTGATAAGGTTGAGTATGAGATAGTAACTGAAGATGTTCTAGTTACTATTGATCTAGAGGTTGTTCCTGGTGTTGATGATTTGGATGCTGCTGCAAATGATTTGGATATTGCTGATTATGAGCTTGATGCTGATGAGGACATGACAACTGCAAATTTTGTCCATGATGCTGATGAGACCGAAGCTGCTCATAATATAAATGATTCTTTTGCGCTTGCTACCGAAGAGAGTCTCATTATAAATCTCCCCTATGTTCTACCTATAAGGACTGAGGGGGAGCAGAGTCATTCTTCAGTCTTGATTCAAACAGAGTTGGACAGATTTGTCTGAAATCTACAGAGGAGTATGGATGTAATTCCTTGTGTACCTCCAGTAGAGGAGGTAGACATTGTTGATCTCTCTAATGAGGAAGGATATGAAGATGTACATCCTCCTATCCTAGAGGCTACTGCTCCTGAAGTACTTTCTAAAGCTCATGTTACTTCTATGGAATAGTCTTCCAGTGACTCAGAAGAAAGTGCTAATCTCCATTCTCCCACCAGTATTCATGTTACCGATGTTCCTAGTACAAGTGCACTGAAATCTATAGAATCCCAGATGGCCAAACAAAAGGCAAGTTTTGATCGCTCTTTGAAGGAATTGAAGAAGAAAGTCAAGGAGACTGAAAAAGATATGAATAACAGCCTTGCTGAGATCAAGGTGTGTTTTGATAAATTGGATGATAGGATAGACTCTTGGTTTGTACAAGGCGGCCAAACAATTATTCATACTATGGCATGGCTGAAAAGTAACTTGACTGTGCTCCAGAACGTTGATGCAAATGCCAAAATTGTCATTACTTCCCAAAATGAGGGGATGAACTATTTTGATGACCAAATGTTCTATTATAGTAATGCCATCGCAACCAAGGTACTTGAAGAAATCAGAAAGGGGGAGGATGAATTGAAAGCTAAGGTGACAGCCCTTGAAGCTGCATGTTAGAAAACTTCAAGGGAGTCAATGACTACAGTTATGATAATTTTAGCTGGCTTCATAATAAGATGTTTGGTAGAGCAAGTCATGGTGATGCAATTCTAGTGCATGTGGTGCCTGCTCCAATGGATGTCCATGTTAATCTTGTTCAGAATTATTCTCAATTTTGGACTGACACTCAGGACTTCTCTCAGTTTGAAATAGAATATGTTGCTGCTGCTACCCATCCAGATGTTCAAATAGTTGAAGACATACCTCCACCAGCTCAGAAAAGAAGAAGATATGGTAAAGGCCTGTCTGCTGCGAGGTCTGATCTGAATAAAGAAATGGCTGAGGTATGGAGTCCAATTTCCAAGAGTATCATTTTGTATACCTTCAAGATAGTGGACTTAGCAAATGACAATAGATGGGATTATTATAGCATGGATGAATGGCAAAAGTACAAGGTTGCATGCGCTAAACGAAGACTTCATTTCAGGAAACACAACTTTGATGATCCAAATGCTCCTCCAGCTCCTCTAAGAAGACAAAAACATATTTTGCCACAAAAATTCAGAAAAGCAAGGGCAAACATACCTGATGGTTTATTTTATGTTGTTGTTTGTAGACTTTGGTTGCCCCAACAAAAAACATTCATATATATATATATATATATATATATATATATATATATATATATATATATATATATATATATATATATATATATATATATATAATTTAATGTTTTGTTTGGAAATGTGTTTATTTCTTAACTTTCTTTTGTCTTTACATTTTCATGCTTTATTGTGTGTAAAATTCACCTTAGTCTGTAGGGATCTAACTTCTTTAAATAGGGGGAGGTTGTTGGGTATTATATCCACAATAAACCTGATTTGAAAAAGTGTCCCTTGAATTAAGATGAATTGAGTTGTATTTGATGCTCTCTATTTAGTTATGTGCTTGCAGGACTATATTGTTAAGTACAATCCAATGTCAGGTTATAGTGGGTGAGGAAACACATGACTATACAATGAAATCCTTCATTGTGTAGGCCTATGTGTTTACTCACGTGTAATCTCACTATTGGGTTGCAATTCTATTCCAAGTGCATTAGAAGGATGAAGGATGGACTAGGTGCCAGAATCAGAAGAACATAAATTTACTTATGTTAAATTCGTCGAGTATAGTAGTGGATACTCGTCTAATTAGTCGAGTATACTCATGGATACTCGTCAAATTCATCGTGTATACTTATTAGCACTCATCAAACTCTTCATGTTTACTTAAGGTATAATTTTTGAGATCTGTAAAATTAGTTAAGTAAAAATCGCTGAGTATCATCAAGTATACTTGTCGAATTCATCGAGTATATCTTTCTATACCCGCCGAATTCATCTAATATACTTGTCGATACACGCCGAATTCGTCGAGACTCATTGGGTATACCTTTGAGTTTATAAATTTACTTCTCTGGATTTTTCTTAAGTCATATTCATCGAATATCATTCATCTTATGCATTGAATGCGTCGAGTGTATCAGTCGATACTCGTCGAATTCATCGAGTGGGATAGCCAATATTCATCGGATTCGTCGAGTATGACTTCTGCTAGGTGCCGAGTTATAGGTTCGATCAGGCTGAAATTCTCTAAGTTAATTTCGTTTAGTTTCACTATAGTTCGACGAGTATACTCAGTTATTCTCGATGATACTCGACGAATTATACTTAGGGTTTAATTCTTCAAAATTTCAAATTCTCGACTCGTTCTTTCCGATAGTCATGTACAGTAAATTTCGCATGTCTCGGTATGGAAAGTCTTTTCTAGCCGTTACAGGAGGAGGATTCTTATATATATATATAGGGTGGAATTTATTCAAACGTATTCGTGCTCATTATTTCCAATCAAGATATTTCCGATCATGAAGAACCTGTCGGCTCTGATTCCCACATCGCATCCCGCACGACAGATGACAAGCTCGCTGCACGATTTGATCTTCTTCCACCAAGTTGACTAGATTGTTGATCTTCAAAGATTTCGATTCTACAAAGATCTAGCCGATCTATGTGTTCCGATCTATTTATTCAAATATTTCGGATTTTCCTTTTTCTTCAAGACATTCATGATCAAACTTTTCGAAGAACAAAGGATTGAAGACTTTAGATCTACATTAGATTATTTGTAATCTTTATTATGTAAATCCTTTTTACTTTTGTTGGAGGTTTTTCCCTTCGAGCCGTGGATCCATGTTTGGATCGAGTTGTTGGAGAGTTTGTTCTCCGAATGGTAGGAGCTTTGTCTCCGAGTTGTAGGAGTTGAGGCTCAAAAGTGTAATATTCGTTGCAATCAGAGATAAAGGAGAAGTAGTTAAATCTAGCCCTTCGTGGTAGATAGGAGAGGCGGGATATTGGATGTACCCAACTCGGGGAACCATTATACATATCTGTATTTTGTGTGTTTTTTTAATTATTTTTATTCTGCAAAAAGACACAGAACTCACCTATTCACCCCCTCTAGGTGATTTAGGTTAACTCTAGATACTTTCATCTAAGAGCAACGATCTTATCAAATTTTTCTCTAAGAAGAATCACTGATCTTGAACTCTAGGTCACCGGGAAGAACAATTCCAAGAACTGCAGATCGAGAAAATGGCGTTTAACCGTTCATGAATTTGAAATTGGGTCTTGAGAAATATTTGCAATTCTTAGCAAGCTATCTTTATGAAATGAATCGTTGATATATATATGAAATCCATCTTCAACGGACAGAAATTTCCTTTCAAAAATAAGCTTCCATGTGCACTATACATGGCCGTCGTTTGAAAAAGAACTCGTCGAAAACAAATTGATCCCGAAAATTGTTAAGTCCATCCGTCGAGATGACACGAGTAATAGATAGAGCACTTGACGAATCACTTCGATTACATTAAAGCATTCGAAGAATTACACGAGTTCATTCGATGAATTTGACTTAGAAATGTTTTTGTAAACAGTCACTAGACCACTCGAGTATATTAGACGAATTTCACGAGTATTCACGTGATGTCTTGACGAATGACATGAGACTTCGCTTATATACTTGATGAATTTAACTTAGCCGTTTCAGAAGAAGTTTAAGAAACTGTCAGAAATTTCCAGAGTAAACGCGACTCAAAGAATTTTACAAGTATTCACATGATGTCTCAACGAATGACACGAGACTTCACATATATACTCGGTGAATTTTACTTAGGAAGTTTTCTGATTCTTCCTGAACTTAGCGACCTTCATTTTCCTTGATTCCTATGCACTTGAAAATGAAGTACACCCCAATAAAGATTACACACTAGTCAACACCATGCCCTATATAATGAGGGATTACATTGCATAGTCCTACGTTTGATGACCCATTATAATCTGACATTGGTGCGTACTTGGCAATTAAGTCCTACCAGTACACAACTTGAAAATAAAGTCAAATACAACTCAATTCATCTTAGTTTAAGGGAGAATTCTTCAAATCATGGTTATTATGGAAGCAATACCCAACAACAGATATTAAAGAAATTTCAGAAAGGTTAAATGAGGACATGGTTTCAGACATGTCTTGTGATGTCTTGGTCTCAGAATCAAAAATAGTTTAGATGCCTGCTAAATATGGGGAGGATTCTGAAATGATTCATATGTCTCTTATACATGGGAGATTCCATCAGTATTAATGGTTCAGATGCTTGCTAAATAGGGGGAGAATTTTGAAATGATTTAGACATCTATTAATCTGGGGGAGAATCCATCAGTCTTAATGCCATGAATTCTAAGATATAAAATGTCAGAAGACATTGAGTTAGAAAAAGCTTTTGAATTGATTAAAGAAAGAGAGGAAGCTGAGTTTAAAGCTTCTGAAGATGACATAGTTGATAACAAAAGGATTTTTCTGACAAAATTACAAGCTAAGGAACCAGGTGAAAAATGTTTCTGATTTATCAATCACTCTTCCAGAAACATTCTTTGATCTTAATGAATATGCCAAGAAACATACATCTTTTCAGATTATGGACAATACTGGACATTATCAAAAAAGTATAGTCGGTTTGGGTTACAATCAAGATAAAAATATTCCCTATGAAAGTGTAAATCAAAGAATGGTAATTTTTGTAAAAGCCTCAACTACTGAAATATCAATAACTGAAGAAAAGAAGAAAGACAAGTTTCCTAAAAATCTATTGGAATCTATAAATAAGCAATCTGCAAAAAAGTTTAAGCAAAGGATATACACTCAACTTTGTTGAAACCGAAGAATCGGTCTCTGTGGAATTCGACCCTTGGGGAAGGGGTGATCACACACTTATTTCTCTCTCACAAGCTGAACAACTAAAGACTTAGCATAAGGAACAGACCCAGGGCTCCAGCACGGAGGTCCCACCACACACTCGAAAGATCTTAGGGCGATTCCCCTCCTTAGCCAAGTGCTGAGCTAAGGATACCTCAAAAAGCGCAAGAAGACCAGGGGACAAGTAAGCCTGAGAGTATGAAAAGCCTGTCTTCTGAGGTACCCCCATGGGTCTATTTATAGTTTTCTGAAAACGATCTGTATACAGCCAACCTCCGCTGTACCAAACAACTATATGTAGTCCAGATTGGCCTGACAACAGCGTAACTCCTCTGTTCTGAATGGCCAAGGGCAGGCCAGCGGGGGCAAAATGTTAAAAAATACATCATGTAACACTAGGATAGAGGCTCTAGAAAACCTCCACTCGCATGGGGGTGGCGAGTGTCGATGGTGCTAGCACTTGCCGCCCCCTATGGCCCTAGGCGAGTGCGAGCCCGAAAATGCAACACTCGCCAACTGCCTGTCGAGATCCCTGGGCGAGTGCGAGCCTGCTGCTCCACTCACCAACTATTCCACTCCACCCCACCCGGGCGAGCTGACGGGGCTATCAAGATCTTGCTCAATGCCAAAAAGGAAGCATTGAGTGTCTAGGGTTTACTCAACGCCACGAGAAAAGGAGCGTTGAGTGCCTGGGCTTCACTCAACGCCAAGAAAGAGGAAGTATAGGAGTGAGGTAGCCTCACTCGATGCAAGGGAAAATGGCGTCGAGTGGACCCAATACTATATGCGAGTGGACCCGACGCCGGGAGCTTGGCTCGCCTGGGACTTGGCTGGTCTGGCTCCTGTTGAATTCCCCTCGCCAGATATGGGGTTGTACACAATCCCTGCTCTCTGCGAGGTTGCCCCAAGCTGAAAAAAAAACATCCAATCCCAAGAGATTGCCGAGTGGCTCAGCGAGCCCAAGGGAATATTTTGGTGGGCTCCACCATCAGCTATATATATGCGTCTGCGTACCTGGGTGAAGTTTTCCATTCCCCTTACTCTGACCCTGCCGAGATGCCTCTTTCCAAAGAGCTCCAAGCGATGCTGAACCGAGCCCGCGGGCTCAATGCCGCTCACGTCGCTATCCTAGTTTTTGTCACCCCTCACGCATTACCATACGAGCCTACCAATAATCAGCCCGCCAAAAAGGCCAAGTCAGCCCCAAAAACTACCAAGTCATTCTGCCATGATCTGGTCTCCACCCTAGATAATGGACTCGCTTCCTCCACCGAGCCAGCTCCCTAGCTCAAAGGAAAAGAGATTGTCAAGGTTCTTGCCGACCCGAACAATCACAAAGATGATGATGAGTCCTCCATGCCGCGAGTTGACTCCCCCCGTGATGACTCGCGTCCTTGAACTCCCTCTACTCTCCAATGAGACCCATCTTCCCCCTTTGGGATGACGGGGCTGGACTCGCTGAAATTGATGTCGCCAATCTGCGTACCTTCTCAGCAGCATACACCTGCTTCTGCACTTGCGGGGAGAGTTGGCGGGGTCATCCCTATCCCAAACTTCAATCTGATCTCCCCCGACTCGCAAGCTCTGGGTCGCGGCAAGAACCTTACCCTGCACCTTGCCTACACATTCCGGGGGAAGCCGAGCTCATCCCGTAAGCTCTACCATCTTATCGACATCCCGCATAGTTCTTTTGAAGCACACGCCCTTTGTACAATTCATCTTGATTATCTTTGCAGATCTTCCCGGCCAATCCAAAGCTGAAGAGTCCTATGAGCCATCCCAACACTGGCCACCCCCTTCCCCCCAGCGCAAAAGAGAACTTCTTGGACATCTCGCTAGACTTAGCTGAGATGAGGAAATGAGTCGTCGAGGTCTTCAAGAAGCAGGCGCGCGCGCTGCGTAGGATGTAGGTGGAGAGCGATCTCAGAGAGCAGAGGCTACAAGCACTGGAGCAAGACTACGTGCTACTCGCATACGAGGTGAATTGCCGCTCAGCGAGCGAGATGACGCCCCCCACCCCGCTCATGGACAGTATTAACGAGAACATGTGGTACATCTACCACGATATGAAACTGGTCCGCAATTTCAACAACCCACGCCGACCTTCGAAGATGGGGACGCGAGACCGGGGTAGGTGCAAATGGCTCCCTAGCTAAGCCTATCGACACTCACCCACAGCCCCTAGCTCACGCGGGCTAGAATAATTCTGCTTGTTGTTGTACTTTCCTTTTTTGTACTGCGAGAACCCCCTGTCTGTAATAACTTGGACAATCTTTTAGATTTTATTATTTATTGGTTCTGTATAATATGTTGCGCTTTAAGTTCATCTCGCCATAGGATAGAGCAGGTCGCAGGGTTCAACGAGTCGGGGACGGCAAGCCGGACTGATCGGTCGGTTCAGCCATTAATTCTGTTATCTATAAATAGGTCCCCTCACCAACTCCCAGACTATCGCCTTTACTGCTTACACTTACTCCCCTCTCCTTGCCCTTCTCGCCTCCTCGACTCACGCTATAACCACTGCAAACATTGGCAAAATGCGTCCCGATGCCGATGGGAGGTCGAAATGTGCTCGAAAATTCACCGAGTACAACTTTTTTGAAGGAAACACCAACGAGAAGGATCTCGCCGAATTCATTGTCAAGTACGTCCCTGTGGGGTTTTCCGCGCGTCGACTCGTGACAGGCGAGGCCATCAATTCCTTCTATGAGAATGAGCTCACCTTGCCTATCTCGCACTTCGAGGTGGGGTTACGCCTCCCCCTATGGCCAAAAATCTGCCAAATCTTAGAATACTTCGGGGCGGCTCCCGCCCAGTTGAATCTGAATGTCATCGCCATGATGGTGGCATTTGCCTGCTACCTCCGCCGAGAGCGAATAGAGTTCAACCTGGACGACTCACAATTCAAGGTCCATGAGATGGAAAATAAGAACCACAACTGGTTCTCTAAGCTCGTCTTCATCAAGGGAATGCTCGACAACATACCCTTCTCGCCTTGTCAGAGGGACGAGGAGGTGTACCAGCCCTCGACGGTGACAATCGATTATGCCGAGCTCCACAAGATCTTCCTCAGCAAATATTTTTAGGTTGCCTTCCTCCGAAGGGTCCTCAACTCGCTCCCCCCCCGGTGCTGCACAACGAAGTTATAACTCTTCCCCTTCTTTCCTCAATGGGCTCGCTTACAAATTGATGATTAATGATTTATAACTCTTTATCTACATGGAAGCGGTTGATTCCCAAGCACCTGCCCTTTGTGGACTCGGGAATCCACCCGAACCCACTCGCGCACGAGCGGGCAGCCGCAGTCGCCTGCCGAAGCGAGCTGGGTTTGGGCAAACCTTCCTCCAGCAAGAACCGACCCAACCCCGTGGGATCCAGCTCTCGTCGTTGGTCTACACCACCAAAAAGATGAAGAAGGCGTTGATGGTCTCCAGCGGAGAACAACAATAACATCAAATATACCTGAGTTCCCTAGAGACCACGCTAGAGAAATCTCCAGAGAAGGACCAAGGTGGAGACGACCCGCCCGCCACCAACACTTCTGAGGAGCTCGCAGCTGGCGAGCTGAACCTGCAGAATGTGTATCGCAACTTTGGCCTCGTTGGGAAGGACAAGGATTGGCTCGGTGAGTCGATGGTTCGATGGGATGAGCATGCCCATAGGGTCTCCATCTCCTCCTCAATCCCTCTGGGTCAGAGCGCCTCCCTCCCAGCGGGCACGCCTATGCCCTAGTGCTCGAGCTCTATGGCCACGAGGATGCTGCAGCCTTTGATGTCATGAGCCTCCAATGGCTCTCCCATGAGAGCTCGCGGGCTCAAATGCGCGCGTTGGAGCTCGCGCACATGTCGACTCGCCGAAGCTACCGGCTCAATTACAACCCGGCGAAGGCGGAGCATGAGCGGGACATCACAAAGGACAATGTTGCCGCCATGGTGAAGCCGCTGGAGGTCGTCGAGAGCCTACTCTCCAAAGCGGTCAGCAGGGTGGTAAGTATCGGCTGACCCCTTCTCCCTTTGACTTAGGTTTCCCAGAGTTTCTTATCTTCTCTTGGCTGGAAGGATGCCGAGACCGCGGACCGCATGCTTACTCGCGATGTCAAGCTGGAGGAGTGGAACAAGGTGCTGAAAGAGCAGAACAAAGGCCTCCAGAGAGAGGTCAATCGCCTAATGGACATCTTCCTCCTCCCCTCTGGAGGCAAGCTGGGCGGCCTATTTCAGAGACCAAAGATCTTCACCGAGGACGAGGTCGCCAAGAAGCTGTACGTCAACTCCATCAGCACCACCGACATCACCCTACAAGTCTTGCGAGATATGCCGGTGTTGACGGAGGGCTGCAAAGAGATGACGACGAGGGACCTATTGCCAGAGCTATACTCCCCTCCCGCTTCCCCCCTAACAAGAAGGAAGATAGCTCAATTCGTTATTCAAGAACGTATCCGGCTACAGGGAAGACAATTTTGGATGGGAGGGCGAGAGCTAGCCAGTCTTATTTTTCCTTGTAACGATCCTTCCCCCTGATTTGTAACCTTTCCGAGGCGAGCCCCTTTTGTAATGATATACATTAATGAAAATGTTTTTGCCGAATCTTCTTTTTATTGTGTTCATTTTCTGTGTTGCACTCGCACGCGTGTCATCTCCTCCCCGCGCGACCCCGATAGGATAATATTCTCCATTAGAATGTACTTGTGTTAGGATACATACCCACGAGGAGACCTTGAGATCTCGCCGACCCTAGACCACCTGGAGTTAGACCACTCGCCGCGCTGGCCCCATGAATACTCTGCTCACCTGTTAGATCTCTTCCCTCTAGGGATTAGCACCAAGCCCAGAATTTCTTCAAACTTTTCCAAGTAAAATCATCAATGGGATGGAACATAGTGGCCAAGCATAGCCTCGACCCGACCTTTTGCCGAGATCTTAGCTCGCCATCATTGACCCTTCCTTGCTCAGATAATTCCACCCCCATGGTGGTTGACGAGATCCCGTCTCACCACATCCAGCTCGCCAAATGATCGTTGGGCCTCATGTTCCCCCAGCCTATCCCAAGTAACTTCCATTGCCTGTTATTGATTGGCAAAAGTAGCATGGGGCTTGGCTATAGATCATGAACTATATCCCTCGAGGATCCCGGCCCTGTCAACTAAGTGAGAGCCTGAATGCAGGAGCATCTCAAGACTTGAATCCAGGGTCATAACTACGTCCATCGAGGATTCCAGTCCTGCCAGCTAGAGAGAAGCCTGACAGTGGGAGCATCTCGAGACCTAACCCCAGAGCAAGAAAGGTGTCCGTCGTGGACCCCTGCCCTGCCAGCTAGATGATAGCCTGACAGCAGGAGAAAGCTCGGGACTCTTCCTTTGCCAAACATAGGGCACTACCACCAGCCCAATCAGCTAGGTAGGAGCCTGACAGCGGGTGTTGAGCATCAACCGGACTTAGCTCCAGGGTCATAATGACGTCTATTGAGGATCCCGGCCCTGCCAGCTAGATGGAAGCTTGATAGCGAGAGCATCTCGTGACCTAACCCCAGAGTAAGAAAGATGTCCACCGAGGACCCCTACCCTGCCAGCTAGATGAGAACCTGACAACGGGAGAAAGCTCGGGATTCTTCATTTGCCAACCACCGGGCGCTACCACTTGCCCAATTAGCTAGGTGGGTGCTTGACGGCGGGTGTTGAGCATCAACCAGACTTATCTCCAGGGTCATAACGACATCTATCGAGGATCCCGGCCCTGCCAGCTAGATGGAAGACTGACAGCGGGAGAATCTTGTTACCTAACTCCAGTGCAAGAGAGATGTCCACCGAGGACCCATGCCCTGCCAGCTAAATGATAGAATGACAGCGAGAGAAATCTCGGGACTCTACCTTTGCCAACCATCGGGCTTTACCATAGACCCAATCAGCTTGGTGGGAGCCTCGCGGTGGGTGTTGAGCATCAACCGGACTTAGCTCCTGGGTCATATTGACGTCTATCGAGGATCTTGGCCCTGCCAGCTAGATGGAAGCCTGACAGCAGGACCATCTCATGACCTAACCCTTGAGCAAGAAAGATGTCCACCGAGGACTCCAGCCCTGCTAGCTAGATGAGATCCTGATAGCGGGAGAAAGCTCGGGACTATTCCTTTGCCAACCACTGGGCGCTACCACCGGCCCCATCAGCTAGGTGAGAGCCTGACGGTGGGTGTTGAGCATCAACCAGACTTAGCTGCAGGGTCATAACGATGTATATCGAGGATCCCGGCCCTTCTAGCAAGATGGAAGCCTGACAGCGGGAGAATCTCGTGACCTAACCCAGAGCAAGAAAGATTTACATCGAGGACCCCTGCCCTGCCAGCTAGAGGAGAGTCTGGCAGCGGGAGAAAGCTTGGAACTTGAGGAAACTTCAGTCCATCATGCATATCATTTCCAAAAAGAGATGAAAGACTAAAGGATTTCATTACTTAACCAAAGGAAATACGTACATGCTTCATGGATAGAAGCGCTTCAAGTCATCACCGCTCCAGGTTTGACTTAGGGTCTCACCTTCCACATTCTGGAGACGATATCCCCCTCATCTTTATCCCTCTTATACAATATATGGACCTTCCCAGTTGGGGTTGATCTTCCCCATAATAGCCGATCTCCCGGCCACATCTACCGTTTTCAAGACCAAGTACTCCTCTCTAAACTGCTTGATTCGAACTTGCTTGTCAAAGTACATAGACATCCTCCGTTTGACCTCTTCCTGTCGGGTAACCGACAGGTCATGCAGCTCCTCCACCATGTCAAAGGAGAGCCGAAGCTCGTCCTCGTTCTCTTCCCGCCATTATTCTCCACCTTCCTCTACAGCTACTCCGGCGGTGTCTGAACCTCGAACTCTATAGGAAGTACTGCCTCATAGCCGTGTGAGAGTTTGAAAGGGGTCTCCCTGGTGGCTATGTTGGGGGTGGTCCTCAAGTCCCAAAGGACTATAGGAAGCTGTTCCACCTAGATCGCCCTCAAGTTCTCAACTTTCTTCATCAGGAGGTTCACGATGATCTTTTTTGCCGCCTCCACCTGCCCGTTGCTCCAGGGATGGTGGATTGAGGTAAACCTAAGGTCAATCCCAAGCTGTCAGCAACAACTGATGATTTCAGCTCTAGCAATATGTCAATATCCCTGAGAGGGTCTTCGTATAGTTCCCTGTCGTGCATAAGATAGTATGCCGAATTATGCTTAATTATGATTTTTGTCCATCCCTCTGGGTCCCTCCCTCGGATAAGAAAGTTGCATAAGAGGAATCCAGCCAAGAGGTGTCCAGCCACGAGAGGTGTTGGTCCACCTCCATCAGCTCCCCCTCCTCGATGGATGAGCGGAACATGTCGGTGACGGTGCCACCCACCCGGGGTCTGTGCTTGGCCAATTGATCCACCTGCTCATTTTCTTCCCTTAAACATGATGGATGGAAAATGTCTGGAAGTGCTGATTACCCCCTTCACCTTCGATAAGTTGTAACACCCCCTATCCGTCGCATAGCATATAACAGTAGGTCTGGCCGGGGCCCGATGCCATATACCACAGACAGACGGAAAGGTTACGCAATGGAAACCATCCTGCTAATAACCAACGTCTAACACAGAGTACATTCTAGCGGAAACAATTTAAAAGTTGCAATAATAAGAACCCAACCAACAACATGAATGTCCACTACACAAACCCAACGGGAATAAACGTACAAATACACAAGTACATGGCCTTATGACCTTACAATAGTTTACTCAAATATAAGTGTCTTCCAAACCTCGGCACGCAAGCCGGCCATACTTGAGAATAAAATAAAACACTAATAATTAGGCCTTCGAGTGCCGGCTCAGCAACAAGGGCTTTTGCCCGCTATTTGCCACTTGGCTCTACAGCACCTGCAAGTAACAATCCACCAAAGTGGTGGTAAATAAAAGCAACGATCAGCTAAAGCTCAACAAATTATAACGACCCCGTCCATAAACTCTGGGCAACAATACTCCTTCCCTGCACTTTATTTGCATAACCAAATAATAGAGAATTTACACATCAACACAGGCGTAGGCTCGCACGGCCACACACCCCGTGCTCTCAGGGCACATTCTCGGTGAACCCGGTCAAAGTCCGTGGTCTCACCACCGCCCCTTGGACGACAATTTCTCGGAGTATTTTGGTCTTTCTGACAGAAGTCACATCAATTTAAGCCATAGACCGCCTAAGACCCTCCATCTATGCGAACGATAAGTCCCACATACTTTAGGTCGCTTGTACCGAACGACATAGAGCGGGTACGGTTCCACCTAACCCGTTGCTCACACCGCAATGTCAATTTAAGACATATGCGCGGGTCAAGCTTTCCCAAGTCCCAAATCGATCACACACTTTACATAACCCAGTTATGTACAAGTTGGCTCCCAGGCCACCAAGTTGGCAGAATCATGCATCTGCCCAGTTTTCCGGGTGCACCATGGAGTTAGTCGCAAAGGCTCCCTGTTGCAATCTACCGCGTAGAAAACCCGAAAAATAATCATTTGAGAGGAGTCTTCTCCGGCCATTCATTCAATGCAACATCACCGATCCAGACCAACTTGTCCGGGTAGGCTTCACACATCATGCCTATGCCCGTTTTTTCGATTACGGACTCTACATGCAAAATAACGGGGACTATTCATGTCTACCCGAAGGAACACCTCACACTCACCGTAAACTCGTGAGAGCGGGCTTCCTATGTGTTGAAACCGGAACCCGGCTTCCTGTGGAACTCGCCCTTGGGGAAAGGGGTGGTCTCGCGCCTACTTCGCTCCTGCAAGTGAAACAACAAGACAAGGAGAAATGGACCCAAGGGCTCGGCGGGGAGGTCCCACCACAAACCCGAAAGATCTCAGAGCGCTTCCCCTCCTTAGCCTGAAGCCGAGCTAAGGTACCCTCAGAAAGTACTTAGAGAATTTGGGGAGAGGATCACAGGGAAAAACCTGCTTTCTGGGTACCCCTTGGGTCCTATTTATAGTTTTTAAAACCTGGACTGCCAATAACCAGAATAACTGACCTGAAATTACCAGAAAACCCTCGGTCGGGTCTGCCAACAGCCGAACTCCGCTGTTTTGAAGGGCTATGGGCAGACCAGCAGGGGTAAAATAGTGAAAAGTACCTCAGACACCCAGGAGAGCTGGGAGCTCTGGCCACCTCGGCATGCACTACTCGCCCATTGTTGCCGAGCTCCACTGCGGGGAAGCGAGCTGTGGCTTGCCTGGCGAACGCCGAGCTCGGGGGTCTCCGATCGTCGATCTCTGGTCGACGCTTGCCGAGTTCAGCCTCGCCCCTACCACTGCCGAGCTAGCCTACTGCTCCTGGCCTGACCTACTCGCCCCTTGATGACCTTGCTCGCCGGACACGGGGTTGTACACAATCCCCGCTCTTTTCGAGCTTGTCGAAAAGCTCAGAAAGAAACATCCAACCCGAAGTGTGCGGCGAGCTCCGGCTGTCGAGTTGAAGGGAATCTTCTGGTGGGGGCCACCTGCGGCTATATATATGCACCTGCTTTGCTTCATGACTCTTGCCATTCCCCCTGCTGCCTTGCCAAGATGCCCCTTCCTAAGGAGATTCAAGAGCGCATAGATCGAGCCCGCCAGGCTTCCGAGGCTCGCATTGCCGCGCTGACGGCGGTCCCCGCAAAGGTTCCTCAAATTGACCCCGCCGAGCCAAGCTCCAAAAGGACAAAGCCATTCCCCGAGGCGGCCGAGCCCATCTTCCACGACCTGAGGGCCACGCTGGCTCGCGAGATCGGGTCTTCTACTCGAACTCTCCTGGAGAATGACAGGGAGGTTGTCGTTGTCGGCGACGACCAGGGCGGCCTACCAGACGACGAGGGCACCGTGCCGCGGGTCCCCACGCCGCGAGGCGAGGTCACGCTCGCCACTTCGCGACTCTCAGCACCGGACAACCTCCCACGGGATCCGCCGCTCCTCTTCGGGATCCTGCCAGTGAGCTCGCAGAGGCCGGCTTCACCACCTGGCTCCCCTCCTCGGCAAATTGATGCGGCCGCCGGGGGGGCCTGGGGTCCATTCCTGTCCCGGGCTTCGAGCCCATCTCGCCGGGGGCTCGGGGCCCAGGTCGCGGGAAGGACCTGAGGTTCATCCCTCCTCGCATCTCCTTTGAGCCGCAGAGCTCTTCAAGTCTGCCTCGCTCAACTCTGTGCTTCACAAGCTTTTGCTCTGCTGACATCTGCCTTTACAGCCCTTCCCAGTCAATCGGTTGCCGAGGAGTCCTCGCGGGCAGCCCGCCATTCTCCCCTCCCATCTCCGAGCTCGCTGGACTCTTATTTGGGTCCGGAGGTGGATCAGGGCGAGCTGTCGAGGAGGGAGGTTAAGCTCCTCAAGAAGCTGGTGGGTGGTCTGCGCGAGGTGCAATGAGTCAACGAGACGTTGCAGCGCGACTATGCGCGTCTTGCTGAGGAGGTGCGCCTCGGCCGACCTGGCGAGTTGATGTCTCCCTCCCGCCTCCTGGATGAGATAGACGACGGTCTCTTAGTCGCGCAAAGGAATTCTGGAAGGATCCGCGAGCTACTCCGTGTGCGGCAGCTTGGGGGGCGGGGGTCGCGAGGCCGGGGTAGGTAAGTTTGCGGGCTCCTCTGCCGAGCCGACCGTCGCTCGCATCCCGATGTCCCCCCTGTTCGCGCGCCTCCTTTTCTATTTCGAACTTTCCCCTTCTATGATGAGCAACTCTTAGAACATTCTTAATTATGTTATTTAAATAAAAAACCGTAATGCTTGGCTTAGCCTTGATTGGGATGTGCTGGAAGTCGGCGAGCTGGGTCGGTGAGCTGGGGCGGCGAGCTGAGGTAGCGAGCTACTCCGATGTGACATCCTGCCCCAGATCCCTTTTCCTATAAATAGCCCCCCAGCTCACCTACCCCCGTACTATCTTTATTGCTTTGCTTCCCTTCCCTGCTTTTTTCCTTCTTCTGCTCGCGCAGCGCCTCGCTTCTTCCCTGCGATCATGGGCAAGACCAACCCGGACACTGATGGCCGCTCCAAATGCGCGCAGCACTTTGCGGATTACTGCTTCTTCGACGGCCACACCAGCGAGGAGGAGCTCGTAGAATTCAAGGCCCTGTATGTGCCGCCGGGCTTTGAGGCGAGCAGGCCGGGACCGGGCGAGGCCATCAACACGTTCTACGAGAACGAGCTCGCATTCCCCATCTCGCACTTCGAGGTGGGGCTGCGACTTCCCTTGTGGCCGGAGATCCGGCAGATCCTGAAATACTACGGGGCCGTCCCCGCGCAGCTAAACTCAAACGCCATCGCCATGATGGTGGCGTTCGCGAGCTACCTCCGGCGGGAGAGGATCGAGTTCAACCTGACAGTGTTCAGGAAACTCTTCTCTTATAAGGCAACGACGGACGGGGTTGCCTACTTCGGCGGCTCCTCGATCAAAGTTCGCGAGATCGCGAACAAGCACCACACCTGGATGACCAAGATCGCCTTCATCAAGGGCGATCTCGGCAACATCCCCTACTCGCCGCAACAGAAAGGCGAGGAGGTGTACCGCCCGCCGGCCGTGTCCGGCAACGATGCCGAGCTCCACAAATTCTTCCTCCACAAAGATTTTGAGGTCGCTTTCCTGCGGAGGGGCCTCGACGCGCTCCCCCCGGTTCTGCCCGGCGAAGGTATGCTCTCCTCATCATGCCGAGCTCCGCTACTCGCGAGCTCGGCACATCATCATATCTGAATTTTCTAACCTTTCCAAGTATTTTCCTGCAGGGGAGCGGATAATCCCCGCGAACCTGCCTTTTGTGGACCCGGGGCTTGATACCGACCCCCTTGCCCGCGAGAGGGCGGAGGCGGCGGCGTGCCGAGATGAGGCGGCCCTCTCGCAGCCCTCTTCCAGCAAGAGGCGATCTGGGGATGCGGGGTCGAACCCGCCATCCGGCCCCAGTCAGATGAAAAAGATGCGGAGGGCCCTGCTGGCTCCGCGGGGGCAACAACAACAACAACAACAGCCCAGCCCCAAGTACATCAGCTCGTCGGAGACTCCTCCCGACACGTCACCGGGGAGCCCGCTGAAGGAGACGACCAGCAAGGGCCGAAAGGGTGGCAAGGGCCCTTCCACCTCGGCTACGATCTCCCCTCCTCCCTCGGCGAAGAGGGCCGCCCGCGAGCGCGCGCCGCCGAAGCAGCACCCCCTCTTCAACTTCGGCGCGCACTGGAAGGATTCCGCGGGCGAGCCCATGCTGCAGTGGGACGAGCTCGCGCATCGAGTCTCCGTCTCCACTCTGCACCCGTCCTGGCACGACCGCGAGCCCGCCACCGGTCATGCCTACGGCCTCGGCTTCGGCCTTTATGGCCGGGAGGATGCCGAGGCCTACAAGAGGTCGACCCTCCGGTAGCTCGGCCATGAGGGGCTGCAGTCCCATCTGCGGACCCTGGAGCTGCACCATATGCTGGCGCGCTGCAGCTTCGCCCTCAGTCACCAGCTCGAAAAGGCCGAGCAAGCTCGCAACCTTGCCAAGGTGCAGGTTGCCGATCAGGCGAGGCGGCTCGGCATCGCGGATGGTCTTCTCGCCAAGACTGCTGGCGGGCTGGTAAGTGTCACGCACCACTCCCTTTTACTTGGAAAGCTTTGTGCTGCTGCTAAGTGAGCTTTTTTCCAGGATGCCAAGGCGGCGGGCGAGCTACAGGCTCGCAACTCTGAGCTGGGGGAGGAGAATGGCCGCCTGCGCGCGCAGCTGGCCGCGGATGCCGACGCTGCTGGCGAGCTCCAGGCTCGCAATGCCGAGCTTGGGGAGGAGAACGGCCGCCTGCGCGCGTGCCTTGGAGAGTTGGAGGGAGGCGCGAACGCTAAGCTGAAGGGGGAGAACCAGCACCTTCTCGGCGAGGTGCGTCGCCAGGCGGAGATCTTCTTCCCGGGGCATGACATCGATCCCACACTCCCCTACAAGAGCCCGCGCATCTTCGGCGAGGCGGACCTTGTCGAGAGACTGCGGATCAACTCCATCCAGACCGCCGAGTGCACCCTCGCGATGATGAAGGACTCAGGGGTGCTGGTGGAAGGATGCGGGGAGATCTCCGCTCGGGACCTGATGCCGAGTCTGTTTCCGGCGACGCCGCCCAGCGAGAAGGAGGATAGCCTGGACGCGATGTTTGGGAAGAGCTTACAGGACCTCTCGGGCGACGGCGAGGATCATTCCGGCGGAGGGGGCGAGGCCAGTTGACAGCCTTGTACTTTTGTTTTCTTATTTCTTTTTTCTTTTTTGACTGCTCGCTGTGGCGAGCTCCCTGTACATTTGTGAATAATAAATGAAAGTGTTTTGATCATACCGGTGTTCTTTTTCATGCCCGTTGTTATGGATGCGAGTGCTTCCTCCCGCGACCTCGCAGAGACAGGTTCCGCTAGTAGAGTGATCATGAGAGCGCGCACGCGAGCGAAGCGTGTTTGGAGTGTTCGCCGAGCCCCAAATGATTTCGCTGCGAGTTACTCTCCGCCCTTATTACGCTGTTATTACCCACGCGCGGCCTTCTGCCTTCTATCCGCCTACCCTTACTCGCACGCGAGCCACCCAGATTGTGCCCATCGATGAAGAAATTTTTCGAAGTGTGATGGGCCTGGGGTGCGAGTCGCCCCAGTCTGGCTTGTCTTTGGCGAGGCCCGGGCTCGCGGCCTGCTTCCCCATGCCGAGCCGGAAATGATGAGCCGAACTCGCCTATGCCGAGCCCTCTAGTCTGGCTTGCCTTCTTGATTACGCCGAGCTGAGTTTGCCGAGCCCGAGCTCGCCCTGACAGGGCCCTTTCCCCTTGCTCCCCGCCACAGACCTTGGCCTGTTCTTAACTTCAGGGCCGGCACCATCGAGTGACCTCCGGCTCTGCCAGCTAGGGGAGCCTGACAGCGGGATCTGCTTGGGGCCAAGGATGACACCGAGTGACTTCCAGCCCTGACAGCTAGGTGAGAGCCTGACAGCGGGATCGGCTCGGGGTCCATTACTACCGACATCGAGTGACTTCCAGCCCTGTCAGCTAGGTGAGAGCCTGACAGCGGGATCTGCTCGAGGTCAAGGATGACACCGAGTGACTTCCAGCCCTGCCAGCTAGGTGGGAGCCTGACAGCGGGATCTGCTCGGGGTCCATTACTACCGCCATCGAGTGACTTTAAGCCCTGCCAGCTAGGTGAGAGCCTGACAGCGGGATCTGCTCGAGGTCAAGGATTACACCGAGTGACTTCCAGCCCTGCCAGCTAGGTGGTAGCCTGACAGCGGGATCTGCTCTGGTTCCATTACTACCGACATCGAGTGACTTCCAGCCCTGTCAGCTAGGTGAGAGCCTGACAGTGGGATCTGCTCGAGGTCAAGGATGACACCGAGTGACTTCCAGCCCTGCCAGCTAGGTGGGAGCCTGACAGCGGGATCTACTCGGGGTCCATTACTACCGCCATCGAGTGACTTCCAGCCCTGTCAGCTAGGTGAGAGCCTGACAGCGGGATCTGCTCGAGGTCAAGGATGACACCGAGTGACTTCCAGCCCTGCCAGCTAGGTGGGAGCCTGACAGCGGGATCTGCTCGGGGCCAAGGATGACACCGAGTGACTTCTAGCCCTGCCAGCTAGGTGAGAGCCTGACAGCGGGATCGGCTCGGGGTCCATTACTACTGACATCGAGTGACTTCCAGCCCTGTCAGCTAGGTGCGAGCCTGACAGCGGGATCTGCTCGAGGCCAAGGATGACACCGAGTGACTTCCAGCCCTGCCAGCTAGGTGGGAGCCTGACATCGGGATCTACTCGGGGTCCATTATACATCACATTCCACCATGCGGGTCAATTACAACGATATCAGAGAGCTTGAAGTAATTTATTATAACCAAAGTGTTGCTTACATGTTTTAGGGAAAAAAGCGTTTGAGGTCGTCACCACTCCAGGTGAGACTCAGGGTTTCGCCTTCTACATTTTGGAGTCGATAGCCCCCCGATCCCAAGGCTACCTTTATAATGAACGGTCCCTCCCAGCTGGGATTGAGCTTTCCCACGGATGCTGACCTCCCTGCTGCATCTACTTTCTTCAGCACCAAGTCCCCCTCCACGAACTGCTTGACCCTGACATGCTTGTCAAAGTACTTGGCCATTCTTCTTTTTACCTCCTCCCGTCGGATGGCGGAAAGGTCCCTTACTTCTTCCACCATGTCAAGGGAGAGCCTTAGTTCCTCCTCATTCTCCGCTTGCCATTCCTCACGGCCTTCCTTTGCTGCCACGACCCGCGGCGTTTGGACTTTGAACTCAATGGGGAGCACTGCCTTGCACCCGTGGGAGAGTTTGAAAGGGGTCTCTCCTGTAGCTGTGTTGGGGGTGGTCCTCAGGGCCCAAAGGATCGCGGGAAGCTGCTCCACCCAGCTCCCTTTCAGGTTCTCCACCTTTTTCTTGAGGAGGTTGACGATGATCTTGTTTGCGGCCTACACTTGCCCGTTACTCCTGGGGTGATGGACCGAGGCGAACCTGAGATCGATCCCAAGCTATTCGCAAAAGCTGGTGAACTCGACACTGGCAAACTGGGGCCCATTGTCTGTGACTATGGCCTGGGGCAGCCCATGGTGACAGATGATCTCCCCCCATACAAAGTTCCTGATCACCTGGGAGGTCACCTTAGCCAACGCTTTCACCTCCATCCACTTTGAGAAGTAGTCAATCATCACTAGGAGGAACCTTCTTTGGCCGCTGGCTTGGGGAAACGGCCCAACCAGATCCATTCCCCAGATTGCGAAGGGCCATGGGGCCGTGATACTACAGAGCCGTTGGGCCGGCTGCAGCTGGAGAGGGGCAAACAGTTGGCACTTGTGACATCTCCTTGCGAATTCTGCAGCATCCCGACCCAGGGTGGGCCAGAAATAACCTTGCCTGACTATCCTCCCTTCTAGGCTCCGACTCCCGGAGTGACTCCCACATTCCCCGGAGTGGACCTCCTCCAAGATCCTCCGCGTTTCACCCTCGGTTACGCAGCGGGCCAGCATCCCTGAGAGGGTCTTTCTGTACAGCTGCCCGTCCTGGAGGAGGTAGTATGCTGACTTGTGCCTCAGCTTCTTCTTGTCTACCCCCTCCGGATACTCCCCTGTGGAGAGAAAAACCACCACTGGATCCATCCATGAAGCTTGCTGATCGATTTCCATGAGCTCCCCTTCTTCGACGGAGGGGCGAAACAGGTCGGTGATGGTGCCCCCCACCTGGGGACCATGCTTAGCCAACTGATCGGCCTGCTCATTCTCTTCCCTGGGCACATGTCGGATGGCGAAAGTTTGGAATGTTCCAATGATCCCCTTTACTTTGGCCAAGTATGAACGCAGGGTGGGCTCCCTTGCCTCGAACTCCCCGTTGATTTGGGAGGCTACTACCATGGAGTCTGTGAGGACCTCCACATCTGACACTCCAAGCTCCCTGGCCAGGCGAAGCCCTGCTATCACGGCCTCGTACTCGGCCTGGTTGTTGGTGATGGGAAAGTGTACCACCACAGTCTGCTCGATTCGGGTCCCTTGGGGGCTTTCTAGGATCACCCCTACTCCTAAGGAATGCCTTCCCGAGGCTCCATCCACTCTCACCCTCCAAGGAGCCTGGCGAGTGAGTTCTTCTTCCGCCACTTCAACCACATAGTCAGCAAGAAAGTCGGCCATCGCCTGAGCCTTGATCGAGAGCTGCGGAATGAAGGAGACGTCGAACTCGCTTAGCTCCACCGACCACTTAGCCAACCTGCCTGAATGCTCCACCCCCTCGAAGATGTTGCGGAGGGGATGGTCGGTCACCACTCGGATTGAGTGTGCCTGGAAGTAGGTTCGCAGTCTCCGAGCCGAGATGATTAGGGCGAACGCAAGCTTCTCCAAGATCGGATATCGGAGCTCGGCCTTCCTCAAGACCCGGCTCACATAATAGATTGGGAGCTGCCTCTTCCCCTCTTCATGAACCAGGACCGAGCTCAAGGCCTCCGTCCCGACCCCCAGATACAAGAACAGGTCCTCCCCCTCCTTCGGCCCTTGGAGCAGTGGAGCCTGTGTCCACTGCACCTTGAGGGCCTGGAAGGCCTCTTCACATTCCTTGTTCCATTCAAACCTCTGACCCCCCCTTAGCGTCTTGAAGAAGGGGGAGCACTTTTCCCCTGCCCGAGAGAGGAAGCGACTCAGCCCTGCTAGCTTCCCTGTCAACCGCTAGACCTCCTTTGCATTCCGCGGGGACCTTAGCTCAAGGATAGCCTTGACCTTGTCTGGATTCGGCTCGACCCCCGCGGGGGTGAGGAGATGCCCCAAGAACTTTCCCCTGC
Source organism: Platanthera guangdongensis (assembly GCA_039583875.1). NCBI lineage: Eukaryota > Viridiplantae > Streptophyta > Magnoliopsida > Asparagales > Orchidaceae > Platanthera > Platanthera guangdongensis. The sequence continues at coordinate 115,847,598 of CM077159.1, read as the reverse complement.
TGGCCCCAAAGACACATTTTAGTGGATTCAATAGCATCTTGTACTTGCGCAGGGTGGCGAAGGTCTCCTCCAGATCCCGGAGGTGGGAGTCCACATCCCAGCTCTTGATCATGAGGTCATCTACATATACCTCCAAGTTCCTCCCCCTCTGTTCCTTGAAGACCCTATCCATCATTTTTTGGTAGGTGGCCCCAGCATTCTTCAGCCCGAACGGCATCATCTTGTAGCAGTAGCAGCCGTCCCCTGTGATGAATGAGACATCCTTGATGTCCGGGGGGTGCATCCTGATCTGATGGTAACCTGAAAAGGCATCTAAAAAACTCATTACAGAAAAGCCGACGGCGGAATCAACCAGTGCGTCGATCCGAGGCAAAGGGTAACAGTCCTTAGGACAAGCTTTATTAAGAAGGGAAAAATCGATACACAACCGCCAGCGGCCGTCTCCTTTTTTGACCATCACAACGTTTGAGACCCAGCCGGGGTACTGAATTTCGGACACGAAGCCAGCTTTGAGAAGCTTCGCCACCTCCTCCCTGATGGGCTCCGCCAGCTTGTCCGCCGTGGATCTCTTTTTATGCTGAACGGGGCGTGTCCCCGGGTCCAAGTTGAGGCGGTGGCAGGCCACATCCGCGTCAACCCCCGGCATCTCCGCGGCATTCCAGGCGAAGATGTCCACATTCTTCGGGATGCACTCCAGCATCCTGCCCTGGTCTTCCGGGGTCAGCCCCCGCTGACGCGAACCTTCTCCATTCTCCCTCCCCGGGTGAATACCTCCAGCTCCACCACCTCCTCAGCTGCCTCCAGCCTGGATTGCTCTGCCCATCCTTCGGCGTCCCTTTCCTCCGGAACGGGGACCTCTACCTCCGTCGCCTCCTCCTCGACCCTCACCTCGGTCACCTCCTCCAGACTCCATCCTGCCGCCTCCTCTGTGCAGCCCTTCTCTCCCGGCTCTTTCCTCTCTGCCTCCTCTTCAACCTCCTCCATCCTTCGCCCCATCTCCTCGGCTCCCTCCTGCCAAGAGATGGTGTTCACCGCAGTGACATAACACTCCCGCGCCACCTTTGGGTCTCCCCTAACCCTGACTTGGACCCCCTCGGTGTTGAACTTCAAGCATTGATGAAAAGATGAGGGGACGCAGCGGAAGGCGCTGATCAGGGGCCTTCCAAAGATGGCGCTGTAGCTGCTGGGGGCGTCCACAATGACGAACTTGCAGTTTCGGGACTGCCCCCCCAAGGTGACATGGAGTCTGACTCCTCCTTCTACCTCCTTCCTTTCTCCTGAAAACCCGAACAGGGGGCCATCCGAGGCCAGCACCCTTCTTGCCTCCACCTTCATCGCGTCAAACGCCTTTTTGAAGACGACGTTGACGGAACTCCCGTTGTCCACGAGGATCCGTGAGACGGTGAAGTTCTCGATGGCCGTCTTGATGACCAGCGCATCACAGAATGGATCCTCGTGGTCTGGTAGATCACTCCTGGAGAAGGTGATCCTCTCCTCTGGTGGCGGGGTTTGGGATGTAGAGGCGACGCTTCGCCGGTACATGGTGTGGAGACTAGCCTTGCGGGAGGCCTCGATCCCTGCTCCCCCGTGGATCATCCTGATCCCCCCTCGGGTCCCCACATCCACCCGGTCTTCACACCGATCCTCCTCCGCCCGAGGCAGGACCTCCTCGATCCTCACTTCCTGTCGCGCCTCCCACTGCTGCTGCTGTCGCTCCCTGTTCCCCCTCATCTCCAGGAATTCCGGGCACGTGGCTGTTGCGTGCCCTTCTTCCTGATGGAAGTCGCAGTAGGGCAGCTCCACCCTAACCTCCCTCCTTCTTCTCCTCCACGCTCCTCTCCTGGCCCCCAAGGCTATGGCCATGGCCTCCTCTTGATCGGGGAGCCGGGGCCTCTGGCCCTGCCTCCAGCCTGGGGGGTGGAATTGGTCTTGCCTCCCCTGAAAGTGACCCCTTCCGAAGTTCCCCCTCTGTGGCCCCTGCCCCTGCCACTCTGGCCTCCAGCCCAGCCGACGGTCGGGCTCCTGACGCCCCCACCCCGGCTGCTGCGGCCCTTGGAGCTGCCTCTGCTCCCTCTGCCTGGGCTCCCCTCTTCTCTCCTCCTGACCTCTTCCTCCCTTCGACTCCCTCTCCTCCTCTGTGGCCCACCTGGCCAACTTCCTTGCAAACTCCGGGTTTGATGCCTCCCCGTCAACCTCTCTAGCCGCCCTTTCCATCAACTCCTCATAGGAGAAGGGGGGAACTCTCTTCAGCTCCATCCGGAAGAAGCCTTGCTGCAGGCCCAGGGTAAAGGCCATCATCAGACTGTGGCCCGACATCTCCTGGACTTGAGTAACTTCCTCCTGGAATCGGTCTACATAGCTTCCCAACGTCTCGTTTACCCCCTGCTTGATGTGAAACAGGGACTCGGACTCCTTCTTCCTCTTCTTCGAAGTGGTGAATCTCAGCATGAATCCTCGGCGCAAGTCCTCGAAGCAATAGATGGAGCTGGCCGGTAGCTGGTGGAACCATTCTCTCGCTTTTTCCCGGAGGGTGATGGCGAAGAGCCGGCACTTGAATCCGTCCGACATCTGACGGATGGAGACCACGTCCTCGAACCATTAGACGTGCTGTACCGGGTCTCCCTTCCCAGTGTAATAGGACATCTCGGGCTCTCTGAACCCATCTGGAACTGGAGCTGAAGAGACCAGTTCGCTGAAAGGGCTCCCTCCTCCAACTGGGCGAGCTGGCGAGTCGCGCGAGCCCAGCTCGCCGAAGCGACCTCGGCCTGCCGAGCCTGGGAAGAGCTCGCGCCCGGGGAGCTCGCACCCTCGGCCTTCCTCGGCCACTTCCTTCCCAGCTCGCCTGTCGGGCGCGTCCTCGCCCAATGAGGGGGCGGCCGCGATCTGGTTTGCCGGAGTCGAGCACTCGGCCCGCGTGCCGAGTGCGAACTTGACCAGATTCAGCACCTCGCTTCTGAAGTCTTCGAACATTCCCACCGTTGCGAGAGGCGGGGGGGGGGGGGGGGGGGGGGGGCGTCGAGCTCGGCCTGTCGGATCCTTGTCCCGTCATCGAACTCGCGGAAACTTTTCTGTGCTGACCACGCTCCACGCTCATCGCACCAAAATGTTGAAACCGGAACCCGGCTTCCTGTGGAACTCGCCCTTGGGGAAAGGGGTGGTCTCGCGCCTACTTCGCTCCTGCAAGTGAAATAACAAGACAAGGAGAAATGGACCCAAGGGCTCGGCGGGGAGGTCCCACCACAAACCCGGAAGATCTCAGAGCGCTTCCCCTCCTTAGCCTGAAGCCGAGCTAAGGTACCCTCAGAAAGCACTTAGAGAATTTGGGGAGAGGAGCACAGGGAAAAACCTGCTTTCTGGGGTACCCCTTGGGTCCTATTTATAGTTTTTAAAACCTGGACTGCCAATAACCAGAATAACTGACCTGAAATTACCAGAAAACCCTCGGCCGGGTCTGCCAACAGCCGAACTCCGCTGTTTTGAAGGGCTATGGGCAGACCAGCAGGGGTAAAATAGTGAAAAGTACCTCAGACACCCAGGAGAGCTGGGAGCTCTGGCCACCTCGGCATGCACTACTCGCCCATTGTTGCCGAGCTCCACTGCGGGGAAGCGAGCTGTGGCTCGCCTGGCGAACGCCGAGCTCGGGGGTCTCCGATCGTCGATCTCTGGTCGACGCTTGCCGAGTTCAGCCTCGCCCCTGCCGCTGCCGAGCTCGCCTGCTGCTCCTGGCCTGACCTACTCGCCCCTTGATGACCTTGCTCGCCGGACACGGGGTTGTACACTATGAAAGGGAAAAGAGGACTTCACATGTCCAAGATGAGAATCGTTACCCTAGTATTTCTCTTTGGCACCATGAAGATCTATGCGGATGAAAAGCACCACAACGTACTCGCCTCCGTAGATCCGAACTCGGCTTGCGATTTGGGGCTCCGAAGCTCCACTAGTGGCAGGATCTCTCCTCCTTCTTCTTCCTTGCTCTCCCCTCTCTCTAAAACTCTTAGAAAGATGAAATCCAAAAGAAATGAGGGTTTCTAAACCCTATTCCCGTGTTAAACCCTGCCAGGATCAGCCAGGACCCTTGGATCCCAAAGGAAGGAAACGGATGGCCATGATTCACACTTAAAATCCAAAACCTGGGCCGAACACGGCTTATGACACATCCGTGTCCAAGGCCGTGTTCCGCATTCGATGCCGAAACCGTCGCGTCCCAAAAATAACACGGGCTCTCGACACGCCCGTGTCAGGCTTGATACGCCCGTGTCATCCAGTACACGCCCGTGTAGCGGGGCGTGTTCCTCCATCGACACAGGACCAACACCAACCCGAGAAGAACACGGGTAGTCAACACGCCCGTATCAAATTTGACATGCCCGTGTCAGGCTGAACATGCCTGGGCTCCAAGCCATGTTGCACCCCCCGATACAGCACGACTAACCACCCGAGTAGCACACGGCCGGGGACACGCCCGTGTCTCAGGCCGTGTTCGATGTTCAACGATCGTCGACTGCAATTTCGTCGACCACACGGCCATCATCGAACCCGAGCACGACACGCCCCTGGGACACGCCTGTTTCCCAGGCCGTGTGACCTCTACCAAGTCCGAAACTTGGCTCAAAACGCCACCCGTCCCCTTTTGAGGTTTAGGGCGTTACAGCTCTCTCCCTTTTAAAAGAATTTCGTCCCGAAATTACAGAAAGAAAAGATATACACAAAACTTAAACGGTACCTGAGTGGAATAACTCTGGGTACTCCTCAAGCATGGTCTGCTCTCGCTCCCACGAGAGCTCCTCTCGACCGCTGTTGTCCCAATGGACCATGACCGTCCTGATGTCTTTGTTACGCAATCTCTTGACTTCGGAGTCCTCAATGCGAACGGGCTTGACCTTCATCGTCAACCCATTATTGACCGGCACTTGATCGACCGCAATCACTTACGAAGGCTCTTGCACCGCCTTTCGCAGCACCGATATGTGGAATACGTCATGTAGACCACTTAGCTCCACTGATAGCTTCAATCGATAATCTACTTCGCCAATCTGCTCCAAAACCTCAAACGGTCCAAGGTACCTCGGGCTTAGCTTCTTCAAGCGCCGTACCTGTGAGATACCCTTGAATGGCTTAATCTTCAAGTATACCCAGTTGCCAACAGCAAACTCCACGTTCCTATGCTTGGCGTTATAGTACTTGGCTTGCCGGTCCTGAGCGAATAGCAATTTTTCTTGAATGGTTTCTACCAACGAGGTTGCATCTTCCACTTCTTGCCACTTGTATAGCTTCGACTCACCCATTTCCAACCACGATAACGGCGTGCGACATCTTCTACCATAAAGGGCATCGAAGGGCGCCATTTGTATGCTCGCCTGGTAGCTATTGTTATACGCAAATTCCACTAAGTACAGGTAATCTTCCCACTGCTTCCCGAAATCTATAATGCACATGCAAAGCATGTCTTCCATCGTCCTGTTGACTCTTTTGGTCTGCCCATCCTTCTGCGAATGAAAGGTCGTGCTGAAACTCAGCTTTGTTCTCAACATCTGCTGCACCAACCTCCAATCATTGGACGTAAACCACCCATCACGGTCACTCATGATGCTGCGGGGCACACCGTGAAGCCGCACAATATTACCCACATATAACTTTGCCAATTTCTCCACAGAATCATCCTTCCTATGCAGAATGAAGTGCGAGACATTCGTCAAATGATATACGACCACCCAGATGGCTTCATTTCCCTTCTGTGACCTTGGCAACCCATGAACAATGTCCATAGTAATGTCGTCGAACTTCCACTCCAGAATAGGCAAGGACTTCAAGAATCCTCCAGGCTTCTGGCACTCCGCCTTCACTAAGGTGCATGTTTCACACTTCGCCACGTACAGTGCCACATCCTTCTTAAGTCCTGGCAACCAGAACAATTTCTTCATCTCACGGTACATCTTTGTGCTCCCCGGGTGAATCGAGTACTTGGTATGATGAGCCTCGTACAACAATTCTATAGCACCAACTCAAGCTAAGGATTGGAGAAGCATCTCGAGCATGTAATGAGCTTTAATCCTCCGAGGTTTGACGGGATTGGAACGCCAACTCAAGCTAAGGATTGGATATCTACGATAAAGAGGGTCTTGACGGCCACAAAAACTGTTGAGTGGCAGAAGACCACCATAACGACCTTCCTTTTGGCTGGTGAGGCGAGACTGTGGTGGGACGAGTTGGAGATTCACCTCTTAGTAGGAAGACAACTTGCAGATGTGCATATGGAGGAATTCTCAAGGTTGTTCTTGGCCAGATTTCTACCCTCTGCTCAGAAGCTTGAGATGGAGAATCAGTACCTTGGTCTGACTCAGGGAGGCAGAAGCGTGGATGAGTATCTCCACGAGTTTACGCGGTTGGGTTGTTATACTGGTGCTATGTTTACTGAAGAGGAGCGGAAGACCAACCGATTTTATGGGGGTCTACATGGCGACCTACAGTTATTCCTTGCTGGGCCTAAGGCACAGGGCTTCCTAGCCTTGGTCAATTCGGCCCGGTCATTGGAAAAGCTCGTGAAGAAAGTGCAAGATAAGAAGGAACCAGGGGAAAAGAAGTCGGAGTTCAAAGTACCAAATGCAAAGTCGGGTTTTCACAGATGGAACAAGAAGCCGAAGACTTCGAGCTCAGCCCCTTCATCTGGTGCGGCGGGGGCAACCACAAGTTGAGTCCCAGGAGCTTGCTACAACTGTGGAAAGATGGGGCATTTTGCTCGTGAATGTTGGAGCAGACGTGCCAAGTCTGAGAGGAAGCCTGGAGCAACCTATGAAGTGAAAGGGAAGGTGGTGGAGTCAACCGCGTCAAAATTGGGAATTTGACCCATCCAAAGCCCCAACCATGATTTACTCTATGTGGCCATCCAAATCCAGAGCCTGCCGAATCCGATGAGCCAGGTCACAGTGAACTTCAGTCCAGTTCAATAGCGCTTTGGAACTAGTCTGCTTGTCTACACAAAAGATCTCCAACGCCTCCAACTCCCAAACCAAACACTCGTCATGAACCGACAGCCAGTTGGCTTGAGCTAGGGCCCTGCGACTCAACACATCCGTAACCACATTGCCTTTCCCAGGTACATAATGAATCTTGAATGTGTAGTCCCCCAGGAACTCCATCCATCTCCGCTGTAGCATGTTCTGATCCTTCTGATACAACAAGTACTTCAGGCTCTTGTGGTCGGTATTGATATCGACCTTCACCCCATATAAGTAATGCCTCCACAGCTTCAGGGTAAATATCACGGCCGCTAACTCCAAGTCCTGGACTGGATAATTCCTCTCATACACCTTCAGCTGAAGCGAGACATAGGCTATCACACTTCCATGCTGTAGTAGGACACAACCCAATCCACTGCCCGAAGCATCGCTCTAAATCTCAGAGCCTTCGGTCCCACTCAGCGAACTCAGCACAGGCGTCGTGGTCAACCGACTCTTCAACTCCTCAAAAGCGCGTACGCACTCCAGCATCCAAACAAACTTCTGCTCTTTCCTCGTCAGAGTCGCGAGGGGTAACGCTATCCGCGAGAAGTTCTCCACGAAGCACCTGTAATAGCCGGCAAGCCCCAAAAAACTCTGGACTTCCGCTACCGTAGACAACACAGGCCACTCTTGTATTGCAACAATCTTCGCTGGATCCACCGCAATTCCCTCTCCACTAACTATGTGACCAAGGAACACTACTAAGGATAACCAAAACTCACATTTGAAGAACTTGGCGTATAGTTCATTACTCCTCAGTGTCTCCAACACCAAATGCAGATACTTACAGTGATCCTCCTCACTCTACGAGTACACCAATATATCGTCGATGAAGACGATCACAAAGTGGTCTAGGTACTCCCTGAAAATCCTGTTCATCAGATCCATGAACACTGACGACGTATTAGTCAGCCCAAATGACATGACCGTAAACTCATAATGCTCGTATCTCGTACTAAAAGCTGTCTTGGGGATATCACTTTCCATTAATCTCAGCTGATAATACCCAGACTTAAGATCCAAATTCGAGTACACCGTTGACCCAACTAACTAATCGAATAGATCATCTATTCTTGGGATCGGGTACTTGTTCTTCTCCGTCAACTTGTTCAGTTCTCGATAATCAATATAGAGCCGCAAATTTCCGTCCTACTTCTTCACAAAAAGGACCGGTGCGCTCCAAGATGACAAACTTGGATGCACATAACCCTATTCCAAAAGCTCTTGAAGTTGTACCTTCAGCTCCGCCATCTCCTTAGGCGCTAGCCGATACGGAGAGCGTGACACAGGTTTCACACCTGGCACTAGCTCAATAGTGAAGTCTATTTCCCGCTGAGGCGAGGCTCCTGGGAGATCGTTAGGGAACACATCAGGGTATTCAGATACCACCGGGATGTCATCCAAAGGAGGCTTAGGCTTCGAAGCCTCCACTGGCGTGAAGAACAGCTGTGCACCAACACGAACCATCTTAACCACCTGAAGAGCAAACATCAAAGTCTTCCTCGAACCTTTCAAGCCCGCAAATGTCGTCTCACGACCAGTTCCCAACTTGACCTTCTTGCAATTGCAATCAATGTATGCTTAATGCTCCGAGAGCCAGTCCATACCAAATATCACGTCGAACTCCACTAGCGGCAGTAACGACGCTTGCAAGTCATCAACATGACTCCCATGCCTTACCTTAACACAACAAACTCTATTCGCGCGCATAGAGCACATGTATGCAGCATCCCATCCAATTTGTCCCTTTCCATCGCAGGAGGTATTCCAATGCGCGATACAAACTCTTCAGACAAAAAGAATGTGAAGCTTCCGCATCGAATAGTGCTCTCACCGGATAATCAAAAATCAAAACAAGCCTAACACAACCAGTCATAGGCTAACACGCTTAGGGCAATAAGTATGTAAAGCTAACCTACTATACATACCTGTCACCACGCCAAATTGCTTCATGGCCTCCTACTGGCTAAGGTTGTACACTTTTGGATGGGTTGGGGCATAATACAATGTGGTTGTCTCCGACCCCTTGGCCTTCTCCTCGTAGGTAGATCCAGGTTTCTTTTCAGACTTTCGACGTCCGCGCCAACAGTCTTGGGCAAAATGTCCCGGCTTCCCACAGTTAAAACATATAATTGCCTTCCACCCAACGGCTGCTCCAGATCCAGTCTTCTGTGCCACTGGGATACCACTATGTGCTTTGACACTCTGCCCTATAACTGCTCCTATCATAGCTTTCTTCATCTTCTATGCACCATTACGATAATCTCGGGCAAAGTGCCCTCCCTTGCCACAATTAAAACAATCATATGGAGCCTATCCAGTAGGCATTTTAGGTTTTTTTTCCTCCTTCGGTAAGCAGACTTTGCAGAATCTGGAGAGTTTAGTGCCCTGAACTCCAACATCTAATTGGCGTTTGCCAAATCTACTTCCAAAGATCTGGCCGACTCTTCCAAGGCTCGGAATCCCAATAATTTTGGTCCTAGCAGTAAAACTCCTAACTCGCAGCGTAGGACATTATAAAATCTATCGACCATAGAATGCTCGCTCTCCACTTCAGAGCCTGGGTAACGTCTTATCATAAGAAACACCAGCAAATATTCCTCAACTGAGTGCGTACCCTGCACTAGAAACATGTTCAACTGCTGACCCAATGGCCCTTTAAATGTCGTTTGCTCCATCACTCCACCCGGCGTTGGAGTTATCTCAGGAATAGGGGACTACACACGTCTTCCATTTTGTGCATCAATCACAACGAAGACTGCTTCAACCACCATTCTTATGGTTTTGGTGGAGGGAAGGGTTACAGGCACGTCATTAGGTGCACTACTTTCCTCAGAAAGCGAGCGTTCTGACCTTACTGCGCCACTCCTGGTCACCTATAGTCGTACAACACACCATTAAGCGACCAAACAAAATTGCAAAAAGAAATTATAGGAACACGCAGGTTCCTGAAACATGTGTATTTTCATTACTAAGTTGACATTAATGGGTTCTTTTTATGTTATAACGATGACGCACACACCTGTTCTCACCACCCCTTAAAAGAATTCGCCCACGAATTCATTTAAGTTGACCGAAACCTGGGGTGATACCAAATTGTAACACTCCCTATCCGTCGCATAACATATAGTAGTAGGTCCGGCCGGGGCCCGACGCCATATATCACAGACAGACCAGAACGTTACGCAATAGAAACCAACCTGTCAATAACCAACGTCCTACACAGAGTACATTCTAGCGGAAGCAATTTAAAAGTTGCAATAATAAGAATCCAGCCAACAGCATGAATGTCCACTACACAAACCCAACAGTAATGAACGTACAAATACACAAGTACATGGCATTATGGCCTTACAATAGTTTCCTCAAATATAAGTGTCTTTCAAATCTCAGCACGCAGACAAGTCATACTTGAGAATAAAAGAAAACACTCATAATTAGGCCTTCGAGGGCCGGCTCAGCAACAAGGGCTTTTGCTCGCTATTTTCCACTCGGCTCCGCGGCAGCTGCAAGCAACAATCCATTGAAGCGGTGGAAAACAAAAGCAATGGCCAGCTAAAGCTGACCAAATTATAACGACACCGCCCCTAAACTCGGGGTGACGATGCTCCTTCCCTGCACTTTATTAGCATAGCCAAATAATAGAGAATTTACACATCATCACTGGAGTAGGCTCGCACGGCCACACACCCCGTGCTCTCAGGGCACATTCTCGGTGAACCCGGTCAAAGTCCGCAGTCTCACCACCGCCCCTTGTATGGAAATTTCTCATGAGCATTTTGGTCTTTCCGGCAGAAGTCACGTCAATTTAAGCCATAGACCGCCTAAGAACCTCCATCTATGCCAACGGCAAGTCCCACATACTTTAGGTCGCTTGTATCGAACGACATATAGTGGGTACGGTTCCACCTAACCCATTGCTCACACCGCAACGTCAATTTAAGCCATATGTACGGGTCAAGCTTTCCGGAATCCCAAATCGATCACATAGTTTACACAACCCGATTATGTACAAGTTGGCTCCCAGGCCACCAAGTTGGCAGAATCACGCATCTGCCCAGTTTTCCGGGTGAACCTTGGAGTTAGTCCCCAAGGCTCCCTGTTGCAATCTACCGCGTAGAAAACCCGAAAAACAATCATCTGCGCGGAGTCTTCTCCAGCCATTCATCCAATGCAACATCACCGATCTAGACCAACTTGTCCGGGTAGGCTTCACACATCATGCCTATGTCTGTATTCTCGATTACGGACTCTACATGCAAAATAACGGGGACTATTCATGTCTACTCGAAGGAGCACCTCACAATCACCGCAAACTCGCGAGAGCGGGCTTCCTATGCAAGGGAAAAGAGGACTTCACATGTCCAAGATGAGAATCGTTACCCTAGCGTTTCTCTTTGGCGCCATGATGATCTATGCAGATGAAAAGCACGACAACGTCCTCGCCTCCGTAGATCCGAACTCGGCTTGCGATTTGGGGCTCCGAAGATCCACCGGCGGCCGGATCTATCCTCCTTCGTCCTTGCTCTCCCCTCTCTCTAGAACTCTTAGAAAGAGGAAATCCAAAAGAAATGAGGGTTTCTCAACTCTATTCCCTGGTTAAACCTTGCTAGGATCAGCCAGGACCATTGGATCCCAAAGGAAGGAAACAGACGGCCACGATTCGCACTTAATATCTAAAACATGGGCCGAACACTGCTTCTAACACGCCCGTATCCAAGGCCGTGTGCCCAATTCAACGCCGAAACCGTCACATCCCGAAAAGAACACGGGCTCTCGACACGCCCGTGTCAGGCTTGACACGCCAGTGTAATCCAGGACACGCCCGTGTAGCAGGGCGTGTTCCTCCATCAACATAGGACCAACACCAACCCGAGAAGAACACGGGTACTCGACACGCCCATGTCGAATTTGACACGCCCGTGTCAGGCTGAACAAGCCTGGGCTCCAGGCCATGTTCCACCCCCCGACACAGCACGGGTAACTACCAGAGTAGTACACGACCTGGGATACACCCGTGTCTAAGGCCATGTTTGTTGTTCGACGATCGTCGACTGCAATTTCGTAGACCACACGACCATCGTCGAACCCGAGCACAACACGCCCCTGGACATGCCCGTGTCCCAAGCTGTGTAACCTTTACTGAGTCCGAAACTTGGCTCAAAATTCCACCCGTCCCTCTTTTGAGTTTTGGGGCGTTACATAAGTACAACTAGAGAGTTGGCTCCCTTGCCTCGAACTCCCCATTGATCTGGGAGGCTACCACCATGGAGTCAATGAGTACCTCCACATCTTGCTCTCCGAGCTCCTTGGTCAGGCGCAATCCTCCTATCACCGCCTTGTACTTGGCTTGATTGTTGGTGATAGGAAAATGCACTACCACTGTTTGATCGATCCATATTCCCTGAGGGCTCCCCAAGATTACACCCACCCCCAAGGAATGCCTTCTTGAAACACCGTCCACCATCACCTTCCAAGGGACCAGACGAGTTGGTTCCGCCTCCACCACCTAGACAACATAATCAGCAAGAAAGTCGGCCATCGCCTGGGCCTTGATCGAGAGGCGGGGAATGAAGGATATGTCAAACTCGCTCAACTCCACCGACCACTTCGCCAACCTCCCCAAGTGCTCCACCCCTCCAAAGATGTTGCGAAGGGGGTGGTAAGTCACCACTCAGATGGAGTGTGCATGGATGTAGGGTCAGAGTCTCCAGGCCGAGATTACTAGAGCAAAGGCCAACTTCTCCAAGATCGGATATCGGAGCTCCGCCTTCCTCAAGGCGCAGCTCACATAGTAGATTGGTAACTATTTCTTACCTTCTTCACGGACCATGACAGACCTCAAGGCCTCGGCTCCCACCCCAAGATATAGGGACAATTCCTCCCCTTCCTTGGGCCCTTGGAGGAGTGGAGCCTGGGTCAACTTCCTCTTTAAGGCTTGGAATGCCTCCTCGCACTCATTGGACCACTCAAACTTTTGAGCCCCCCCCCTCAACGCTTTGAAGAAGGGGGAACACTTCTCTCCCGCCAGAGAGAGGAACCTACTCAGCCCAACCAACTTTCCTGTCAGCCTCAGGACCTTCTTGGCATTCCGAGGCGATCCTAACTCCATGATTACCTTGACCTTATCAGGGTTGGGTTCTACACCTGCAGGAGTAAGGAGCTGGCCTAGGAACTTACCCCTGCTCGCCCCGAAGACACATTTCAAGTGGTTCAACCTCATCTTGTACTTCTGCAGGGTGCTGAAGGTCTATTACATATGCCGGAGGTGAGAGTCAACATACCGAATCTTGATCATGAAATCATCTACGTACACTTCCAAGTTCCTATTGTTTTGCTCTTGGAAGACCCGGTCCATAATCTTTTGATATGTTGCCTCCGCGTTCTTCAACTGAAAGGGCATCATTTTGTAGCAGTAGCACCTGTACCCAGTGATGAAGGAGACATCTTTTATGTCGAGCAGGTGCATCCTGATTTGATGATAACCTAAAAAAGCATCTAAGAAACTTATCATAGAAAAACCGACGGCTGAGTCAACCAGCGCGTCGATTCGAGGCAAGGGATAATAATCCATAGGACATGATTTATTTAATAAAGAAAAATCGACACACATCCTCCACCGACCGTCTCCTTTTTTAACCATAACAACATTGGAGACCCAGCCGGGGTATTATATTTTGGATATGAAGCCAGCCTTGAGGAGCTTGGCCACCTCCTCCCTGATGGGCTCGACCAACTTGTCCGTCGTGGACCTATTCTTCTGCTGGATAGGGCGGGCTTCTGGATCCAGGTTAAGGCGGTGGCAGGCGATGTCTACATTGTACCCCGGGATTTCTGCCGCTCTCCACGTGAAGATGTCCACATTCATCTGGATGCGCTCCAACATCCTCCCCTTGTTCGTTCGTGCCTCGAGAAGATCAGGGTTTGTCTAAGTGGAGGTGGTGAAAATCCTTTGTTCGTGCCTCAAAAGAACTAGGCTTCATCTAGGTGGAGGTGGAGAAGAACTTTATCTATGCCTCGGGAGAACCAAAGTTCGTACAGGTAGATGTGGAGAAGAATCTTTGCCCATACCTTAGGAGAACCGGGGTTCATACAAGTGGAGGTGGCAAAGAACCTTGTCTGTGCCTTAGGAGAACCGAGGTTCGTCCAGGTGGAGGTAGCAAGGAACCTTTGTCCATGCCTCAGGAGAACTAGGGTTCGTCTTGGTGGAGGTGGTGAAGTAACTTTGTCTGTGCCTCAGGAGAACCAGGATTCATCCAGGTGAAGGTGGTGAAGAACCTTTGATCGTACATGGCTCAGGTGAATCGATGTTTGTTTAGGCTGGGATGGAGAAGAAACTTTGTTCGTTCATTCTTCAGGAGAACCATGGTTCATCCAGGTGGACGTGGCGAGGAGCCTTTGTTCATTATCTCCTTAGAAGAACCAAGGTTCATCCAGGTAGAGGTGGTGAAGAAACTTTGTTCGTTCGCGCCTCATGAGGACCAGGGTCCTTCCAGGTGGAGGTGGAGAAGAACCTTTGTTCATTCGTGCCTCAAGAGAACCAGGGTTTTCCAAGTGAAAGTGAAAATAGTACTTTTTCCATCTCTCTTGGGAGGTATAGACAGATCTTTATCTGTCTCGCCTAGAAGGTACATACTGACTTTTATCTGTCTCGCTTGAGAGGTGCAAAAGGTCTTTCGCCGATCTTTCCTGGGAGGTAAAGAAAGGCTTTTATTGATCTCGCATGGGAGTTGTAGAAATTCTTTTGCCAATCTCGCCTATGAGGTGCATAATAGCTTTCACCAATCTTGCCTTTCGCTGAATCCATTTGTTGTGAAAGGGAAACCGATACTCCTTTATTGGAAATAAAGATATAGGTGTTTGCAAATTTCTTATCATGGCTTATTCTGGAGAAAATAAGGAAATCAATAGATAGGTGGCCAGGGTGCGTTTACTAGAGGTAGTAGAGTCGTGCTGTCTCCTGATCTCCTCGTACAACTCATCCTCCTCCTGGGGTAACGAACATTATTGCCAGGTATGGAATTGAGTGGAGTGCCTCGAAGAGTGTTTGGAGTGGCCAACCGAAAATTGTGTTGTACGTTGAGAAGGAGTCGACTACCACAAACTGAACGTCCAGGGTAGCTGCTTTGGGAATTCCCCTAGGGTGACAAGAAGTGTAATTGTCTTGCATACGGGTAATGGTGCATTGTCAGAACCGTATGGCAGTCTGGTGGTTGGCTCGAGACGCTCTTGGGGGATCTTCATGATAAGTTGCGTGATCGCAAATAGGTTATCCACCGAGCTTCCAATATCGATCAGTACCCATCACACCCTAAAACACATATTGCTGATTCATTCATTGATGATGATGGCATCTTATTCTGGTGTATGCACGCTTTTATGTCTTCCAACCCAAAGTTGATGGCATTGTCCATTAGCAGCTTTGGATCTTCCGAGTCCTTCTCATGCTGAGCGATGGAGAGGACTTAGAAAGGCGAGCCGATGATGGTCTCGACCTCCCCGATCATTTTGTCTTCCCCCTTGCACTCTGGCATGCCAAAGGCTAATCCCTCCCAGGCTGGTATGTCGGGGGCCGATTGGGTACTTGATTATGTAAGTATTTCCCTAGGTGTCTATACCGGTTTAGGCACTCTATCTCCTTCTTTAGTTGGATGCAGTCCTTTATGATGTGCTCATTATCGTGGTGGAACTCAAAGTACTGTGCCTGGTCTCCTCAGTTTGGGGGCAATGACTTAGGGTATCAGATCATGCCAGATTCCTGAATGGCCATGAGTACATGCATTCAGGTAATATTTAGTGTGGTGAATTCCGGGTGTCGGTGGGAGACTTGATCCTAGTGAGGGTTATCGCGACGATTGTCATTTCAACGGTGTGTCGGGGCTGCAGGCTCTATCTCCCTCTTCCGTTAGAAAGGTCCTTCAAATTGTTGGAGGTGGGCCTTGATGGCTTCGTCAGCCGCGATTTGTGCTTTGACCCGATGTACGAGGTCTGCATAGCTGGGAGTCATTTTTTCATGAGAGCAGAGTAGAATCCACTCGGCCAGAGTACTCCAAGAAATATACTGTGAAGGAGGTTTGGGTCGACTCCCAAGATTTATTGTGCCTCGGAGGTGAAGCGGAGGAAGAACTCCCTGAGTGACTCTTCCTCATTTTGGCAGATGTCGGAGAGATGAGAAGGTTCTCTGACGATCCATCGGTTGGCTATGAATTGGTCGATGAAGAAGCGGGTGAGCTCCCCAAAGCCATCGATCTCCCCCTTCTCCTAGGGAGTGTAACTAGGTGTGTCATTTCCCCTTTAGAGTTGTGGGGATACTTGGCACAATAATTAGTGAGGTGCGCTGAAGAGACACATGATCGTCTCTAAGTGATTTGTTGGATCTTTAGGCTCCCTTAAAGGGGAAGGGGGTGTGAATAAGGGATTTTTAGAAATTTATATCTTATTTAAATATCAAAGTTACTTTAAAAAGTTTCAGAATATTTTACCAGAAAATATATTTTAAAATCGAAAAAAATATTATATTGAAGATTACTTTTAAAGAATGTAATATTTCAATATTCCTTCACTACTGCTAGTGAAAGAACTACTACTAGTGATAGCACAACTACCAACGATAGCACTACCTCCTGGCACTAGTAACAAAAAGTAAAATCCATGTGTGTATTTTAAAAGGAAATTTCCAATATGTTTTCTTTTAATGCTTTGAGGGAGAAATATTATTTAGGACATTTTAGAATATGAAATAAAACTAAGATTATAGAATAATAGAAAACACGATTTTATTTCAGAATAAATTGATTACAAAATGTTTGATTTCTATGACGCTAGAAATTGAGGCAAAATATGAAAAAAAACCTTTTCCTTTTCTATACAGACCCTTATCACTAAGGACCCGTTGGTTCTAACCTATTTATCCAGACAATACCTCGAATTGCCCCTAGATCAACCCTCAACTTCGTCTCCACCACATGCGGCGAATTCACGGAATCCTCCCAGAAAACCGACATCTGTACCAGATGATTTTCCCCTAAGTCTCGTAACACTTAGTCGCCTCTACCTGCGGCGAATTTCCCATGGAATACTTCTTGGAATTTGACATTGTCCTTGAACGATTTCTCCACTCAAGATAAAATAAAAGATTAAAAGATAATAAAATAAGAAATAAAAAACTCCCCAAGGATTTTTGAGGGTAAATACGAAGGCAATGTCGACATTGGCATTCTTGGTGTGTTCGCCCATTATGTCGAATAAGCGTAGTAGCACTTCCCCTTCAAAAACTCCTTTAGATCTTCATGTTTGCCTAAGGGATTTCTCTTGATGGTACGAGCCTCTCTTAAAATATTCAGAGTTGTGGGTTTTGTGGAAAAGGAGTCGATGATCACAGAAGGAGAGGATCCGCTCTTTAAATAGGCCTTAGTTGCTACCACCTGTTGTAGCGCTATCGCCTGGTGGTAGCTACTTTAGGCAGCTTTCTTCTCTTTTTTGGAACTTAGCAAATTTAGCCACCTTCCATCGCCATTTTGGGAAATTTTTCACGCCATTTTAGGAAACTTTTTATCTTTCGAAATAACAATTTTTGACAACCTTTTCTTCCGAAAATGGATTTTTCAAAACACTACCTCCAGGCGGCATCTCACTACCGATGGCTTAAGTACTTGCTAAATCTGGCTCCTTCCTTTTCTGTCACGGTGAAATTTCTACTACCAGAATTTGTGCAACTACCGATAGTAGTGCTAATGCTGGTAGTATCAAAAACTTTTCCAGCTTCCAGATGTCATCATACTCATTTCGAAATGGTGTGGACCGTCCCATAACTCTTACTAGATTGAAAGTTATGGCCATTTTAGTATTTAGCTGTCAATGCTCAACCTTTTGCTGATTCTTAAGTGTACACACCCATGGCGAAGGGATTGTCTCCTAATTTAATCTTTTCTTGTACCTATACGACCTATACACTATCAACACACAAAGACTAGATCAAATACATTAAGGTATTTGTTATTCTCATACCAAGAGATGCGAAATACATGTTCTCACAATCCTACCCTTTTGATAATAACAAATACCTGCATGAGAAATTAATGAATTTAAGCAAATTTGTGTTTATACATAAGTGCAAAAAGAGAAATGTATGAATAATAAATTTATAGAATGATTGATTTAATTAATGCATAAAATATGAATACTTCATCTATATAAGTGTTCCCTATTTATTTTACTCCCCCTATATATAATATCTATTCCACTAGATTTCTCAATTTATTCTCCCCTTTTGTTATTAGTAAAGAGGATAGGGATGAGTGATGTAACACCCCCATCCGTCACATGGCATATAACAGAAGGTCCAGATGAAACCCGACGTCATATACCACAGACAGTCGGAAGGGTTACATAAGAATATTCAAACTATCCAATTAAGACTACTCGTCCTACACAGAGCATTCTAGCGGAAGCTTTTAAAGTTGAAAGAACCCAAAACTTGAATCCATTAAACATGAATGTCCACAACCACACTACTGGAATGAAAACCAAATACACTGAAAGGGGGAAACATGGCCTTATGGCCTTACAATAGTTCACTTAATAAATAGTGTCTTACATACATCGGCTCGCAGGCCGGCAACACATGACAAAAGTAAAGTACAACTATTCGCTTTGGCCTTCTAGGGCCAGCACAACAACATGGGCTCCAGCCCGCTATTTGGTACTCGGCTCCGCAGCACCTGCAAGCATATTCCACTGCACTATGGCAAATAAAGCAACGGTCAGCCAAAAGCCGACCAAATTATAACGACCCTGCCCATTACTCGGTACGACGGTGCTCTTTCCCTGCATTTCATTGGCCCAGCTAAATAATAAAGTGCAATTATATATTTCGCCACAGGTGTAGGCTCGCACGGCCAAACACCTCGTGCACTCAGGGCACATTAATGATGAATCCAGTCAATTCCGTGGCTTTACCATCATCCCCGTGATGGCAACAACATGAGCATTCAGCCTTTCTGACCACTGTCTAAGGCTCCCGAGTATGCCAACGGCCAGTCCCTATCTATGGGTCTCTTGCACCAAACCACATAGCCCAGGTCCGATTCCACTTGCCCATTGCTCATACCGCCTAGTCAGTTTAAGTCCTACACGCGGGCCAAGCTTCTCTTGGATCCTAACATTTCCAAACATCACATAACCCAGTTATGTTCAAGGCCGATTCCCAGACCGCCAAGTTAGCAGAACAACGATTCTGCCTAGTTTTTCGGGTGCGCCTTGGAGCTAACCTTCAAGGATCCCTGCTGCAATCTACCGCGTAGAAACCCGAAAACCCAAAACACGGAGTCTTCTCCGGCAAAACATATCAAATGCAACATCACCGATCCAGACAATACACGTCCGGGTAGGCTTCACACACAATGCCTATGCCCGTACTTACGATTCTGGAATCTATATGCAACACAAGGGGGACCATTCACATCAACCCCAAGGAACACCACGCACTCTTCGCACACTCGCGAGAGTGGGATTCCCTATACAGAAAGAAAGAGCTTCACATGCTCAAGTAGAGAATCGTTACCCTTGTAGTCTGCTTTGGCGCCATGGAAAAACTACACGGATGGAAGTCTTCGCAACGAACTTTCCTCCACGGGTACGCTCTCAGATATCAAAACGGTGCTCCGATGCTCCGCCGGCAGCCGGAATCCCTTCCTTCTTCCTCCTCTTTCCAACTCCTTGAGAGAGAGAATGGTTGGAGAGAAATGAAGGATTAACTCCCTTATTCCCGGCCTTAACAGAGCAGGAAACCATCTGGGCTGTTGGATCTTATTTAAAGAAAACGAACGGCTCAGATCCGCTCAAAAATATCCAAACTTGGGCCGAATACGGCTTGGCACACGGCCATGTCCCAGGCCATGTGCCTCGATCCAGGAATGATCGTCGAACGAAGGAAAGACACACGGGCCAACATACGCCCGTATCTCACCTGACACGTCCGTGTCGGGTATCTCGACACGCCCGTGTCCGGGGGCGTGTTACCCATAACCGCCATGCCAACAGACACGACCCAACTGAATACGGGTACTGACACGGGTAGGAACACGCCCGTGTCAAATGACACACCCGTGTCATTCAGCCATGTTCCTGGACGTGTCCTTCTCGGGATGAAAACGACCAAAAATCACCAGCCAGACACGGCCTTAGACACGCCCGTGTCCTAGGCCGTGTACCCCTATACAGGCACCAAAAATCCCTTTTTACGCGACCAACTCGGATATGATTTTTGGGGCGTTACAAATCTCCCCCACTTAAGGAATTTTGTCCCGAAATTAAGTAAAGGTACACAAATCTAAAAGTTACCTGAGTGGAACAACTCGGGATATTCCTCCAACATAGCTTGCTCTCGCTCCCATGAAAGCTCCTCACGTCCGCAATTATCCCAACGGACTTTAACCATTCGGACTTCCTTGTTGCAGAGTTGCTTGACTGCAACATCTTCAATATGTACTGGCTTGACCCTTGTTGTCAACTCATAATCAACCGGTACTTGTTTGTCCGCAATGATCTGCGAAGGCTCTTGCACTACCTTACGCAACACCGACACGTGGAACACGTCAATCTATACGCCGCCTCGCCAACACGCTCCAGGATTTCAAATGGTCCAAGGTATCTCGGACTCAGCTTCTTCAAGCATCGAACCCGCGAGACACCCTTGAACGGCTTAATTTTCAAGTACACCCAGTCGCCAACATTGAACTCTAAATTCCTATGTTTGGCGTTGTAATACTTTAACTGTCTGTCCTGAGCGATCTTCAACCTTTCCTGAATTGTCTGTATCACTGAAGTGGCGTCTTCCACCGCTTGACGTTTATACAACTTCAATTCGCCTGCCTCCAACCAAGACAATGGCGTACGACACTTCCTCCCATATAAGGCCTCGAAAGGCGCCATTCCAATACTTGTCTGAAAGCTGTTGTTGTACGCAAACTCCACCATGTATAGGTGTGAAGGATTTGTGTTTTGAAAGTTGTCTTTAATGTTATTAAGTTCATGTTTTTTGATGAATGTTTATCTCATTCTGTCCCTAGGTCATATGATGATGCTTCATGATAGCTCAGGAAGATGCCCTTGGTCTTGAGCTGTAGAACACTTGAGTTCTATCATATGATCTTAGTTTCATTTGCTCTCGATCCTGGTAGTCAAAGAGGGACATTGACCACCACCTTGGATTGTCATGTGGATTAAAGTACATTGTAGTTCTACAAATGTTGATAATAGTTATCGTTTAATCACGTGTGTATGTATACGTATGGTTTCATACATATTGAGGTTGGCCTATCTTAAGTTGTAACATTAAATTGGATTGTGTTTAGTGTCATTTGTGCTTACAACGTGTCTAGTGAGATATGATATATGTAGATTAAGCGCGTCGTTGTGAGCAATGTGATTGTAGTTGAAGACTATCTTTTGATGGTGATATATATACTGTGATTCGTTGTTCACACTTACGCGTAAGGGATGTATATATCAAAATATCATTTGTCCCCAAGCTATTTTGGGTTATGATATAGTCGGGCCCCTTGGCAAAGCGAGTTTGTATAACATGCATTATAACTAATGTAGTTATAAAGACACACTTGCTTATGAGACCAAGAAAGACAAATATAGTGCGAGAATGACACGGTCCCAAATTTGCACAATATTTATGATATCATGTGACAAAAGTTAGACACTGGCCATTTAGTTCGGTTACCTCCTTTAACGTGTTGTTGTGGAGACTATAATGCCTTGATAAAGCCTCTTATAGTCAATAATACAAATTTATGTATTATTGCCGTGACGACATGTACCCTCTGCGAGGTCACACCAAACGAACGGGAACAACCTAGATTCATCGTATTAGACTCAGTCAGAATATATAGTGGCACTTCGTGCTTAGACCGTTTTTCTCCGTGCAATTATTAAAAGAGAATTACGACAAGGCTAGTTGTCGTAATTATTTAATAGAAGGGCACAGTGATTGGAGTTTGTATAACCCCAACCTAAGCGGGCTTGATTTGGAAATATCTGGTATATATATGTAATTCATATATATGATAATATATATAAATATATATATGATAATATATATAAATATATATATATGATAATATATATAAATATATATATATGATAATATATATAAATATATATATGATAATATATATAAATATATATATGATAATATATATAAATATATATATGATAATATATATAAATATATATATATATATATATATATATATATATATATATATATATATATTCACATATATATAAGCGGTTTTTGTTTTTCACGGGGAGAACCAGGAGGAAGCAGGCGGAAGGAGAAAAAAGGGTCGGGCTAGGGCTTTTCAGGAGGCACCCCGACGGCGCGTCGTTCACCGCCGCCGTTCCCCGTCCAGGCTCGCCCACTTCTCCCTCATCCTCCTCACCGGTGTTCCTCGTTCTCACCTCTCTTATCTCGCTGTCGCTGGTCTGCATCTGGGCTCGCCGACGGCTCGTGAGACGGTCGTGCATTTACAGATCCGGCTTGAGGAGAGAGCCTCGTCCACGGCTGATCTTCCTTGTTGGTCATTCTCCTCCAGCAGCCCTGTTTGGGTATTTCTACTCCGCACATCTCACACCGACGACTAGTGTGATTCGACCACTTGGAGTCCTCGGTGTTCTTGACGGAGTTGGTCTAAGCGAGTGCCCTCTTCTCCTATCAACGAACTTGGGTCGCTGTTCGGGTTCGAGGTGAACCAAGAGGCAAGATGATTGGACTCATCGTTGCGGTGGGATTACAATTTATCTCTCCGACGTGCCTCCTCTTCCGCCTTGGGATTTTGTTCCCTAGAGGTACATTTTTAACCCTTTTGCAATGGTTAGATGTGATGAGTTAGGTTTTCTTAATTGCTTAACTAGTAGGGCGTTTACATTGGATATCCGATCCCGTGTATTGTGTGGTTGTTGGGAAGTTTTTTTAAAATTTGCCCCGCCACAGCACGTGAAATCCTACAGTGGTATCAGAGCATGGTTGATATCCAATGAAAATGTGGCCCTCTTTTGCTAGTTTTTTTCTAATGGTTTGGATTGGCTATGTCACAACCCGGTTTCAAGTTGACGTAATCTACCGTAGTTTGGATTATGAGAAGATCATTATTTTTGGATTTAAAATGATCTAGGTGAAACACGTTGGGTTGTGTACATAGTCCATTCATTGTTTGGATCCCGACTAGCAGGTTCTTTGCTTGCCTTAGTTTTTCCTTATCATATTGCAACTCTGGAATGTAATTGGTATGGAATGGATGTAATATTTTTTTAGAATGCCGTGTGTTAGGTATTTTGGAATTTCCTCCATTCTTTTGGGAATGTGCAAAGAAAAATTTAAGAATGTCTTTCCTCCTCATCGTGTCCATCTAATCTAGTGATATTGAATGAACATGAGTGTAATTTCAATCACTAGACATGGTGGCACTTACGCGAGTCGACATTAGGCCACAAGTGAGTAGGTTGTGTGAGGCACTTCTAGCTGATTTTGTTGGAATGTCACTCGCATGAGTTTCCTTACAGGATGAGTTTTCTTAATCAAATCACCAAGATCTAGGCTTGGTCCTTTGGGAAAGTGTTATGTTTTTAAAATAGTTGTTTGCAATATTACTATCAAGAATCATAAGTGTTTAAGATTATGTTAAAATGTTATGATTAGTGATTGGTACCTACCTAATAATCTTGTGGATGAGTCCACTAGGTTAAAAGGATCTTGATTCACTATTTTAAAGCATTATTTGGATCTCTCTAATAATTTTTTTTAGGGAAATTATTCTGAACTTGAACTCTATCTTACCCTCACATTTTTTTAAAAAAATAGAGCTATGTCTACACTGTCAAATTTTTTGCGTTCGATGATTGATAAAAGCCCACTTGCTAACGACGGGTCAAACTACTCTGACTGGGTCCTCAAGCTTAACATCGTGTTGCGCTTGGAGAATCTCTTACCTATACTAGAGGGTGAATGCCCGGTAGAGAAAGAGATTGGCAAGCCAATTGATGCTGAGAAGGAGGAACAGAAAAGATGGAATGTCAGTCAACGTGTCGTGCAGACTCTGATCCTGGCCAGCATTGGCGATCAGCTGCAAAGGAAATTGCTCGATACTCCTGCAAAGGAAATTGTAGCATAATTGGAGAAGATGTTCACTGATAGTGCTCGTAAAGAGCGCTATAAGACCACCATCGCACTCACAAGGTGCAAGATGATGGAGGGTGAGTCTGTCTCAGTGCACTTCCTTAAGGTGCAAGGCTATTTGGAAAAGTTGGAGAAACTGAAGTCTCCAATTCCTGAAGACATTGCAGAAGACATCATTTTGGGGTCACTGCCTTACTCGTTTAAGGACTTCATCATGCATTATCATATGCATGAGAAGCAAATGACCATAAATGAACTCCATAACGCCCTCAAAACAGCTGAGGTTGACATGGGCAAGATAAAGGGAAATGTTGTCTTGGCTGTGGCGTCTGATAGCAATAAGATATTCAAAAACAAGAATAAGTCTAAAGGCCAGACCTCGAAAGGAAATTTTCATCTCAAGGGCAAAAAGGGAGGTACTCAAGATAGTGCCTCCAAGGGAGGCAAAGTGAAGAATTCTCCTAACTCTCTCACTGAATGCTTCCATTGCCATGAGAAGGGACACTTCAAAATGAACTGCCCCAAGTACAAGAGAGACTTGGATGAAGGCAAAATCGAAAGGAAGCGTCCTAAAGGTATTTTTGTTATTGAGTTGAGTTTGAATTTAACCACTACTATCCTCGATTGGGTAATTGATACCAGATCATGTGCTCACTTAATCTCAAATGTGCAGTCACTAAAGGATAGGAGATCTCTCTCCAAAGGAGAGGTGGTGCTGAAGGTTGGAAACGGTGCTAGTATTTCTGCAGTTGCGGTGGGCACTTTGGAACTCCCCTTACCTAGTGGTTTATGTCTAACTTTATTTAATGTTTATCACGTCCCTTCTATTTTAAGAAACATTATTTCTGTATCATGTTTGGATGCAGAAGGTTTTAGTTTTGTCATTGGGAACTCCCAAGTTTGAATTGAGAAGGATGGTTTACTTTATGCAAGTGCTTTCATTTCCGATGGATTGTATTTGCTTAACATTGTTAATGATAAACAAGTATTAAATATCAGTAACAAACGACTCAAAATATCTCACATAAGTGAGACTCTCTTATGGAACCATCGTCTTGGTCACATTAATGAAAATCGCATAAGGAAATTACATCAGGCTAATCTTTTAGGTTCTTTTCATCCTGATGCAATTGATATATGCGAATCATGCCAGGGGGCAAAATGACCAAGACACCTTTTATAAAGAAAGGTGCGAGAGCAAACAACTTATTGGAATTGATACACTCTGATGTGTGTGGTCCAATGAATGTGTGTGCTAGAGATGGTTTTAGGTACTTCATCACTTTTACGAATGATTATAGTCGATATGGCTATGTTTATCTTATGAAGCATAAGAGTGAATCCCTTGCCAAGTTCAGGGAGTATAAAAATGAAGTGGAAAATCAACTAGATAAGAGAATCAAAGTTTTGAGATCAGATCGTGGAGGTGAGTACTTGAGCAATGAGTTCAATGCTTACCTAAAGGAGTGTGGTATTGTACCACAACTAACTCCTCCTGGGACACCGCAATGGAATGGTGTCTCCGAAAGGAGAAACTGGACTCTGCTTGACATGGTTAGGACCATGATGTGTCAAACCGATCTACCTTTATATTTTTGGGGTCATTCACTTTTAACGGCAGCTTACACTTTAAACTTCATTCCAACTAAAGCCGTAGAGAAAACTCCACATGAAATATGGGTTGGGAAACCACCCACCCCATCTTTCTTTAAGATTTGGGGTTGTGAGGCATATGTCAAACGTATGCAATCATCCAAACTAGACGCCAAAGCCGATAAGTGCTTCTTCATTGGATACCCAAGAGAAACTAAAGGGTATAGCTTTTGGCACAAATCAACAAACACTATTTTTGTCAAGAAGGGTGCTACATTCTTAGAGAAAGAGTTTCTTGAAAGAATCAAAAGCTGTGACCGTAGGGTGACACTTGAGGAAGCTCAAGAAAACCTACAAGAAAGTGATCGCGAGATGAGCACTGATGTTCAATATAATCACTAAGAGTCAAAAGAAGTTCCTTTAGTCAGTGGGAGCATGAGTATTCCACCTCCGCAAATGGTTAAGGAGGAAACTCTTGCTTTACCACCACCGGTTACTCTTACTCGTATTGAGCATGAATTGACTCCACCAGGTATAGTGGAGGAGATTCAAGAAACTCAGACTGAGCTAGGGAAACCAAAGGATCTTAGAAGGTCGATCTGGGAATGGAAAAAGCCTGACTTTTACATGGGTCTTCATGAGGTGTTTATTCTAGACACAGAAGACCCGTTGACCTATGAAGAAGCAATGGAAAGAAAGGATTCCGTAGCATGGCTTGAAGCCATGAAGTCCGAGATACAATCCATGTATGATAACCAAGTATGGAACTTGGTTGACCTTCCTGATGGAAAGAAATCCATCCCCTGTAAATGGATTTTTAAGAGGAAGATGGACATGAATGGAAACATGACAACCTACAAGGCAAGACTTGTAGCAAAAGGTTTTAGTCAAATCCAAGGGATTGACTATGATGAAACTTTCTCGCCCGTTGTGATGTTTAAGACTATTCGGATCATGTTGGTGATTGCCGCATTTCATGATTATGAAATTTGGCAATTGGATGTCAAAACGGCCTTCCTAAATGGAAAGCTAGATGAGGATGTATTCATGAAGCAACCTCAAGGTTTTGAAGATTCTCAAAATAACGGCAAAGTATGCAAGCTTCAAAGAGCCATTTATGGGTTGAAGCAAGCATCAAGGAGTTGGAACAAACGCTTTGATGAAGAAGTTAAAACTCTTGAGTTCATTCAAAGCAAGGAAGAGCCTTGTGTGTACAAGAAGGTTAGTGGGAGCAACATTATATTCTTGATCTTATATGTTGACGATATTCTCTTAATGGGCAACAACTTATCATTAATAGAACAAGTAAGAAACTCATTGAAAACAATCTTTTCAATGAAGGACATGGGTGAAGCCCAATATATCTTAGGGATAAAGATATATAGAGACAGATCATGTTGACTTATTGGCCTAAGTCAAAGTATCTACATTGACAAAGTCTTAGAGAGGTTCCATATGGAAAACTCTAAGAAAGAAAATGTGCCAATCAAGACGTCTACTCAGCTAGGCAAGTCTCAATGTGCCTCATCACATAAAGACTTCGAATACATGATGAATGTGCCCTATGCTTCTGCCATAGGTTCCATCATGTATTCCATGATCTGTACGAGACCGGATGTCGCATATGCTCTCAACATGACAAGTCGATATCAAGCTTCACCTAGTCCATATCATTGGACGGCGGTCAAGAATATTCTTAGGTATCTTAAAAGGACCAAGAATAAGTTTCTTGTATTTGGTGGACATAAACAGCTCCATGTAGAAGGTTACACGGATTCTAGCTTTATGACAGATCCGGACGATAGAAGATCTCAATCTGGGTTCGTCTTTCTTCTGAATGGTGGAGCTGTGAGTTGGCGTAGTTGGAAACAATCCACTACTGCTGATTCAACCACCGCAGCGGAAGTCATGGCGGCCGCAGAGGCAAGTAAAGAGGCAGTCTGGATAAAGAAATTTCTGGAGGAATTGGGAGTCGTGGCATCTAGTGAAGGGCCCTTGAGATTGTTTTGTGATAATAGTGCTTCCATTTCACAAATCAAGGAACCGAAATCACATCACAAGACAAAATACATGGATCAGAAGTATTTTGTCACACGCGACTTCATTGAAGAAGGAAAGATTGCGCTTTTATGGATTGACACAAATAGCAACACAACTGATCCCTTCACCAAGCCTTTGTCTCAAGCCAAAGGAGAAATTCATTTCGAGTCCATGGGGTTGCAAGACCATGGAGAATGGCTTGATGTTTGATGACAAAGGATTCCTATGTTTTATATCTCTTTCATTAGAAACTTTAAAAATAAGTGGGAGATTGAAGGATTTGTGTTTTGAAAGTTGTCTTTAATGTTATTAAGTTCATGTTTTTTGATGAATGTTTATCTCATTCTGTCCCTAGGTCATATGATGATGCTTCATGATAGCTCAGGAAGATGCCCTTGGTCTTGAGCTGTAGAACACTTGAGTTCCATCATATGATCTTAGTTTCATTTACTCTCGATCCTGGTAGTCAAAGAGGGACATTGACCACCACCTTGGATTGTCATGTGGATTAAAGTACATTGTAGTTCTACAAATGTTGATAATAGTTATCGTTTAATCACGTGAGTATGTATGCATATGGTTTCATACATATTGAGGTTGGCCTATCTTAAGTTGTAACATTAAATTGGAATGTGTTTAGTGTCATTTGTGCTTACAATGTGTCTAGTGAGATATGAGATATGTAGATTAAGCGTGTCGGTGTTAGCAATGTGATTGTAGTTGAAGACTATTTTTTGATGGTGATATATATACTGTGATTTGTTGTTCACACTTACGCGTAAGAGATGTATATATCAAAATATCATTTGTCCCCAAGCTATTTTGGGTTATGATATAGTCGGGCCCCTTAGCAAAGCGAGTTTGTATAGCATGCATTATAACTAATGTAGTTATAAAGACACACTTGTTTATGAGACCAAGAAAGACAAATATAGTGCGAGAATGACACGGTCCCAAATTCGCACAATATTTATGATATCATGTGACAAAAGTTAGACACTGGCCATTTAGTTTGGTTACCTCCTTTAACGTGTTGTTGTAGCGACTATAATGCCTTGATAAAGCCTCTTATAGTCAATAATACAAATTGGTGTATTATTGCCGTGACGACATGTACCCTCTGCGAGGTCACACCAAACGAACGGGAACAGCCTAGATTCACCGTATTAGACTCAGTCAGAATATATGGTGACACTTCGTGCTTAGACCGTTTTTCTCTGTGCAATTATTAAAAGAGAATTACGACAAGGCTAGTTGTCGTAATTATTGAATAGAAGGGGACAGTGATTGGAGTTTGTATAACCCCAACCTAAATGGGCTTGATTTGGAAATATCTGGTATATATATGTAATTCATATATATGATAATATATATAAATATATATATATGATAATATATATAAATATATATATGATAATATATATAAATAAATATATATATATATATATAAATTCACATATATATAAGCGGTTTTTGTTTTTCACGGGTGAGAACGAGGAGGAAGCAGGCGGAAGGAAAAAGAAAAGGGTCGGGCTAGGGCTTTTCAGGAGGCACCCCGACGGCGCGCCGTTCACCGCCGCCGTTCCCCGTCCAGGCTCGCCCGCTTCTCCCTCATCCTCCTCGCCGGTGTTCCTCGTTCTCACCTCTCTTATCTCGTCGTCGCTGGTCTGCATCTGGGCTCGCCGATGGCTCGTGAGACGGCCGTGCATTTCCAGATCCGGCTTGAGGAGAGAGCCTCGGCCACGACTGATCTGCCTTGTTGGTCATTCTCCTCCAGCAGCCCTGTTTGGGTATTTCTACTCTGCACTTCTCACGCCGACGACTAGTGTGATTCGACCACTTGGAGTCCTCGGTGTTCTTGACGGAGTTGGTCTAAGCGAGTGCCCTCTTCTCCTATCAACGGACTTGGGTCGCTGTTCCAGTTCGAGGTGAACCAAGAGGCAAGACGATTGGACTCATCGTTGCGGTGGGATTGCAATTTATCTCTCCGACGTGCCTCTCTTCCGCCTAGGAATTTTGTTCCCTAGAGGAACATTTTTAACCCTTTTGCAAGGGTTAGATGTGATGAGTTAGGTTTTCTTAATTGCTTAACTAGTAGGGCATTTATATTGGATATCCGATCTCGTGTATTGTGTGGTTGTTGGGAAGTTTTTTTAAAATTTGCCCCGGCACAGCACGTGAAATCCTACAAGGTGATGTTCCCACTGCTTTCCAAAATCTAGGATGCACATGCGAAGCATGTCCTCCATCGTCCGGTTGACCCTCTCGGTTTGGCCATCCGTCTGCGGATGAAAAGCTGTGCTGAACTTTAGCTTAGTACCCAACAAACTATGCACTAACCTCCAGTCATTCGACGTGAAGTGTCCATCTCGATCACTAACAATACTGTGGGGCACACCGTGCAATCGTACAATATTCTCCACATAGAGTTTGGCTAACTTTTCCACCGGATCTTCCTTCCTGACCGGAATAAAGTGCAACACCTTTGTCAACCTATCTACGACCACCCAAATTGCGTCGTTTTCCTTCTGCGATTTTGGCAAGCTATGCACAAAGTCCATAGAATTGTCATCGAATTTCCATTCCGGGATAGCCAAGGATTTTAGGAAACCTCCGGGCTTCTGGCACTCCGCCTTCACCAATGCACATGTACGACACTTGGCCACATAAAGTGCTACATCCTTCTTCAAACCCGGCCACTAGAATAGTATCTTCATGTCTCTATACATCTTTGTGCTTCCCTGGTGGATTGAGTACTTGGTATGATGAGCCTCATACATCAACTCCTCCCGAAGATTAGCCGCACTAGGAACGCATAGGCGACTGTCCTTCCTTAGAAAACCATCTTCAACAGCAAACTGGGAATTTGACCCATCCAATGATTCATCTAAGATCTGCTTCATGCTGTTATCCAGAACCAAAGCCCGCCGAACTCTATCAACTAAGTCACACTGTACCTCTATCCAAAACAGTTTCGCCTCAGCACTAGATTGCTTGTCGATGCAAGATATCTCCAAAGCCTCCAACTCATGGACCAATCTCTCATCATGTACCGATAACCAGCTGGCCTGGTCCAGAGTCCTGCGACTCAACGCATCCGCCACTGCATTTCCCTTCCCAGGAACATAATGTATCTTGAAGGTGTAGTCCCCCAAGAACTCCATCCACCTACGCTGCCTCATGTTCAGATCCTTTTGATCCAACAGGTACTTCAAGCTCTTATGATCGGTGTAAATATCGACCTTCACACCGTACAAATAGTGCCTCCACAACTTCAGAGCGAATATCACGGCCGCTAACTCTAAGTCGTGGACCGGATAATTTCTCTCGTGAACCTTCAATTGTCGTTAATCATAGGCTATCACTCTCCCATGCTGTAGCAGAACACAGCCCAAACCATTGCCCGAAGCATCACTATAGATTTCAAATCCTTCGGTTCCACTCGACGAACATAAAATAGGCGCCGTGGTCAACCGCCTCTTCAACTCTTCGAAAGCCTGTTCGCACTTTGGATAACACACAAACTTCTGATCCTTCCTTGTCAACATCGTGAGTGGAAGTGCTATCCGTGAAAAGTTCTCTACGAAGCGCCTATAGTAGCCGGCAAGCCCCAGAAAGCTCCGGACTTCCGCCACCGTAGTCAAAGTAGGCCACTCCCGTATCGCCACTATCTTCGCCGGATCCACAGCTATCCCTTCTCCACTGACAACATGACCAAGGAACGCTATCGAGGGTAACCATAATTCAAACTTGGAGAACTTAGCATACAACTGACTCCTC
Source organism: Platanthera guangdongensis (assembly GCA_039583875.1). Lineage (NCBI taxonomy): Eukaryota > Viridiplantae > Streptophyta > Magnoliopsida > Asparagales > Orchidaceae > Platanthera > Platanthera guangdongensis. Next base: position 115,815,999 of record CM077159.1, on the reverse strand, counting down.
CTCAACGTCTCCAACACCATGTGTAGATGTTTGTAGTGATCCTCCTCGCACTGCAAGTACACCAGGATATCATCAATAAACACTATCACGAAACGATCCAGGTACTCTCTGAATGTCCTGTTCATCAGATCCATAAATACGGATGGCGCATTGGTCAAACCAAACGGCATCATCGTGAACTCGTAATGCCCAAACCACGTACTGAATGCTGTCTTTGGGATGTCGCTCTCCCTTATCCTCAATTGATAGTAACTAGATTTCAGATCTAACCTCGAATATACCGTTGACCCAACCAACTGATCAAATAGATCGTCAATCCTGGGGATTGGATATTTGTACTTCTCCGTAAGCTTGTTCAATTCCCGGTAGTCGATACAAAGCCGCAAGATCCCATCTTTCTTCTTAACAAAGAGAACTGGTGCGCTCCAAGGCGACGAACTTGGACGCACATAACCTTGCTCCAACAATTCCTGCAGTTGCACTTTCAATTCCGCCATCTCTCTTGGATCTATCCGATATGGAGAGCGTGACACCGGTTTGGCACCCGGTACCAGCTCAATGGTAAAATCAATCTCCCGCTGAGGAGGGGCTCCTGGAAGATCATCTGGGAACACATCAGGATATTCAGACACGACTGGAATACTGTCAAGACTTGGCTTAGGCGTCGAAGTCTGCACTAATGTGACAAACAGCTCTACCCCAGACTGAACTGCCTTAATCACCTGAAGGGCCGACATCAAAATCTTACCTGACCCATTCATGCCCGCAAAAGTAGTCTCCCGATCAGTGTTCAGACCCAACTTAACTTCCTTACGGTTGCAATCAATGCATGCACCCTGCTCCGAGAGCCAATCCATACCAATGATTACGTCGTACTCTGCCAACGGCAAAAGCGACGCTCGCAAATCAAACTCCTGGTCTCCAATCCGGATCTTCACTACGCAGACCCTATCCGCGTGCATTGAGCACCCATTGGGCAACAACACATCCAATTTGTCTTTTGCCATCGAGGATGGAACCCCGATGCGCGATATGAATTTTTCAGACAAGAAGGAGTGTGATGCTCCCGTATCAAACAGGGCTCTCGCCGGAAAGTCAAAGATCAACACAAAGCCTAGTACCAACAAAAGTAAGCTAACAAATACGAAGGTAATGACTATAAAAGTTAAAACACTGTAATTTGTCACCACGTCCGCTTGCTTTATGGCCTCTTGCAGACCAAGGTTGTAGACTCTAGGCTGGGCTGGAGCATGATGGGACGCGGTTGACTCCACCGCCTTCCCTTTCTCCTCATAAGTCGCTCCAGACTTCCTCTCGGACTTTGAACGTCCGCTCCAACACTCGCTAGCAAAATGCCCCGTCTTCCCGCAGTTGTAGCAAGCTCCCGGGACTCGACTTGCAGTTGCCCACGACGCATCAACAGAAGGGGCTGAGTTCGAAGTCCTCCGCTTCTTGTTCCATTTACGGAATATTGACTTTGTGCTCGGCACTTTGAACTCCAACTTCTTCTCTCCTGGGTCCTTCTTCTCTTGAACTTTCTTCGCAACCTTGTCCAAAGACCGGGCCGAGTTGACCAAGGTTAGGAAGCCCTGCGCCTTAGGCCCAACAAGGAGTAACTGTAGGTCACCACGAAGACCCTCATAAAATCAGTTGGTCTTCCTCTCCTCTTCCGTAAACATAGTACCAGCATAACGACCCAACCGTGTGAACTCATGGAGATACTCGTCCACGCTTCTAGCTCCCTGAGTTAACCCAAGATACTGGTTCTCCATTTCAAGCTTCTGAGCGGAGGGTAGAAATCTGGCCAAGAACAACCTTGAGAATTCTTTCATCAGCACATCCGCAAGCTGCCTTCCCACCAAGAGATGGAACTCCAACTCATCCCACCATAGCCTCGCTTCCCCAGCCAAAAGGAAGGTCGCTATGGTGGTCTTCTTCCACTCCTCAGTTAATGTGGCCGTCAACAACCTCTTTATCGTAGAGAGCCAATCCTCAGCTTGAGCTGGCGTTCCAACCCCATCGAACACTGCAGGATTAAAGCCCATTACATGCTTAAGTTGCCTCTCTGCAGCTCTCCTTGGCTCCACCTGATCAACTGCTGCGCGTTCCACCACTCTCGGCTCTGCCGCCCTAACCGGTTCTTGCTCATTCGCAGGACGTGCGCGATGCATTTGCCCTACAGGTTGGGCATTTATCATTGCAAATACCTCCTCAGCCACCAACCTGATGGTTTCCGCTGAAGGAGTAGTAGTAGGCATGTCTCTTGGTGCACTACTTTCCGCCGATTGCGGACGCTTTGACAGACCAGCACCGCTCCTAGCTGCCTATAGTAGCAAAGACACATGATTAGACAACAAACAAATTGCTAAAAGAAATCATTGGAACACTCAGATTCCACAAAACAAGTGTATTTTTCATTCCTAAGTGGACATTCATGGGTTCTTTTTGATGTTATAACGATGATACACACATGTGCTCACCACCCCTTAAAAAAATTCGCCCATGAATTCATTTAAGCCTGACCGTAACCAGAAGCCTGATACCAAATTGTAACACCTCCATCCGTCACATGGCATATAACAGAAGGTCCAGCTGGAACCCGACGCCATATACCACAGACAGTCGGAAGTGTTACATAAGAATATTCAAACTATCCAATTAAGACTACTCGTCCTACACAGAGCATTCTAGCGGAAGCTTTTAAAGTTGAAAGAACCCAAAACTTGAATCCATTAAACATTAATGTCCACAACCACACTACTGGAATGAAAATCAAATACACTGAAAGGGGGAAACATGGCCTTATGGCCTTACAATAGTTCACTTAATAAATACTGTCTTACATACATCGGCTCGCAGGTCGGCCACACATGACAAAAGTAAAGTACAACTATTCGCTTTGGCCTTCTAGGGCCAGCACAGCAACATGGGCTCCAGCCCGCTATTTTGTACTCGGCTCCGCAGCACCTTCAAGCACATTCCACCGCACGGTGGAAAACAAAGCAACGGTCAGTCAAAAGCCGACCAAATTATAACGACCCCGCCCCTTACTCGGGACGGCGGTGAACTTTCCCTCCATTTCATTAGCCCAGCTAAACATTAAAGTGCAATTATATATTTCGCCACAGGTGTAGGCTCGCACGACCAAACATCCCATGCACTCAGGGCACATTAACGGTGAATCCGGTCAATTCCGTGGCTTCACCACCATCCCCGCGATGGCAACAACATGAGCATTCAGCCTTTCTGACCACTGTCTAAGGCTCCCGACTATGCCAACGTCCAGTCCCCATCTATGGGTCTCTCGCACCGAACCACATAGCCCAGATCCGATTCCACTTGCCCGTTGCTCATACAGCCTAGTCTGTGTAAGTCCTACGCGCGGGCCAAGCTTCTCTCGGATCCTAACATTTCCAAACATCACATAACCCAGTTATGTTCAAGGCTGGTTCCCAGAACGCCAAGTTAGCAGAACAATGATTCCGCCCAGTTTTCCGGGTGTGCCTTGGAGCTAACCTCCAAGGATCCCTGCTGCAATCTACCGCGTAGAAACCCGAAAACCCAAAACATGGAGTCTTCTCCGGCAAAACATATCAAATGCAACATCACCGATCCAGACAATACACGTCCGGGTAGGCTTCACACACAATGCCTATGCCCGTACTTACGATTCCGGTCTCTATATGCAACACAATGAGGACTATTCACATCAACCCCAAGGAACACCACACACTCACCGCACACTCGCAGTAGTGGGATTCCCAATGCAGAAATAAAGAGCTTCACATGCTCAAGTATAGAATCGTTACCCTTATAGTTCGCTTTGGTGCCATTGAAAAACTACAGGGATGGAAGTCTTCGCAACAAAATTTCCTCCACGGGTCCGCTCTCAGATCTCAAAACGGTGCTCCGATGCTCCGCCAGTGGCCGGAATCCCTTCCTTCTTCCTCCTCTTTCCAACTCCTTGAGAGAGAGAATGGTTGGAGAGAAATGAAGGATTAACTCTCTTATTCCCGACCTTAACAGAGCAGGAAACCATCTGGGCCGTTGGGTCTTATTTAAAGAAAACGAACGACTCAGATCCGCTCAAAAATCTCCAAACCTGGGCCGAACACGGCTTGGCACACGGTTGTGTCCCAGGCCGTGTGCCTCGATCCAAGCGCGATCGTCGAATGAAGGAAAGACACACGGGCTAATACACGCTCGTGTCTCACCTGACACGCCCGTATCGGGTCTCTCGACACGCCCGTGTCTGGGGGTGTGTTAACCATAACCGCCACGCCAATAGACACGACCCAACTGAACACGGGTACTAACACGGGTAGGCACACGCCCGTGTCAAATGACACACCCGTATCATTCATCCGTGTTCATGGCCGTGTCCTTCTAGGGATGAAAATGGCCAAAAATCACCAGCAAGACACGGCCTTAGACACGCCTGTGTCCTAGGCCGTGTACCCCTATACAGGCACCATAAATCCCTTTTTATGTGACCGACTCGGATACGATTTTCGGGGCATTACAAGTGAGAGTTATGAGTTTATGTTCGGTACACTTAGTGAAGGGTTGTTATGATTGAGAGAAAAAATTAAAGTATTCACCTCTAATGAATACTCCCCTACATATGTAACACCCCCATCCGTCACATGGAATATAACAGATGGTCTGGCCGGGGCGCCACGCCATATGCCACAAACAGTCAGTGAAGTTATGTATTAATACCAATTTAACAGCATATGAATACACATCCTAACTCAGAGCATTCTAGCGGAAGCTTTTAAAACCGTTATAAGAACTCATACAACACATGAATGTCCACTACAACCACAATAGGAATGAAATAACATACATCAATACTTTGGCCATATGGCCTTACAATAGTTTGATCAATAAAGGTGTCTTACATACTTCAGCTCGCAGACCGACCACACATGAACATAATAAAGTAAACATTTCACTTTGGCCTTCAAGGGCCAGCACAACATCAAGGGCTTCAGCCAGCTACTTGCCACTAGGCTCACCTGTTCCTGCATAAGAACAATCAACCGCACAGTGACAAAATAAGGTAACGGTCAGCTAAAGCTGACCAAATTATAACGACCCCGCCCCTTAATCGGGGCCTCAGTGCTCCTTACCTGCATTTCATTAGTATAATAAAAAAAGATAGCGAAAGTATAATTTAAGCACACTTCACCACAAGCGTAGGCACGCAAGACCACACACCCCGTGCTCTCAGGGCACATTCTTGGTGAACCTGGTCCACCACAGCCCCCACGACGGCAACATCGTGAGTATTTTAGTCTTACCGGTCGAAGCCTAAGACTCGCCCTCTATGCCAACGGTAAGTGCCACGTACCTTAGGTCTCTTTAACCGAACCGCACAGAGCGGGTACGGTTCCACTCAACCCGTTACTCATACTGCCACATATATTTAAGCCATAAGTGCGGGTCAAGCTTCCCCGAGTCCCAAATCGATCATACAATAGTACATAACCCGGTTATGCACAAGGTTGGCTCACAGACCAAACATACTAGGCTCCCATAGCACACAGCCTCACAACACTGGCCCCCAGGTCTCAAAGAGACAAGCCTTACAATAACAGAGCTACCCCCGGCAGTATTAATACAGCCACGCGGTGCCTGGCAGAAATACGTTTCTGCCTAGTTTTCCGGGTGCTCCTTGGGGTTAGTCCCGAAGGCTCCCTACTGCAATCTAACGCGTAGAAACCCGAAAAAACAAAACGGCACGGAGTCTTCTCTGACAATACATGCATAAAGAAACGTCACTGATCCAGACCAACATGTTCGGATAGGCTTCACACACCATTCCTATGCCCATACTTCGATTCCAGACTCTATATGCAAGATTACGGGGATAAACCATATCTACCCAAAGGAATACCTCACACTCACCGCCCACTCGCGGGAGAGTGTTTCCTACGCAAAAAGGAAGAGGAATTCACATGTATAAGTAGAGAATCGTTACCCTAGAGGTTCGCTTCGGCGCCATGTAAAACTAGCCGGATGAAAAGCATCGCAATGGACTCGCCTTTGCAGATCAGGACTCGGCTCGCGATTCGGAGCTCCGAAGCTCCAACAATGGTCAAAATCCTCCTTCTTCTTCTCCCTTTGCTCTCCCCTCTCTCTAACTCTTAGAAAGAGAAATGGTCAAATGGAATGAGGCCTAAACTGTCATTTCCCAGCTATATACCAACAGGTAGGATTCTGAGCCATCAGATTCTTCTAAATAAAATAAAAGGCCCTGATTTACCCTTAAAATCATCTTCCTTAGTCCACACACGACTTGTGACAAGCCCATATCACACTCCCATGTCACACGCCCATGTCACAGGCTGTGTCTCACATTCGTACAAGAATTCGTCGATCTCCGAATCAGGACATGGTCTCTAACACGCCCGTGTTAACCCTGGACATGCCCGTGTCAACCATGGACATGATCGTGTCAAAGGCCGTGTGCCTCAATCGACGCTGAAATCATCACGCTCGAATAGGACACGTCTTTGGACATGCCCGTGTCTGACCTGGACACTCCCGTGTCCCAGGGCGTGTTGCTTACTCGACACAGCCTGACAAATACAGAGCAGGACACAACTTTGGACACGCACGTGTCCGCCCTGGACACGCCCGTGTCCGACCTGGACACGCCCGTGTCCTAGGCCGTGTTCAACACTTGATAAAACTCAGCCAATTCCAAAAAATGACACGGCGCTGTACACAACCGTGTCACTGGCCGTGTGAAACCATAATGGCTCCAAAGCTCTCAAAAACACTACCCATTCATATTCGAGTTTTAGGGCGTTACAATTATCCCCCTTAAAAGAATTTCGTCCCGAAATTACATAATGGAAAAGTACACAAAGTTAAATGTTACCTGAGTAGAAAATCTCGAGATACTCCTCAAGCATGGTCTGCTCTCGCTCCCACGAAAGCTCCTCACGACCACAACTGTCCCATTGGACCTTGGACATCCAGATAGCTTTGTTCCGCATTGTTTGACCTCCGTATCCTCAATCCAAATGGGTCTAACTTTCATTGTTAGCCCACTATCGACTGATACTTGATCTGTAACAACCACCTATGCTGGTTCTTTCATGGCTTTGTGTAAGACCGAAATGTGAAATACATCATACAATTCCATTAGTACTATCAAAAGAGCCAACCGATAGGCGGCTTCTCCAACTCACTCCAAGATCTCAAAAGGCCCAACATACCTCGGACTAAGCTTCTTTAAGCGTCGAATCCTTGATACGTCTTTAAATGACTTTATCTTGAGGTATACCCAGCCACCCACCGCAAACTCCACGTTCCGATGCTTGGCATTGTAGTACTTGGCTTGTCTATCTTGAGCAATCAGTAGCCATTCCCGAATCAACCGAATAGTTGACGTAGCATCTTCAACCTCTCTTCACTTATAAAGCTTCGATTCCCCAATTTCTACCCAATCTAAAGGTGTACGACACCACCTTCCGTATAGAGCCTCAAATGGCGCCATCTGAATACTGGCTTGGTAGCTGTTATTGTATGCAAACTCAATCATGTAAAGATGGTACTCCCACCTTTTACCAAAATCCAATGCACACATATGAATCATGTATTCCATCATCTTGTTCACTCTTTCAGTTTGCCCATCTGTCTACTGGTGAAAAGTTGTGCTGAAGTTCAACTTGGTAACCAACAACTGATGAATGAGCCTCCAATCGTTGGATGTGAACCGACCATCACCATCACTAACAATGCTCCGGGGTACACCATGCAAACGGACTATAGTATACACATAAAGCTTCGCCAGCTTCTCCACGAAAACATCCTTCCTATTGGGTATCGAATGTGACACCTTCGTTAAACGATCAACAATCACCCAAATGGCGTCGTTCCCCTTATGCGATCTCGCCAAAACGTACACGAAATCTTTAGAGATATCATCAAACTTCCACTCCGGTATAGACAAGGACTTTAGAAAATCCACCTGGCTTCTGGAATTCGGCCTTTACCAAGGCACAAGTCTGACACTTTGCCACGTATAGCACTATGTCTTTCTTCATACCTGGCCACCAGAACAACCTCTTCATGTCTTTGAACATTTTTGTTCTCCTAGGGTGAATTGAGTACTTGGTAAAATGCACTTCGTACATCAATTCTTCTCATAATTTCCCAACATTAGGGATGCACAACCGACCACCTTTCCATACACGGCCGTCGTCAACATAAAACAGGTCATTTGACCCATCTACGGACTCTGCAAAGTGACTTTTCAAGCTTACGTCCAACTCCAAGGCCTGTCGAATCCTGTCCGCGAGGTCGTATTGAACATCTGCCCAACTCAAACATGCATTCGCTCTCGATCCCTTATCAACACACTAGATCTCCAAAGCCTCCAAAATTTGAGAGTGAATACCATGGCCACCAACTCCAAGTCATGGACCGGGTAATTCCTCCCATGCATTTTTAAATAACCTGATCCATAGGACATCACCTACCCATGCTGAAGCAGAACACAGCCTAACCCACTCCCAGAGGCGTTAGTGTAAACCTCAAAGCCTTCAGAACCACAAGGTGAACATAATACAGGTGCCGTGGTCAAACGACACTTTAGTTCTTCGAAAGCTTGTGCGCATTCAGGTGACCAAACGAACTTCTGATCCTTCCTTGTCAGAGTAGTGAGGGGCAATGTTATCTTGAGAAGTTCTCCATGAAGCGTCTATAATAGCCGGCAAACCCGAAAAAACTCCGGACTTCCTCACCGTAGACAACACATGCCACTCCTGTATAGCAACTAACTTTGTCGGATCTACCACAATACCTTCTCCACTAACCACGTGACTAAGGAACGCTACCGAGGACAACCAAAATTCACATTTGGAGAACTCGGCATGTAGTTGGTTCCTCCTCAATGTCTCCAACACCATATACAGGTGCTTGAAATGATCCTCCTTGCACTGCGAGTACACCAGTATATCGTTGATAAAGACTATCACGAACTAATCCAAGTATTCTCTGAATGTTCTATTCATCAAATCCAAAAATATGGATGGCACATTCGTCAACCCAAACAGCATGACAGTGAACTCATAATGCCCGTAACGTGTGCTGAATGTTGTCTTAGGAATGTCACTTTCCCTTATCCGCAGCTGATAGTATCCGGATTTCAGATCCAACTTTGCATACACAGTTGACCCCACCAGCTAGTCGAACAGATCATCAATCCTTGGGATCAGATACCTATTCTTTTCCGTTAGTTTATTCAACTCCCAGTAATCAATGTATAGTCGTAAGCTTCCGTTTTTATTCTTAACAAAGGGAACCGACACGCTCCAAGGCGACGAACTTGGACGCACATAACCCCTACTCTATCAATACCTGAAGTTATGCGTTCAAATCTTCCATTTCCCTCGGTACTAAGAGGTAAGGAGACCGCGACATTAGTTTGGCTCCTGGCACCACATACTAACGTACTTTTAACTTAGTCTAGCGCTAGGTGTTTAGTCCTAGTATGACTCCTTTGAGAGTTAGTCCATGCCACAGATTACGTCAAACTCCACTATGCAGAATAGACGCTACCACGTCAAAACCTTGACTTCCTATTCGCACTCTCAAGAAACAAACTCTTTTCGCGCACATCAAACACCCGTTCGGTAACAATGCATCCAACTTACCTTTCGCTACTGAAGTAGGTACTCCGTTATGAGACACAAAGATCTCAGATAGGAAGGAGTGTGAAACCCCTGTATTGAACCGCTCTCGAGCCGGAACGTCCAAAATCATAATGAAATGTAAAACATAGCAATCATACAACCAAACAATAAGACGTAAGGTAGGGAAAACACTACGCTAAACTCTAGCGCATACCTGACACCATGTCTCCTTGGTTGATGGCCTCATGCTGGCTATGGTTATAGACTCTCGGTTGGGATGGAGCTCGATGTGATGCGGTTGACTCTACCGCCTTTCCCTTTTTAGCATAAGTTTCCCCTGACTTCCCCTCCGATTTGCCGCTCCAACTGACTCGAGCCATATGACCAGGCTTATCGCAAGTATAACATCTAATTGGGTCTCGTCCAACCGTTGCTCCAGAACCTACCACCTTTGCCACCGGAGTACCACTCCAACAATCTCTAGTAATATGACCTATCTTGTCACATGTATAGCAAGTAAGTGGAAGACGCCCTGCAACGGCTCCCGACTTAGCTTTCTTTGTCTTTGGTGCATCACCATGACAATCTCGGGCTAAGTGTCCTATCTTCCCACAAGTATAACAAGTATATGGAGCTCGACTAGTAGATGTTCTAGATCTCTTATTCCCCTCCCTGCGGTGTTCAGACTTTGCTGAAACTGTAGAGTTTGGTACCCTGAACTCTGACGTCTGGTTGACTTTTGTCAACTCTTCTTCCAAAGATATAGCCGATTCCACCAACGCTCAGAATCCAAGTAGCTTTGGTCCTACTAGAAGCAGTCGTAATTCATCATGCAGACCGTTGGAAAATCTATTTGCTGGGGTCTGTTTGTTCTCCATCTCAAACCCTGAGTATCTCCTTATCAATACAAATGCATGTAAATACTCATCCACTAAGTGCGTTTCCTGAGTCAAAGGCATATTTAACTGCTGCTCTGATGTTCTACCACATGCCCTTTGCTCCAGCGCACCAATCAGTACTGAAGCCATCCCAAGGATAGGGAGCTGCACATGCCATCCATGTTGGGTGTTTAGCATCGCAAACTCCGCCTCAGCCACAAGTCTTATTTTTCTGCCGAAGCAGGGGTTGCAGGCACATCATTAGGTGCAATACTCTCTGTGAAATGTTGTTGTTGCGACTGTCGCGCACCGCTTCTAGTCACCTATAGTTGTAAAAACACTCAATTCGGTGACACATAAATTGCCAAAAGGAAATCCTTGGAATACTCAGGTTCCTCAAACAAGTGTATTTTCATTCCTAAGTGGACATTACTGGGTTCTTTTCATCTTATAACGATGAGGCGCATACATGTGCTCACCACCCCTTAAAAGAATTCGTCGACGAATTCAAATAAGCAAGACTGATGCCTTAGTCTGATACCAAATTATAACACCCCCATCCGTCACATGGAATATAACAGAAGGTCCGGCCGGGGCCCCACGCCATATGCCACAAACAGTCAGTGAAGTTACATATTAATACCAATTTAACAACATAGGAATACGCATCCTAACTCAGAATATTTTAGCGGAAGCTTTTAAAACTATTATAAGAACCCATACAACACATGAATGTCCACTACAGCCACAATAGGAATGAAATAACATACACCAATACTTTGGCATTATGGCCTTACAATAGTTTGATCAATAAAAGTGTCTTACATACTTCAGCTCGTAGGCCGACCACACATGAACATAATAAAGTAAACATTTCTCTTTGGCCTTCAAGGGCCAGCACAGTATCAAGGGCTTCAGCCCTCTACTTGCCACTAGGCCCACCTATTCCTGCATAAGAACAATCCACCGCACGGTGGCAAAAATTGCAACGGTCGGGTAAAGCTGACCAAATTATAACGACCCCGCCCCAAAATCGGGGCGGCGGTGCTCTTGCCCTGCATTTCATTAGTATAATCAAACATGATAGTGAAAGTTCAATTTAAGCACACTTCACCACAGGTATAGACACACACGGCCACACACCCTGTGCTCTCAGGGCACATTCTCAGTGAACCCAGTCCACCACCGCCCCCAGGATGACAACATCGTGTGCATTTTAGTCTTTACGGCCGAAGCCTAAGACTCACCCTCTATGCCAATGGTAAGTGCCACGTACCTTAGGTCTCTTTAACTCAACCGCACAGAGTGGGTACGGTTCCACTCAACCCGTTGCTCACACCGCCACGTCAATTTAAGCCATAGGCACGGGTTAAGCTTCCCTGAGTCCCAAATCAATCATACAATAGTACATAACCCAATTATGCACAAGGTTAGCTCACATACCAAACATACTGGGCTCCTAGAGCACACAACCTCACAACACTAGACCCCAGGTGTCAAAGAGACAAGCCTCACAATAACAGAGCTACCGCCGGTGGTATTACTAACATTGCGTTGTGCCTGGCAGAAATATATTTCTACCCAGTTTTCCGGGTGCTTCTTGGGGTTAGTCCCCAAGGCTCCCGATGTAATCTACCGCGTAGAAACCCAAAAAACAAAATGATATGGAGTATTCTCTGACAATACATGCACAAAGAAACATCACCGATCTAGACCAACATGTCCGGATAGGCTTCACACACCATGCCTATGCTTGTACTTCGATTCCGAACCCTATATACAAGATTACGGGGATAAGCCATATCTACCCAAAGGAATACCTCACACTCACCGCCCACTCGCGGGAGAGAGTTTCCTATGCAAAAAGGAAGAGGACTTCACATGTCCAAGTAGAGAATCGTTACCCTAGAGGTTCGCTTCGGCACAATGAAAACTAGCCGGATGAAAAGCATCGCAACAGACTCGCCTTCGCGGATATGGACTCGGCTCGCAATTCGGCGCTCCAAAGCTCCAACAATAGCCGGAATCCTCCTTCTTCTTCTCCCTTTGCTCTCCCCTCTCTCTCTTAGAAAGAGAAATGGCCAAATGGAATGAGGCCTAAACCCTCATTTCCCGGCTATATACCAATAAGAAGGATTCTGGGCCGTCAGATTCTTCTAAATAAATAAAATACCATGATTTACCCTTAAAATCAACTTCCTGGGTCCGTATACAGCTTGTGACATGCCCGTGTCATAGGCTGTGTCTCATATTTGTACAAGAATTCATCGATCTCCGAATCAGGACACGGTCTCTGACACGCTAGTATTAACCCTAAACATGCACATGTCAACCCTGGACACGCCCGTATCACAGGTCGTGTGCCTCTATCGATGATGAAACTGTCATGCCCGAACAGGACATGGCTTTGGACACTCCCGTGTCCGACCTAGACATGCCCGTGTCCCCGGGCATGTTGCTCACTCAATATAGCCCTGCAAACATAGTACAAGACAAGACTTTGGACATGCCCGTGTTCGCCCTAGACACGCCTGTCACAACCCGCATTTTCCCCGAAAGGAAGAAGTATCAGAGTCCGAGAAAACAGGCGCTGTGATGCCACGTCAAGCAGGGGATAACTACTGACGCTCAGGCAAAACTCCAGACTTTAGATTTTTAAGGAAAATCATAGATTAATATGAAAGAGAACCAGTTATATTTAATGGCCGTATCCCTCGGCACGGTGGATCAACTAGTCCACAATTAAAAGTATATTTATACGCGGCGGAAATACTTTTGGTTAAATTGAGTTGACATCCTAAAAGAGCATAAGTGTCCCCGAGGGACGACTCATGGTATGTACGACTCTAAGGTTAGTATAGTATATAAAAATGTAGTTTTTTTACGCTAGAGGAACAGTAGTGATTTGGTTTCATAAATATGACATGCATGAGATACATATAGTAATGCTTTTAGGGTTCAAAAATATCTAACATGCATCCTAGCATAAAACATTTCCACAAGCAAGTAAACCACCACAAATAGGCAAAAATAGCAGTTTAAGTTCATATCCAGCATCGCAAGAAGCCACCAGTGGGCGTCAACAACCAGACACGAACCCACTGGTGAGTATGCATGTCCATACAGAAAGGTAAAATAACTACCTCACAAGGATCGAGGATCAGCTACCTCAGCTACCCAAGAGGCCACAAGCAAACCCCTCCAAAAGAACTAGCCGCTGAACTGGCTACAACCTGGACCTGAGGCATTCAAGAAAAGAATACCTAAGCAAGAAAATAACTACAAAGGTCAATAGAGCATTAGATTTATGAGCAAATAAGAAGGGTTTACCAACTCGGCAACAAAATGCTATCAGCAAAAGAAAGGACACGACAGTAAGAAAAGAGCACTGTCTAAAGAATAGCAAAGCACATCAAGTGTGAGTACTAAAAGCAACATGCACTACACAGGAGACTGCAATAGCAACAAGACATATACATATATGCCAAAATAAATAGCCATAGGATAGGAAAGGAACTAACAGTCCTAACACGTGGGTTAATGGCAGGGGTCAAAACATGGATCTGAATACATAACCAATACCAGATCCAAAAAGGGCTAAGGGGTCAAACAGTGGCAGCTCTAGGATTCCACACACACCAACCCAAACCAGGGCAAAAGGCGGTGGCCACAGCTCTCCACAAAAAAAACAACAAACCACCCCTCTAGAGGCCACCAAAACACCACCACCTGCCATAACCCAAGAGTCGGCATGCACAAACTAGCCGAGCACCCATTACCCCCTCCCCTAGGGAAAAGTCACACTAATAATCGTAAAGAAACACACGAACCCAAGGCAAAAACATCGGGTTCAACCGACGCGGCCTTGCACGCGTAACCCGAACTAACTCCGAGTCTTACCTTCCCCAAAACCAGCACGACAACCGGTGTCGACACAATGTGCCGACACCACAACAGGTCGGTGTCGACACCCCGACTGGCCGGTGTCGACACAAGGTGTCGACACCCCGACTGGCCGGTGTCGACACAAGGTGTCGACACCCCGACTGGCCGGTGTCGACACAAGGTGTCGACACCCCGACTGGCCGGTGTCGACACAAGGTGTCGACACCCCGACTGGCCGGTGTCGACACAAGGTGTCGACACCCCGACTGGCCGGTGTCGACACCCCGACTGGCCGATGTCGACACAAAGTGTCCGCACCCCGACTGGCCAGTGTCGACACAAGGTGTCGACACCCCGACTGGCCGGTGCCGAATCCCACTCGACACTAGCGCCAGACCCAGCAACCAACCAAAACAAGAACAAAACACCTCTCTAAAATTTCATCATCTACCGGCCATTGCTAACTACTCATCCCGAACCTTACCAAATCCGTCCCTATCAGACATATTCTCTCAAGAAAACTGAGATTTAACTGGAACTTCTCTGCACTAACAACAGTATAACCGGGGACGAATCCTATAATACACCTAGGATCTAATCAGGAGAGAGATAAAATTTAATCAAGAAGAAAATAAGGATTAGTCTTGGCAAGGACGAGGGAGCAACACTTGCCTCAATACCAGCAAAGCTTGGTCGGACACTTCCCTCACTATTGGATCTAGCCGCAGATCACCAAGCTGAGGAATTGAAGGAATTCAGATCCAAGCGAGAGCAATCTAGATCCACTCTCGAAATCGAATTTCGACCGCTAAATCTCCAGGAATCGGCGTCCAAAGGCTAGGGTAGTCTGGCGGTTCTCTTCCTCTCGTACAGGCGGCGGCTTCTTCCAAAAAGAGACAATGAAAAGAGACAATGAACCGAGCCCAAATATCTAACCTAAGGCTATTTATAAGCATCAGTTTTAATAATAAACAAATCAATACATATTAATTATTTACTTGCAATATCAAAATGATGCGAGAACCGAAACATCTTGGAAATTGATGAAATTCACATCGCAGCTAAAAACCCATGCTACGAACACAACTGCGAAGTCGAAATTAGCATTCGACAAACAAAACTCGCGATATCACCACCCGAAGCCAAAACACAAGCATTCCCTAAGAGGCCCAACCGAGTCACCAAAACAGACTCCGGCTAGTTGGAGAATCTTGAAAATAGGCTACAACCAGGCTACACAAGGAACCTAATGAGCTAATACCATGCTCTACAACGGCGAAAGGCCGGAAAAAAATGCTTCACTGCAACCCCAATCAAAGATCAAACAAAACACAGAAAAACCGGGGGCGTTACAACGCCCATGTCCCAGGCCATGTTCAACACTTGATAAAACTCAGCCAATTCCAGAAAAGGACACGGCTCTGGACACACCCATGTCACAGGCCATGTGAAACCATAATGGCTCCAAAGCTCTCAAAAACACTACCCATTCATATTCTAGTTTTGGGGCATTACAACATAGATGTCTCCTATGGAAGAAAATTTTAATGTACTTCCCCTAGATTATGAAATTTATTCAAGGTGTTTTCCTCCTTTTGGTAGTATCAAAAGAGTGTAGAGGAGAGAGTTTGCAATACAAATTTAATGTGATCTATATAGAGAAAAATATGATGCAATATTCATATTCATAGATACCACTTGACCACTTGTTGAAAAAAATGTATGCATTATTGAATAAAGTAGTAAAAAGTAAGAAAAATACCACTTATTTTATCAAAATTTCCACTTGTTGAGAAAATAGATAATTATGATTATGCACAAGTAGTAATCATAATAAGATGATAAGCACTCTCAAAATAAGCATCTTTTTGAAAATAGGATCATATAAAGGATAAAGAGTTTTAAGTCTGATTAAGAAGATGTTTTCAATTTAAGTTAAGTCAAAGGGATGATATTTCATTGAAATTTTCCAAGCATAATTTCAAAATATCAAAGAGATATAAGAACTACAATGTAAACTAATTTGCATTTCAAGTAAGAAAACATTGTAGCGGTCATGCTTTGCTATCTAATGCATTTACTTAAGACTTTAGAGAATAGTATATGTATGCATTAGGATCCAATTCTCAAGAGTAATAGTTTTATGAAAAATATTGATCTGTACAAATAATGTTTTGGTAAAGTATTCGTCGATTAATCAAAATGTATGTCATATATAATGAATAATACAACATTAAAATACAACAATAATATTACTTCCACTATTTTTCAATGCATATAAGTAAGGAGTACAACTACCAAGGTGCTAAGCACACATAATGCTTATTAAGACTTATGAGGGAGCATAGTAGTGCTTGGGGGATCCCATTTATTTTTTTATTATATCTTTGTGATTCGGTGTATTAAGAGAAGTGGTGAATATTTTGTTTGCTACAAGACACTGTACAATCCTTTTTCCAAAGTGCCCAACGTCACAATACTCATTAAGAGTTATCAGGAGGGTGTGTAGCACTTGGTGGAGTTTTCCTTGTCAATTTTTATATTACCGACAAATGACTCTGAATTCACTTGTTGCGCAAACAATATCATTTTTTGAAAACCACCTTTTTCTAATGAATAAGCGCATGAGAAAAAAATATTTGAAATAATCAATTCAATGTAGTGTAGGTAATCAATTTATGCATTTTAATTATTATATTATTATACTACATAATCACACAAGTATAAGATTAAAAACACACGTAGGTTGTCAAAATAAGTGAGTGAATAAAATCATTATCAAGCAAAAAAATATTCATACTTAGAGGTATGCTAAGAAATCCAAAACATGCTTTCTACATTTAATTTCATTGCACATAACAAGATAATATTCAAGGCATGACAACAAAAATAGAACAATCACTCAACCCATCACCCTTGACAATGACAATGAATAACCAACAGATTTTATAAATTTTTTTGTTTTTATGGAGATATAGAACAATCACCACACAACAAAAATATTTATGTTCTCTTTGAAAATGTTTTGTAATTTTGTATTTGACATTCGAAATATAACAAAAAAATTGAGAATATTTTATGAGAATTTTCTATAAAGAAAAACATTAAACAGATAATAGGAATATTAAAAGAAAAAATATTCAAAAAATCAGATATTATACTATCACCTGTGGTATTGCTATCCCCTTGAGGTAGTAATAGAGATTTGGTTTTTCATTTATAAAATAAGATTTTTTAAATTATTTTTCATTCTAATTTTTCTTGATTCAAGTTTTATAATATATGGGACACCATTTTCCACAAAGAGTTTCAAAGAATAATGAAAAATTATGAATTTAATATTTTTGTCTAAGTTGTCAAGAATAGTTTTTCAAGAATTCTTATGTTTTTTAAAATCATGAATGCTCAAATAAATATAGTATAAAAAACATAAGATAGACATGTTCGAACAATTGATATGCATGTCATGATAATCGTATGTTGTAAAATAATGTTCATACAATGTATATAAGTATGCCTTAGATAAATATATCCTAGCAATATGTCTACACCGTAGCCCCGTACTAAGTGACGGATGGGCATGAGGAGCTGTACACATGTCGTAGGTTGGGGGTGTTAATTCCATATGCATACAAGAGACAACACTCAACCCATCACCCTTTCCCCGCACTGCCTTTCAAGGCCCCACTAAAACCCTCCCCGGTTAAGGATAAGACATGACATAGAGGTTAGGTCTCTAATGTACACAATCTTATGCCCCCACTATGGTGAGACACATGACAAGGGAAAATAATCATGGACATACTAAGAATTTGATTCTAAATACCAATTTTTTATAATCTATGACTTTTATATGAGATGTTTTAGAATAATTTTTTGATTTTAAAGATAGTTTGATCTTAAAGTCCCATAGTCATTATGAATTTGAAATAGTGAATTCTTTCAATGTGAATATGTTTTGTTGATTTTTAATTAATATTTTTATTTTAGTTTTTAGTGGAATTAACCAAAAAATATAAAAAATATCTAATAATAGAAAATACTGATATGTATCATATTAAAATTGAAATATTTAATTCTATGGTAGATAAACACCTAGAGGGTGGGGGGGGGGGTGAATAGGTTTTCTAGTCTTTTATGATTTTCTTTAACAAGGTGTGATGTGATTTAGCTAGGTTAGCTTGCTTTCAAGACAATCCACAAAAGCACACAAAATATTTATAGTGGTTCGCCAGATTATGGGTACGTCCATTATCCCACACCTTTCTTACAGCTTGTTAGATAAGGCCCCTTCTCCAGAACTCGGCTCCTCAGAGCTTACAACACAGATACCTCAAGATCTCTCAGTCTCCTTCAAGACTTATATCTCAGGCACAAAGCCCTACCTCAGAGCAAGCTTGCTCCTACAACTCAGTAATCAAAGGATCACCTACCTCAGACTTGAACCCAAGTCCTACAACTCAGGCTATGGAGGTTAGCCCTACAACTCAAATAGTAAACTCTCCTACAACTCAGATCTGTTGAGATCCTACCTCAGGCACACAGGCCCTACACTCAGATCTACATAAGGATCCTTCCACAAGCTAAACTACCCTACCTTAGATCCAAAACTAGATCATACCTCAGCTTTTATAAATCAGGCCTACAACTCAGATCCAAAAAGGATCCTATCAAAATGAAAGGTATTGGTTGGTGTTAATTTGAAAATAGAGATATTTCTCTGTATCTTCTTCTTCCTGAGCTGAGTTTACCTCAACCCTACCTTCTTCTCATCAACAAGAAAATGATATTCAATTGACTGCTGCTTATGCTTGAAGTAACTCAGAAAGAAGTTTCTGATCCTGCTGATGAAGACAGAAGTATTGACTATTCTTGTATTCTTCAATCAGTAAGCTTTGCCTACAGAAACCAGATGCTCTGCTTCTCCTTCTTTCTCGGAACCTTCTCTGAACTTGCTATAGTAGATGAGAATCACTATAGCTAGCTTGCTGGAACTTTTGGAATAGCTGGCTGAGATTTTTTGGTTTCAAGCTCGGTAATAATGGCGATGAAGATGAAGTTCAACAACAACGTTTTTGAAATGATTAAAACCTAAAAATTAAGTTCCGTCTCCTGATCATGTTCCTTTTATCTTCCGCCGATTAACCTCTATTTGACTAGTGGGGACCACCTGTAGTTGTTGGCTATAACTTGATTTGACAGAAGTGGACGTATAATAAGCTTCAAGTGCCATTTGTCATTTTTTGTAGCTTTCCCGCAAATAATTTGAACTCTATTGACTTTTATTGACTTTTGATGACGTCAGCATCTGTGGACTTAGCCAAATTATTAGATTCAATCCATGTGTTGAGTGCGTTGAGTGAGTTGAGTGAATGGCCTTTACTCAACGAATCTGGACTTAGTCAAATTCTCTGCACCAGGTGTTGAGTGCGTTGAGTGAACTGGCTTCACATAATGAATCTAGACATCCAAATTCTCTGACATGCTTAGTTATTGTGTGCATTGGGTGAATCTTCATCACTCAATGCCTCTGCACTTGGCAAAATTCTTTTACACTGCCAGGCGTTGAGTGCGTTGTGTGAATCTTCATCACTCATTACCCCTGGACTTAGCTACAACTTTCTTTATATACTAGGCATTGAGAGCATTGAGTGAGCCTTCATCACTCAACGGTTTTTTCCATAGTCGGTTCTTTGAAGTCTGCCAGCTTGCTGAGGCTTTGAGTGCGTTGAGTGAGCTGTCCTCACTCAACGCTTCTGGACTTGGATAGATTTTTCTATCTATCTCTTTCCTTAGTCTTTGACTGATTGTTCCACTGTCGACACCTTCTGCTTTGGCGTTGAGTGAGCTGTCCTCACTCAACGATTCTGGGCTTAGCCAGATTTCTTGACAGAATCTTCAATTGCTTGAGCTTGTCTTAACGCTGCTTGGTATATGGCATTGAGTGAACTGGATTCACTTAATGCATGTAGACTTAGTTGATTTTTCAGCTTGCCAGTATTGAGGCTTTTACAGACTCACTATACTCGATGCCTTTTGATATATGACGTTGAATGAACTGCCTTCACTTAATGCCTATGGACTTAGCCATAGAATTATATTGCAGACTGCTAGTCTTTGAATGTCCACACCTCACTCAGCACTTTTTTGTATCTAGTGTTGAGTGAACTGACTTCACTCAACACCTGTGGAATTAGGCGATTTTCAGTCTTTCCAGCATCCTTCTTTGACATCTGGCGTTGAGTGAACTAGCTTCACTCAATGCTTGTGGACTTAGATAGTTTTTTTATTTTTCCACTTCTCTACCCTATGAGCACCTGTCACAACCACTTATAATACGTGTCCAATCAATACGACAAGGACAAACTTACATGCATGAACTTGAATATACATTAAATACAACTATGTTTATACCATTGACTTGTTTGACTTCTATAAATCTAGGACATTGTGAGCAATGTACCCAACAATCTCCCCCTATTTGAAGAAGTCAAAACCCTAAAACAAAATCCCGAGTCAATGAAATTCACTAACATATGCAGCAATAAAATATTAAATTGGAAAACTTATAACAAGAGAACAAGAGTATCAAGTTATAAGTTACCACACTTTCCTTACCTACATGGTGATCATCATCACTTCTTGATCCCCTGTTTTGCTGCTGTCTGGCCTTGATCATTTCACACTCCTCTCCCTTTTTTGACTTCTGTAAATAGTCAGGGAGGTACTGGCCTTTGATTACCATCTCCCCCTTTTTTAGTATGGATAATCAACTATTTCAGCAGCTTGCTCCTTCTCTACATGAGGCTGACTCTATCCCTCCAAGCATTGTACTTGCTCCCCCTCAACTAAAGTATCTTCTATCATCCTTCCTGGTAGATACTTTAGTCTATTACAGTCTGGATAGCACCTGAACCACTTGAAAACTTGATACAAAGAAAGGTATGCCGCTTGAAAAATCTTCATACCACTGAAGGTCTTTTCCACCTACAAGAAGTAGTACAACCTGAAACAATAACAACACAAGTAGAAACTGAAGCTATACCAAGTTCAACATACCCAACTCAAACTTGAAGGTGTTGAACTTTGCTTCATCCATTGCCTTAATGAAGATGTCAGCCAATTGCTTGTCTGTAGGGACAAACTCAAGACTGATATCTTCACATTCCACATTCTCCCTAATGAAATGATACCTAAGCTCAATTTGCTTAGTCCTGTTATGAGGAATAGGATTCCTAGTAATTGAGATTACACTAGTAGAATCATAGTACAAATTAGTTCTACTTATATGGAGGTTATAGTCCTGGAGCTGATGTTAGATCCACAGCAATTGTGCACATCAACTACCTACTAAGATGTATTCTGACTCATTTGTTGAGATTGCAACACTAGTCTGCTTCTTACTGCTCCAAGATACTAGTCTTCCTCCCAAAAACTGATAGGTGCCTAAAGTGCATTTCCTTTCTTTTTTGCAGCCTATAAAATCTGCATCTGATTAGCCTATTAGTTTAAAATCCCTATTTCTATTATACCATAAGAGAAGATTTGGTGTGCCCTTAAGATACCTCAAAATCCTCTTAGTAGTAGAGTAGTGAGATTCTTTAGGGCTAGTCTGATACCTATCACAAACATATGTAGCATATATGATGTCTGGCTTACTTGCATAAAGATATAAAAGGGATCCAATTATCGCTCTATACAAATTTTCATCAATAAGTTTCCCTGCCTCATCTTTGCCTATTGATATACTTGACCCCATGGGAGTTTTCATGGTGGAGGCATTCTCTATACCAAACTTTTTGATCAACTCCCAGGTAAACTTAGATTGGGATATGGATAATCCATCTTCAGTATGTCTTACTTGGAGGCCTAAGAAGAACTTAAGTTCACTCATACTGCTCATCTCAAACTTCCCTTGCATAATTTTGGCAATCTTCCTGCAAAGGTTGTCATCAGTAGATCTAAAATTTATGTCATCTACTTAAATCTGGAGTAGGATGATCTTGCCCTTAGATTCCCTTAGGAATAGGGTCTTGTCTATCTTCCCCCTTGAGAATTTGTTCTCAATGAGGAAGCTAAACAATGTCTCATACCATGCTCTAGGGGCTTTCTTCAGCCCATATAGAGCTTTCTTAAGTCTATAAATAGAATCAGGTGAGTTAGGAACAACAAAACCTTGAGGATGTTCAACATAGACTTCTTCATTTAAGTCACCATTCAGGAAGGCTAACTTCACATCCATCTAGTAGACTTTAAATCCTTTGAATACAACATATGCAAAGAAGAGTCTGATGGCTTCCAATCTTACTACAGGGGCAAAGGTTTGATCAAAATCAATACCTTCTTCTTATCTGTACCACTTAGCTACTAGCCTAGCCTTATTCATGATTATAATGTCATTTTCATCAAGTTTATTCCTGTAAATCCACTTGACTCTAATGACATTATGTCCTTGTGGTCTGGGAACCAGCTTTCAGACCTTGCATCTCTTAAAATGGTTCAATTCCTTTTGCATAGATACAATCTGAAATTGATATATGTTAGCCTCTTCAAATCTCTTTGGCTCAACCTATGACAAAAAATCATAGTACAAAGTTATATTAAGGCTCTTCCTTCTTTTCACCACTCCTTGGTTTCCATCACCAATAATCTGGTGTCTTGGATGATCTCTTAGATGCCTGATAGCTAGAGGCAGACTTCTTTTAGCATCAGCTTCAGTAGCAGCTTCTTGCTGATCTTCATCCACTTCAAGTGTGCCTTGCACTCCTTCTGGAATATCCAATCCATCTTGGATTTATGGAGCAGCTTCCTTGATGGTTAGCCTTTCCGTCATCAGATTTGTACCTGCAGTACTAGAAGAGGAGCTTGGCAGCTCACTGTTAATCATGGTAGACTCATCAAAGACTACATGCACAGACTCTTCTACAACTTGGCTTTTCAAGTTGTAGATCCTATAGGCTTTACTATGATAATTGTACCAAATACAAATCCCATCAAAGTACTTGACAACAAACTTAGTCACATAGGACTTACCATTATAAAGAATATAACACTTGCTTCCAAAGATCCTGAGATAGCCCAGGTTTGGTTTTCTGCCCTTCAAGATCTTATAGGGAGTCTTCTTGTGTCTCTTAGTGATAGAGACTCTGTTAAGGACATGACATGCAATATTTACTGCCTCAGCCCAAAACTATTTTGGGAGAGATATGTCACTAAGCAACGTCCTTCCAGCCTCTATGAGAGTTGTATTTTTCCTCTCAAAAATCCCATTTACTGGGGTTTTCTAGGAGAAGAAAATTCTTGATGAATCCATTGCTCTTCATAGAACTTTGTCATGCTATTAGAATAGAATTCAGTCCCATGGTCACTTCTGATTTTGACCACAGTACTATCAAACTCATTCTTAATTTGCTTGACAAACTTCATGAAGATATTAAGGGTCTCATTCTTTTTCTTAAGAAAAAACACCCAAGCAAACCTTGAATAGTCATCAACCACCACAAGGGTGTAGACTTTCCTACCTAGACTATGAACTGGCATAGGATCAAACAAGTCCATATGCAAGAGGTATAAACACCTCATAGAGTCTTTGGTCCAAATGCCCTTGAAGGAAGTCTTGTGAAAGTGCAAGTTAGATCTGATATACTCTAGAGGGGGGTGAATAGAGTATGGTACTTGCTAAAAACTTTTTACAACTGTTGTTGTATTCCTAAGTGAACAGAGAAGCAAATAACATAAAGTAAATCTAAACACAGAACAATCACAGATCAATCACAAAGCATAGCCAGAAAACAAAAGAAAAACAAGCAACCAGAAGACACAAGGAGCTATAGTGGTTCCCCAACCAATCTGGGTACATCCACTCTTCTACCACCCTAGGTAGGAATCCACTGTAGGATGAGTTGATTAGGTGTCGTGGGCACCAATGAGCTTTTGGTAAGGTGCTCAAAAACCAAACCAGATTTTTTGATCAGGTGTCTTGCCACCACTGAGTTTTGACAAGGTCTCAGAAACCAGCACAAACTTTTGAAGGGAGTTTGAAAAACCCTTTATAGCAGAGAGAGAGAGAGAGAAAGGGATGAGATGATCTTCTATGTCAACAGTCAGAGAGAAGAGAGTGGATGTTGTCAAAGCTCCCCCTGAGATCTTGAGTTGTTCAGGAAGTGAAGCTTTGCAGTAGGGTGATAGGCCTTCAGATGATTTGATCTCCAGCAAAAGATGATTTCAGCAACAACTGAAATGTGAGGTGTCTGGAGTCTTGAATGATGATGGCCTTTGAACACTTGAATCAAGAGAGATCTGAAAATTTCAGTAAGTTGATCTTCTTTTGTGATGTGTGTTCTTGTATGAATTTTTGAGACTGAGAATGTCTGCAATTCTATTTCTTTCTCTTGTGTAATTGTTGTTGAAAGAGTTGTAATTCTTGTTGTTGCAGAGAATTGTTGTTGCAGAAGTTGTTGTTGTTGAATAATAATATTTCTTTTATTCCTTTGATCTGAATAAAAATGATCCTCTGTCCAAGATAGTCGTTAGCCTATCATAAATGACTTCCTTAACTGCATTTTGTCTTCTGGAGGAAAGTCCAATAAAACATTCCTTGAAAATTCCTTGAAACTTTCTCCAGAATAATTAAAAATGGCTACAGGATCTCTAACATAAATGCTGAGAATAATTCCACAACTGTCTGAATTTGAATCTTGAAAAATGTCTAACTCTTCAGAAAAACGTCGAACTGAGCTCCACTATCGTTGAACTGAGTTCAGAGACTGAACTTAGATAGAAACAGAGATCGTCGATCTGAGCTCAACTATCATCGAACTGAGCTCAGAGATAGAGAATAAAAGTGGAGTCAAGAACGTCGATCTGAGCTCGAAGATCGTCGAATGGAGTTCGACGACTCGTTGAAGTTGAGCTCATAGATCGTCGAATGGAGTTCGATGATTCGTCGAAGTGATCTCAACGATCGTCGAATGGAGTTCGACGATTTGTCGTACTGAGCTCGACGAAATGACTTAGTCTCGTGAACTGAAATCTCTGGTCTTGAGGGAAGCTTTCAAACCTAAATACTAACCCTTAGACTCAATTCTAATTGACCTTTAGATCTATACAAGGAGGTCAAAACAGGTTTCCTAAGAGACATAGTGATCCTTGCCCAAATCAGTAATAGGGTGTTCCAACAATCTCCCCCTATTTGGGTTAGTATTACTATTTACAGATATTGGAAAAATAAAAACATACAAAACAGAAATGCAACAAACAAAACATTGCAGAATCACAGATATTATCTCAGATAGTTCAGAAAACAAAATATACTGTCACCTTATAGAATCATTCTTTTTCCATGCTCTTTATAAGTACTATTTCTCTGTTGGGATTGAGAGCTTCCTTCTTAGATCTTCTATCATCAGCTGCACCTAGAGAGGTTTGTTGCTTTGGCCTGGGCACTACAACTTCTGGATGCAGCTTCATGTAGCTTTCTGAATCAAAGAATTTACTGGATGAGTATCTTTCAAGTTCCTTCTTTCTTTGATCTGATAGGGTAGTTATATTGGATGTATCTTTTCCTTGTTCTCTAGCTTTCTTGATCTGATCTAAAGCAGCCAATTCTTTCATCCTAGCTGTCCATGAGGTAGGGTTATTTTCTGCATCCTCAAATGGAACAGGAGTCTCATATCTGTTTGAAGAAATATCTGGAGGAGCTCTGGAAGAGACTAGTTCTTTGAGCTTATAAGGAAAGGGACCAGAAGTAGTATCAGTGGAACCTTGTCCTTTCCTTTGGTAAGGATGTTGCCTGGAATATCCTTTAGAATAAACTTGGAATTCTCTTTGATTTCCTCTGTAATTTTCTCTTCTTGACTGGTAGCCTCTAGATTGACTTCCTCTGTATTGGGATCTTCCTTGAGGTTGATAAGAGGTTTGGCTTCTGGCAGAAGGTTGAAATGCAGAACTTTCACTTGCACCTGCATCAGGTGAAGGAGGAGGAGGAGGAGGATTGAACTGGGATGATCCTTTATCATATTTTCTCTTCTTCTTCATAGCTTTCAATTGATTCCTGGAGTATTGCATCCAAGGTTCTGTAATAGGGCAATTATGCAGTATGTAGTATGGAATGTCATTTGTGTCTTTTACTTTTGCTGGGGGAACTCTCTTCATTGCTTTGCTTCTGGCCTTTCTTTTCCTTGCAATTGTTGTAGAGGAATCATCTAAATCAGTCCTAAACTGATCACTATCTGAGCTTTGATTATCATATAATGCATCCATCCTTTTGAGATAATCTGTCTGTTGTTGAGATTGAGCAGAAGTAACAGCAGAGACAGCAACAGTATCAGCAACAACAACGGGAAGAGGAATAGAAGTAGCACTGGCAGAAGAAGTTATGACAGCAGCAGATTCAGATACAACATTTTCAGCAACAGGAACAACATCAGCAGTAACAGCAGGCTCAAAATTAAATGCCACTGTCATATGCATATCCTCAGAAATAGCAGTAACAGAACTAACAGAAATATCAACATTAGCAGTAGGAGCAGTATCAGTAAGAGCAACAAAAACAGAAGGAGCAGCAGTATATAGGGAATTTACAAAAGAATTTATTAAACTGGTGTCACAGCTTGAAATAGGCACAATGGCCTTAGAGAGATCTTCAGATTGCTGGTCTTCAGTGTGCTGGACTAAAAGACATTTGAAATATACAGAATCAAAAATTGATAACAGTGACCTGAGGTCCACTGTGATAACTGCAACTGGAGGTACTGGAGCTTGAGCTTGGACTGAAGATACAATAGCAGGCAATCTTTCAACTTCATGAGGCATCTCCCCCTACCTAGATGCAGTGAGAACTGGATCAAGGCACCCATAAGAAGGGATTTCCTGAGAAGGAAGAAGAGAGGAGAGCCTGGCAGACAGTTCTTGAACTGTTTTTATAAGTGGAGCCAAAGAGGTCTCCATCAAGAGTGATAGCCTTGGAGCTATCAGCTCATAGAGCCTGTCTGCAAGAGCTGGAAGATATACATGCTCAAGAGGGACTTGAGTAGAGGTAGGAATTGAAGGTGGGGCAGCAGGAGATGTTTGGTGGAGAACTTGTGGATGGTGGAAATGAAGGTTGAGAGATGGGAATTGTGGAAATGGAAGATAGTGGAATGGAAATAGATGGTGTGAGGATGGTTGTGCAATGATATCCTGAAGTAGTTGTTGATAAGAGGTGGATGAAGATGGTGGCTCAGGAGGGGATGAGGGAGAATCATCCATATACGAATCATCTATAAGATTGAAAGATGGAATGTGAGAGGATGAATCAATATCTAGGTGTGGGTATTGATGTAGAGGATGGAAGAGTTCTTCTGTGAGAGGTGGAGTTGGAGAAGGAATTGAAGTTGGAGATGGGGTGGAAATAGTGATGGTGGAGGTGACTGGAATAGAAGAAACAAGAGGTGGAGGAGGAGAAGAAGCAAGCAAGTCTTCTTCAGGGGCAGAAACCTGAGGGGAAGTGACCGGAGCAGTCCTTGTGCCTGAAGTAGAAGTTGCAGAGGGCCTGCTGGGCTTCACAATCTGCCTGTCCCATTTTCCAAATAGGGCACAGGTGAGCCTCTTGGAGGAATTGATGTGCATCCCACTGGAAACTAGCAGTGCAGGGCATCTGTTCTGAAGAAACATCCCTAATATCCTTCCAAAATTAACAAAATTCTTGTTAATCTTCTTCTTAATCAAATCAAAGAAAACTTCTCCCCAGTTCAGTTGTTTCTTGTCCACTAGGGCACCCATCAAGCAGAGTTGATACCTGGATATGGTATCATGAGCTGAGTGTTTGGCCAACAATACCTTCCCAACAACATCAGCTAGAAATCTGTACTCAATAGAGAGATTTTTCTTAAGCAATTTGCCATGGTTTGCTTCTGAGTGACCCATCCTTTCAAGCATATTGGAAAACTCTTCTCCAGAAAGCTCAGCAGAATCTTCTCCAGATTTCAATTCAAAAACCTCTATCAAGGCAGCAGGTGTTAGGGATACCTGGGTTCCTGAGATTGTTCCAACCACTGTATTCTGATCCTGATTGTGGGCAGTATACACCCATTCCTTGATCTCATCTGCAGCTAATTTGATCCTGGTAGTCATTATGGTAACTAGCTATTGTTCTTTGAAAAGTTTCAGAATGTCCTGGAAGATTTGATCACTGTTGTTGAACGAATCCATGTCGATGTCAAATCCAGTATCAAATTTCATTGCGGCCAAGATGGCGACTGAGACTGCCATTGATTCCTGCAAAAACTAACAAACAAACGACCAAGTGTAAAGAAGTTTGGAGGGAAAGAGAAAATTTGCAAAAAGTATGAAAGCGCAAAGGGAGAACGACGGCTGAAAAATGAGTTTTATATTAGGGCTCGACGCAGAAAAGGAAAGATTGTTAAACTCTGTTCGACGATCTGGGCTTCTAAAGGAAACTGAAAGGTCATCAGCAGCGTCGATCTCCGTTCGACGATATTGGAGAGCGTCGAGCTTCGTTCGACGATAGTTCAGAAAACAAAATCGTCGAGCTCCGCACGACGATCGCTGACCTGAAAAGATAGTTTAACACTATCTGAGAAGCGCTGAACTCTGGTCGACGATTTCGGAAGTAGTCGATCTCCGTTCGACGATCTGGGGGAAAAACGTCGAGCGCAGTTCAAAGATCAAAAACACGCTATACACTAGAAAAAGCACTTTGATTTGCCTAGTCTTGGTCATTTTTAGATTTTTGAAAATCTTGGATCTTATTTTAGACTTCCTACATCTAACATTCCTAACTGATTCAGGAAGAATGTATGTTTCTTTTCATCCAAGGGTTTGGTGAAAATATCTCCCCTTTGCAAATTAGTTGGGATATATTGAAGTTCAATTTTATTGTTCTCAACATTATCCCTTAGAAAGTGATTCTTAATTTCTATGTGTTTTGTCCTACTATGGAGGACTGGATTTTGTGCTATAGAAATAGCACTGTATTATCACAAAATATTTTTAACTTCTCTAAGTTATAGCCATAGTCTAGGAGTTGGTTTTGAATCCACAATATTTGTGAACAACAACTACCTGCAGCATATATTCAGCTTCAGCAGTTGAAGTTGACACAGATGTTTATTTCTTGCAAAACCAGGAGACAAGTCTGTCACCAAGAAACTGACAAGTTCCACTGGTGCTTTTCCTGTCTATTCTGCATCCAGCATAACCAGCATCTGAAAATCCAATTAAGTCAAATGCTGAATCTTTTGGATACCAGAGACCTAGATATGGACAACTTTTTATATACCTGAGAATCCTTTTTACTAAGGTTAGGTGTGACTCTCTAGGGCTTACTTGGAATCTAGCACATATACATGTAGCAAACATTATGTTAGGTCTACTAGCTATAAGGTACAATAAAGAGCCAATAATTGCTCTGTATGTTGTCTGATCAACAGGTTTCTCATGTTCATTAGCATCTAATATAGCATTAGTAGGCATAGGTGTTTTCATACATGATGCTTCAGACATACCAAATTTCTTAACCAATTCTTTTGCATACTTGGTTTGAGAAATAAATATGGCTTCAGCATGTTGTTTGATTTGCAATCCTAGAAAGAAGGATAGCTCACCCATGCTACTCATTTCAAATTTAGAATGCATTAGGTTGGAAAACCTTCTGCACAAATTTGAATCAGTAGAACCAAATATAATATCATCTACATAGATTTGTACTAGTAGGGTATGGGACTTATGGGTTCTAATAAAAAGAGTTTGGTCTACTCTACCACTTATAAACTCATTTTTCAGAAGAAAGCATGCTAGGGTCTTATACCATGCTCTAGGAGCTTGCTTTAGACCATATAATGCTTTATGCAATTTGAAAACATAATCAGGATGAGTTGAAGAGATAAAACCTGGGGGTTGTCTGACATAGACTTCTTCTTTGATATCTTCATTGAGAAAAGCACTCTTTACATCCATCTGATATACTTTGAATCCTTTGTGTGCTACATATGCTAAGAAGATTCTTATGGCCTCTAACCTTGCAACTGGTGCAAAGTTCTGGTCATAATCTACCCCTTCTTCTTGAGAGTACCCTTGAGCAACTAGCCTTGCCTTGTTCCTTACAATGACTCCTTGATCATCCAAATTATTTCTTAACACCCACTTTGTTCCAACAATGGAGTGATCCTTTGGCCTTGGTACTAGTTCCCAAACTTTATTACTTTCAAATTGATGCAACTCTTCTTGCATTGTAATGATCCAGTATGGATCTTGCTCTGCATCTTGAATGGATTGAGGTTCAATTTGAGAAAGGAAGCAAGTGTGCATCAGGTTTTGGTTGACCTGATTTCTGGTTTGCACACCAGCTGAGATGTCTCCAATCACTTGGGAGATTGGATGGTCTCTTGATGTTACTAAATCAACAGGAGATGTTGATTATTCACCAACCTGTGTTGTTGTTTCCTCTGGTGGTACAACAACTGGCTCTTCAAGAAGTTTCTCTTCAAGATGTTGAATGTCTTCTTCATCTTCACTGCTTTTCTCTTTTTGAATGATTTGTAACCTGTCCAAGTCTTCAACAAGAGAGTGTACCTACAAAGGTTCTATGGTAGAAGTATTCTTCTCCTTGAAAGACATGTTAGATTCATCAAAAGATATATGAACGGATTCTTCAATTTTAAGAGTTGATTTATTATATACCCTATAAGCTTTACTGATCATGGAGTATCCCAGAAACACTCCTTCATCGGCTTTAGCTTGAAATTTTGCTAAGTATTTTTTGTCATTATTATGAATGCAACAGATACAACCAAAAATTCTAAAATAGTCTACTTTAGGTTTCTTCCCTTTGAGTAATTCATAGGGAGTCTTGCCCTTCAGTTTATGTATTAAACTTCTATTCAACACATAGTTGGAGGTGTTCACTGCCTCTGGCCAAAAGGATAGAGGAAGGTGAGCATCTGACAACAATGTAGTGACAGATTCAATAAGGGTTCTATTATTCCTTTCAGCTACCCCATTTTGTTGAGGAGTTCTAGGAGCTGAGAAAGTGTGTTTGATCCCTTCACTCTGACAGAACTCTTGCATAAGAAGAGAATCAAACTCTGTCCCATGATCACTTCTGATCAGGGCAATGTGAGTATTGAACTCACTTTGTATGCATTTGAGAAACTCTGTCAAACACTTAAAGTTATCAGACATCTTCCTCAGAAAGAACACCCATGTGAATCTAGAGAAGTCATCTACAACCACTAAAGTATAAGATTTCCCTCCTAAGCTTTGTACTATAATGAGTCCAAAAAGATCCATGTGTAACAGATAAAAATCCTAGGTGAATCACTCTTATTAAGTGACTTGAAACTATTTTTGGTTTGCTTGCCTAATTGATAAGCCCTGCAGAGTCCTTCCTTCTTATAGGGGCTAGAAGGTAGTCCTCTAACAAGGTTGTCCTTGGATAGCCTAGCAATGGTTCTAAGGTTTATATGTCCTAATCTCTTATACCATAGCTCATTAGTTCTACAAATAGAATTAAACAGGCAAATATCTACTTCTGTTGAAAGAAAGTCTACTAAATAGATGTTACCTTTCCTTTTACCTGTCAACACAGTTGTGTTGTCCTCTAATTTGATCTTGCATAAGGATTTGCTGAAAGTCACTTGGTAGCCTTCATCACATAGTTGACTGATGTTGATCAAGTTGTGCTTCAGTCCTTCCACATAGGCTACTTTCTTGAATGTGATTGTGCCAATTTGGACTGCACCATATCCTTTTGTTAGTCCAAAGTTTGAATCACCAAATATGACTTTGGGTCCAAGCTTGGCTTTGAAGGATGTGAAATTGTCCTTGCTTCCTGTCATGTTCTTGGAGAACCTACTATCCAAATACCATTGCTGGTTTGATGTTGGATAGGTCTTCACCTGCACATAAAGCAATTTACTTGTTTTTGACCCAGTTTACCTTGGTCCTAGGTTTATAACCTTTGAATTCAGAAATGAAAGACATCCCTAGTTGACTCTTATAACCTTCAGGATGATATCTCCTTGGAGGTATTATCCATTCAGTATAAGGGTTAAATCTTTGGGATGAAGGACCCCTAGGTTTGGATTTTGATTTACCCTTGAATAAGTTTTCAAAGCTCTGATCTCTGCTCGACGATCGCTGAGCTGAGTTCGACGATCTTGGGTCAGATCGTCGAGCTCCGTTCGAAGATTGACTGTGGCAGAGTTCAGGATTTAGAGATCGTCGACCTGAGTTCGACGATTTTACCTGAGATCGTTGATCTCTGTTCGGCGATCGTCTAGCTCCGTTCGACGATTTCTGTTGAACTCTTGTTTTCTTAGGTAAGTCAGAATTTTTCCTAGCTACCTCTACAACTCCCTTACCTTTATCAGAAATAAACTTGATTGGGGTTGTTAATACTATAGGTTGGCTAGATGAAGCACCCAAGCACAGTGTACTATTAAACCTTGAGTTCACTGTGCTTGTGAGGTCCATTAGTTTGATACTTCTCCCATTGAGGGATTATTCAAACTTTTTGGCCTCTGATAGTTCTCTTTTCAGTGAGGCTATCTTCTCCCTACAGCATTCCAACTCCTCAGAGAGTTTGAGATTTTCTGATTTTAAGGTACTATGTTCAGATAATTGATTTCTGAGAGAAATGATTTCCTTCTCAGATTTTAATAAGTCTAAACATAGTGCTTTAAACTCATACTTGAAGTCCTCAGAGTTAAAATCAAAAGAACTTATTACCTGATCCTCTTCAAATTGAGTCTCTGATTCAGATTCTGACTCTTCTGCATCAGAATTGTGTTGTGAGGCATTGATAGCGATCATGCAGAATTCCTTTTCATCAGCATCATCTTCATCATCACTTGAGCTGGATGAAGCTTCTGATTCTTCTTCTATCTCACTCTAAGTTTCAGCAACAAATCCCTTCCTTGTGTGTTTGTTCTTGCTGGAGGAGGGTTTGCCATTGCTATTCTTCTTGAAGTCCTTGTCTTTTCTTCTTTCTTTCTTGTCCTTTCTGTCCTTGTTTTTATTTTTTGGACAGTCAGGCACAATGTGGCCTAGTTTCCTGCAACCAAAATAGATAATCTCTTTATTATTTGATTTATCATACCTTGGCTTGTCATGCTCTTTGTATGATCTTTTCCTGAAGTCCTTTTTGGTCATTTTGTAAAATCTTTTGGCCAGTAGACTTAGCAATTCCTCATTGTCTGTGACCTTGTCTTCAGGCTGATCTTCAGTGGCTTTGAAAGCTATTGACTTTTCCTTTCTTATGGCTGGTGAGGCAGCCTTCTGCTCTTCTTCTCTATTCTTAATGAGCAGCTCATAAGACTTGACCTTGCCCAAGAGAGCTTCGGTGGTGATCTCATTTAGACTTCTGGCATCCTTGATTGGCCAGATCCTTGAGTCCCAAGTGCTTGGGAAGCACATTAGAATTTTATCATTTAGCTCAGTCAATGAGATCTCTTTGTCCAAAGTTTTCAGCTCATTAACTATGAGACTGAGTCCGTTATACATGTCTGCTACTGACTCAGCTTCTCCTTTCTTGAAATTCTCATATTGGGTTATGAGGTGAGATCTTCTGTCTTTTCTCTCATCAGCAGATCCTGAGACTATCTCAGATAGCTTGTCCCAGATGTCCTCTGCTGAGTTGCATTCAGCTACCTTTTGGAATATGTCATCAGACATAGTCTGGGCTAGAATGTTCATAGCTTTTGCATCAGCCAATTTCCATTTCTTTATTTCTGCATCTGTTCCTGAAGGAGGTGGAACAGCACTTGTACTTGTGTTCTCTGGAGGTCTTGGACACACTGTCAAAACAGAATTGAAAATGTCCTCATCAATAGAGTTCATGTACAGTCTAATCCTTGCCTTCCAAAGTGCAAACTTAGATAGATTGCACACTGGAGGTCTGGTGCTAGCATAATCTTTGTTTTGGGCCATGTTTTGTGAAGAAATGATCATAATAACAAACTTACAACAAGCAGATCTAACTGGATGAATCTTTGAGTTCAGGTGTTAGCCTGTACAACCACTGAGATGTGGTTTTTTTAACCAACCTACCTCTGATACCAATTGAAAGTGCAAGTTAGATCTGATATACTCTAGAGGGGGGGTGAATAGAGTATGGTGCTTGCTAAAAACCTTTTACAATTGTTGTTGTATTCCTAAGTGAACAGTGAAGCAAATAACATAAAGTAAATCTAAACACAGAACAATCACAGATCAATCACAAAGCACAGCCAGAAAACAAAAGAAAAACAAGCAACCAGAAGACACAAGGAGCTATAGTGGTTCCCCAACCAATCTGGGTACATCCACTCTTCTACCACCCTAGGTAGGAATCCACTGCAGGATGAGTTGATCAGGTGTCCTGGGCACTAATGAGCTTTTGGTAAGGTGCTCAAAAACCAAACCAGATTTTTTGATCAGGTGTCTTGCCACCACTGAGTTTTGACAAGGTCTTAGAAACCAGCACAAACTTTTGAAGGGAGTTTGAAAAACCCTTTACAGTAGAGAGAGAGAGAGAAATGGATGAGATGATCTTCCCTGTCAACAATCAGAGAGAAGAGAGTGGATGTTGTCAAAGCTCCCCCTAAGATCTTGAGTTGTTCATGAAGTGAAGCTTTGTAGTAGGGTGATAGGCCTTCAGATGATTTAATCTCCAGCAAAAGATGATTTCAGCAACAGCTGAAATTTGAGGTGTCTGGAGTCTTGAATGATGATGGCCTTTGAACACTTGAATCAAGAGAGATCTGAAAATTTCAGTTAGTTGATCTCCTTTTGTGATGTGTGTTCTTGTATGAATTTTTGAGACTGAGAATGTCTGCAACTCTCTTTCTTTCTCTTGTGTAATTGTTGTTGTAAGAGTTGTAATTCTTGTTGTTGCAGAGAATTGTTGTTGCAGAAATTGTTGTTGTTGAATAATAATATTTCTTTTATTCCTTTGATCTGAATAGAAATGATCCTCTGTCCAAGATAGCCGTTAGCCTGTCATAAATGACTTCCTTAACTGTATTTTGTCTTCTGGAGGAAATTCCAATAAAACATTCCTTGAAAATTCCTTGAAACTTGCTCCAGATTAATTAAAAACGGCTACAGGATCTCTAACATAAATGCTGAGAATAATTCCACAACTGTCTGAATTTGAATCTTGAAAAACATCTAACTCTTCAGAAAAATGTCGAACTAAGCTCCACTATCGTTGAACTGACCTCAGAGACTGAACTTAGATAGAAACAGAGATCGTCGATCTGATCTCAACTATCGTCGAACTGAGCTCCGAGATAGAGAATCAAACTGGAGTCAAGAACGTCGATCTGAGCTCGAAGATCGTCGAATGGAGTTCGAAGACTCGTTGAAGTTGAGCTCAGAGATCGTCGAATGGAGTTCGACGATTCGTCGAAGTGAGCTCAATGATCATCGAATGGAGTTCGACGATTCATCATATTGAGCTCGACGAAATGACTTAGTCTCCTGAACTGAAATCTCTGGTCTTGAGGGCAGCTTTCAAACCTAAATACTAACCCTTAGACTCAATTATAATTGACCTTTAGATCTATACAAGGAGGTCAAAACAGGTTTCCTAAGAGACATAGTGATCCTTGCCCAAATCATTAATAGGGTGTTCCAACACCTTGGTATGCTTGACCTTTCGGCATGCTGAGCACATGCCTTCCTTGGTGCATTTCATCTTGAGACCATTCCTAACTAGCTCTTCACTAAATAGCTTGCCAATAGTCTTATAATTTAAATGAGCAACTCTCTTGTGCCTTTATACATAATATGTGACTTTCTCATTTGCAACTAGACAAATAGGAGAGAATGTATCTAGACAAAAAAAGTTTAAGCAATAAGCATTTCCAGTACTAGTGTCTGTCAAGATGACCTCTGGGTCACGCGACCTCTTAATCTGGCACTCATCCTTGTGGAAGATAATGACATAGCTAAGATCAAAGAGTTGGCTTATGCTTATAAGGTTTTGCTGGAATCCTTCAACATAAGACATTTTTAGATGGTGATTATGTCATTGGTAATCTTACCATAGCCTCTTGTCACTCCTCTATCTGAACCACTAAAGATAACTTTGGGTTCATCCTTCACTGGAGTGTACTCCTTTAAGTTGCTCCTTGTTTCAATCATGTGCCTTGAATAACCAATGTCCAAGTACCATATGGGGGTATGGACACTTAGAATATCCTGCATCACATAATCTACCTTACCTTAGGACCCCAGTAATTATTTGGTCCTAGGTTCTGATTAGCCAGAAAATGAACATATCTTCCTGCAGATTTTCTGACAGGAAGACTAACACTTGATCTCAGCACAGTAGGATTGCGCCAGCAATCTAAGGCAAGATGCCCCACCTTACCATATCACAAGCACTCATGAATATTATACCTTCTCTTCTGAGCAGGTCCTGCAGTTGGGTTCACTACTAACTATACAGAAGAAAGAGGTGCAATAGCCTTCTTTAAGTTCCTTTCAGCAAGGATCTGACTGAAGGTGAGTCTTTTAGTGGGCTTTCTTGGCTTTCTCTGAATTATATTTACAACAGTCTTCTTTGCAGATGACATGCTGTTTACAACATTAGAGATAGCTAGATCTGGTTTGCCGATAAATCTGCCCTTAGTATGGGTCTTTGCTGGATGTCCTTGAGAGTTAGCCACTGGCAGTGCCTTGAGTTAAAGGCATTCACTCCCTTATTATACCTTCCACCATAGTTGTGAAACTCTTTGTTCACACTAGGGGATCTTCCATTCATCCAGTGACCATAGATACTTTCTTGGTCGTACCTATTTGAAGGCAACATCACCTTCTTAAAAGGGATGTGAGTCTTGGAAGCTAGAGGCTGTACTAGAGCTTTCCCTTTTCCTTTAGAAGGGGCTACTCTAGTGTTCCCTTAAACCCCGACCCCTTCTTACCCTTCTAAGAGGAGAAGGAGTTTATCAAGGGCAACATAGTATTTTGCTTAGAGAAACTAGCTACAATTATCTTCTCCCTCTAGAACTTCTCTTCAGGATTTCTAATGAGACTATCCTTATATTTGATGGTTCCAATCTAGATGATAGTAATGTTCCTGAGTTGGCTGACTTCCCTAGCCTTCTAATCCAGCAATGATGTTGTCTCAGGTGTTGGGAAGCAACAAGCTAAAGGGAGGTTATCTCCTCAACCTGCTTCTTAGTCAACTTCTTGAACTTCTTAAAGGCATCCAGAAGTTCAACATACCTGTCACTCAATTGATTGACATCTCCTTTAGATTCATAATCATCTTCACCACTAGATGAAGAAGCTTCTGAACTAGGACTAGTCTCATACCGAGACTTAGAAGAAGAACTAGATAGAGGAAGTACCTTTTCTGAACCAGGCTGGCCCTGACTGGATTCTTCATCGGACATTGACATAAACCCATAGCAGTTGTAGGCATCTTTTTCATCTTCATCATCCTCTGAGTCGCTGTCTGAATGTGATACAGGGGCCCTAATACCTATTTATGCAGCAGGATAATCTTTAATTTCTCCAACATCAACTAGCCTTATATAAGGTTCTTCATCTTCAGACTCTGAGGAAGATGAGTCTGTCCAGCTCTTCTCCTTATTTGAAATGAAGGACTTTTCCTTCTTGCTTTTGTGCTGGTGAACCTTTTTCTCACCAGCCTCTTTTCTCTTCACTGGGCAGTCAGGTATCGCATGCCCTGCCTTGCTGCAATAATAACAGACAACTTTACATGAACTATGTTTACTAGTTTTAGAATCATACCGTTCTCTCTCGGAGTGATTCTTCCTATGACGAGAGGAGGAGGGACTGCTTATCCACTACTTCTTCTTCATTAGCTTGTGAAATTTCATGGAGAAGACAGCAAAGTATTCATCAGACATGTTGCATTCTGATGAGCTTGACCCTATGATGTCTGAATCAGTAGGCCTTCTTGGAGGGAGGGAATCCTCACCTTGTTCTTCCTGGTGTTGTCTGCTCTAAAGGACAAAGATTTTCCTTGGCTTGGGATTTGTTGATGGTCTCCTCCTCTTTCCTGGCAGCCAACTGCTTCTCATAAGAGAGCAGGTTTCCAAATAGTGTATTGTGACCTGTATCAGCTAGCTTGTCCACCTCTGTGATGGCACATATCTTGGTGTCCCAGTCTCTAATGAGAGGCCTCAAGAACTTGTCATTAAGCTCACAATGACTAAAGACCTTCCCATAAGTCCTTAAATCATTTACTATCCTAAAGAATCTTTCATAGTAGTCAGCTATGCACTCTACCTTGGACTGCCTGAAAGCCTTATACTCTTGATTGAGCATGGACTTCCTGTCATCTCTAACCTCTTTAGTTCCCTCCATGTAGACCACAATAGTGTCCCACATCTCCTTAGAGGACTGGCAGTGAACCATATTATAAAGTGTAGAATCATCTATGACACTAACAATGATGTTCTAAGCACTCTTATCCATGGTGGCCAAGATGACTTCATCCTTGGTCATCTCTGAGTATTTCTTTTGTGTCTGGATTGTTGTATCTAGAACTGCGACCTTCATAGGGATGAAAGTTTCCACTTTGATTGTCACAAAGATCCATGGGTCAGAGGCTTCCATAAACGACCTGACCCTCTCTTTCCAGATTCCAAATCTCTCCTTCCTGTAGATGGGGAGTTTCATGGAACCTAGCTCCTTATGGTTCCCTCCTGAACCCATAAGTATACTTGTTTCAGCAACCCTTTGAGATATGCTCTGATTGTTAGGTCCTTCTTGAGCAACCTCCCTCTGATACAACTTGAAAGTCTTTAATTCCAAGGTAGCTAAACACCTAAAGGGGGTCGGGTGTGAATAGGTTTTCAAGTCTTTTATGGTTTTCTTTAACTAGATGTGATGTGATTTATCTAAGTTAGCTTACTTTCAAGACAATCCACAAAAGCACACACAGTATTTATAGTGGTTCCCCAGATTATGGGAATGTCCACTATCCCTCACCTCTCTAACAGCTTTTTAGACAAGGCCTCTTCTCCAAAACTCGGCACCTCAGAGCTTACAACATAGGTCCCTCAGGATCTCTTAGTATCCTCCAAGACCTACATCTCAGGCACAAAGCCCGACCTCAGAGCAAGCTTGCTCCTACAACTCAATGATCAATGGATCACCTACCTCAGACTTGAACCCAAGTCCTACAGCTCAGGCTATGGAGGTTAGCCCTACAACTCTGAGAGTAAAACTAGCCTATAACTCAGATCTGCTAAGATCCTACGTCAAGCCAATGGAACTACCTCAGGCACACATGCCCTACACTCATATCCACACAAGGATCCTACCTCAGGCTAAACATCCCTACCTCATATCCAAAACTGGATCCTACCTTAGCCTTTATAAATTAGGCCTACAACTCAGATCCAAAAAGGTTCCTACAGAAATGAAAGGGTTTGGTTGATGTTGATTTGACAACATAGAAATTTCCTTGTATCTTCTTCTTCCTGAGCTAAGTTTACCTCAACACTACCTTCTTCTGAACAATAAGAAAATGATCTTCAATAGACTATTGCTTGTGTTGGAAGTAACTCAGAAACAAGTTTCTGATCCTGCTAATGAAGACAAAAGTGTTGACTGTTCTTGTATTCTTCAATCAGCTAGCTTTGCCTGAACAAACCAGATGCTCTGCTTCTCAATGTTTCTCAAAACCTTCTATGAACTTGCTTTAGCAGATGAGAATCTCTACAGCTAGCTTGCTGGAACTTTTGGAATAGCTGGCTAAGATTTTTGGTTTCAAGCTTGACCAGATGGTGATGAAGATGCAAAGTTTTCGAAATAAGTAAACCCTAAAAGTTAAGTTCCATCTCTCGATAGTGTTCCTTTTATCTTCCACCAATTAATAGCTATCTGACCAGTGGGGACCACCTGTAGTTGTTGGCTACAACTTGCTTTGACAGAAGTAGACATACAATAGGCTTCAGGCACTATTTATCATGTTTTGTAGCTTCCCTGCAAAAAATTTGAACTCTATTGGCTTTTGTTGACTTTTGATGACGTCAGTATCTGTGGACTTAGCCAAATTCTTAGATTAAATCCATGTGTTGAGTGTGTTGAGTGAATGACCTTCACTCAATGAATCTGGACTTAATCAAATTCTCTACACTATCTGGTGTTGAGTGCGTTGAGTGAACTGGCTTCACTCAATGAATTTGGACAACTATATTCTCTGCCTTACTTAGGTGTTGAGTGCGTTGAGTGAATCTTCATCACTCAACACCTCTGGACTTGACCAAATTCTTCTGCGCTGCTCAGGCGTTGAGTGCGTTGAGTGAATCTCCATCACTTAAACGCCCCTGGACTTAACTGCAACTTTCTTTATCTGCTATGCTTTGAAAGTGTCGAGTGAGCCTTCATCAGTCACCGCTTTTGTCCTTAGCCGCTTCTTTGAAGTCTGCCAGCTTGTTGAGGCGTTGAGTGTGTTGAGTGAGCTGTCCTCACTCAATCTTCTGTACTTGGATAGATTTTTTCCGTCTATCTCTTTCCTTAGGATTTGAATGATTGTTCTTTTATCGACGCCGTCCGCTTTGGCATTGAGTGAGATGTCCTTAGTCAGCGATTCTGGACTTAGTCAGATTTCTTGACATAATATTCAACTGCTTGAGCTTATCTTAACATTGCTTGTTATATGGCATTAAGTGAACTAACTTCACTCAACGCCTGCGGATTTAGTCGATTTTCAGCTTGCCATTACTGAGGCTTTGGCAGACTCAATTATACTCGACTCCATTTGATATATGGCGTTGAGTGAACTGCCTTCACTCAACGCATGTGGACTTAGCCGTAGAATTGCTTTGCAGACTGCTGGGTTTTGACTATCCACACCTAACTCATTACTTTTTGGCATCTGGTATTGAGCGATCTGGCTTGAAAGTAATGGGTTATATCTAATATACTATAGAGGGGGGTGGGGGTGAATAGAGTATTTTTAGGTCCTTATAAAATTATTACAGCTTTTTTCTATAATTAAAAAGTGCAGAATTAAGCTAAAGTAAATAATCACACAGCAGTCCTAAAAACACAAGCACAACAAGAACAAAAAATAAAAGGGCAACCAGATGACACAAGAAATTTTATAGTGGTTCCCCAATCTGGGTACATCCACTCTTCTACCACCCTGGTAGGAATCCACTCAGGTTTTTGATCAGGTGCCTGACACCAATGAGCTTTTGATCAGGTGATCAAAAACCAAATGCTCAAGTCTTTTGATCAGGTGACTTGTAACCAGGAATCACTTTTGAAGGGAGATGAAAACCCTTTACAGAGGTGGGGATGAGAGAGTGATGGAAGTCTTCTTTTCTCAATCACAATGAGAAGACTATGTGGATTCAGTGACTATGTCAAAGCTCCCCCTGAGATGTAGAAGAGTTCAGGAGAACTGGAGCTTTGCACATGGTGATAGGCCTTCAGTTGAGAACTTGATCCAGGAGCTTTAGACTGATGGTGCTTGAATGTCTTAGCAAGGTCCTGGAGAAGAAGAATAGGAAGACTCTTGATTTTTGGAAAAATGTTCTTCTTGCTTCTTCTTCAAATTACTGACAGACTGAGAAAGCCAATGAAGATCTACTTCTGAATATCTTTTGATGAAAGCAGGAATAATATTTTCTATCTCTATACTGTGTCTACTCTCTGAGAGAAAAGAGAAAAATCTCTTTTTATATTTTTTAGGGAAATTGGTCTTTTGAATTTTGAATTCCTTCTTCATTCAATGCTGACGGCCTAGAGAATAAGCAGTATTGAATAATTTCCCCAACTGTCCCGTGGAAAAATGGCAAACAATAATCCTGGAGAATATCCTAATCAATGTTCCTCTAACGGTTATATTCAGAGAATGTTAGAGCATTGATTACTCAGGAATTATTGCAGTAATCATGGGGACAGGGCTGGAAATGACTTAGTATGGAATCGTCGAACAGTTGACAGAAATCATCGAACTGGGTACATAGTTCGTCGAGCTGAGATGTTGTGTTCGTCGACTAGACGGCTTCTATTCGTCGAACTGAGTTCCATGATCATCGAGCTGGAAACTGAACTGCTCTCTCTTTTCCCTATTCTATGTCTGAAGTTCATTAAGCTGGTAAATGTGTTCGTCGACTGGAGTTCAGCAACTATTCTGGAGTTGTCAAATATTCTGTGTGTCGACACAAGTCTTCTGTGTGGTGTCGACATAACCTTTCCGAAGTGTTGACTGATGATCTGGGTATCGACACAAGTTCTTCTAGTGTCGACTCATTTGGTGTCGACATATACTCTGAGTGTCGACACAAGTCTTCTGGTTCTAGAATTCGTCGGGCAGAGAATTGAGTTTGTCGACCTGAGACTAGAGAACATAGTCTTGATAGAATGTTGTAGTAGTCCAAAGATTCGTCGACCAAAAAATAAAGTTCTTCGAGCTAAGAACAAAGTTCATCGACCAAAGTCTGCTACTAAGGACTTAGAATATCTTGATGTTTTTCTGAACTTGAAATGTTGTTGTAGTGTCCATGTTTTCGTCGACCTGAGTACCAAGTTCGTCGAGCTCAGCTCAGAGAATTTACTCTGAGATCGTCGAGCTAAGCACGACAATCGTTGACCTAAGTTCGACGAACGTCGAACTCACTTTATAGAGTCTTGAAATCTTCTAA
The DNA here is from genome assembly GCA_039583875.1 of Platanthera guangdongensis. NCBI lineage: Eukaryota > Viridiplantae > Streptophyta > Magnoliopsida > Asparagales > Orchidaceae > Platanthera > Platanthera guangdongensis. Next base: position 115,772,961 of record CM077159.1, on the reverse strand, counting down.
GTCATGAGTCTCTGGCAGTCTTGTTGATAGCTGGTCCATGTGATTTTGACTCTAAGGACTTTGCCTATACTCTAGGACATGACTATGACCCTAGCCATACATTGTGGGTCACGTGATCGTAAGTTAGTGAACCTAACCCAAATCAAACTAGGGATCCAACAATCTCCCCTATTTGGGTGAGGTTACTAACCACTTACTCAGACTTAAACTGAAAATAAACAAAGCACAAAAAGCATATATCTGGCAGAGATAGATAACACATGCAACATATATATATACATGAGCTTTGTTCAGAAAATATAAAACAGGTATAAATAATGCAGAAAGATAAATAGAGTTCAAAATCACTTTTTCTGCTTCTTTTCCTTTGGCATTGCATCCTTTCTCTTGTCTCCTGGCTTTGTAAATAATATTTCTCTGTTAGGATCTACAGCTTGCACACTGGTCATGGTCATGTCAGCAACCCCTAAAATCTTTAGAGATGTAGCCCTGGGGACAACTGCTTCAGGATGAAGAGACATATATTCTGATGGATTAAATATTTTCTTGCTGACATGCAATCTGTTAAGTTCTTTCTCTCTATATAATGATATAGTAATGAATTTAGAGGGGTCTTGACCTTCTTTCCTGGCTTTAATAATTTGAGAGAGCCTAACTAATTCATTAAACCTTGCCATTCTGAAGTTGGGGTCAAGCTCAGGATCAAGAGGAGGAGAAGGAGGTCTCTCTGATTTTGCTACCTGTTTTGACTTTAGAGAAGATATTCTGAACTGAGTACACTGGTCCTGAAAATTTGTAGACACTGTATGTTACTGCTTCTGACTAGAGTATAAAGACCTGGGAGGTGGGACTTCACTAAGCTTTCCTTTTGACTTTCCTAAAGTAATAGACCTTTGAGAGGATGAATGCTTATCAGAAGATTTTGCTGGAGGAGGATTGGAAGATCTGTCTTACCTTTTATAGGTCTGGGTAATAGAAGGAGATCTTTGAGATGCTAATCTAGAGGGTCCTGCTGCTGGAGGAGGTGGATCTTTTCTGTACCTTTGAACTGGAGGAGGAGAGTATCTTCTGCTTTTCTTCCTCTCCTTCTGCTGATTCTTGGATAGCCACATCCAAGATGACATCCTTTTATATGGTGTTATCTTTTGAAGAATGTAATAGGGAGTGTCATTGTTTGGGTTAGGCTTAGGAGCAGGAGGAGGAGGGGCTTTTCTTTTCTTGGATACTTGCTTCCTCTTTGGTTCATCATCAGATTCAGCATCATCATCCTCATCATCATTTTCAGAACCCTGAGGGTTATCATATAAATCATTCAAAGCTTTCAAAGCCTCAGCAGAAATAACAGGCTTTTCTGGAGCAGGAGCAGGAGTTTCAACAAGAGTTGGAGGAGAAGCTATAAAAGAATCAGAACTAACTCGGACAGAGCTTTCAGTTGCTGTCTTATTTTCCTCTACAATATCAGCCAAGATCAGTTCATCTAGATGTGGCATGGGGGAGTCATCCATGACAAATGTTAGTGTTGAAGGTATTGTTGGAGAAAAGGGAATAGCGACTACTTCTGGAAGTGGAGTGACTGCTGGCTGTGCAATTGCAAAACTTTCCCTAAGTTGCTTAGAAACTTCTGAAGAGATGGGGGAAGTGTATGGTATAATAGCCAAGGATGCCTTAGTAATCTCAGCTGGAAGCTAATTCAAATGCACAGTATCAAAATTACTTAACAAATTAGTACTATCTACTGTGGGATTTAGAATGAAATCACCAACAGTACTGGGCTCTTCAGAGACTAATTCATCAAAATCCATATCAGTCTCAATAAAGTCAATCAAATTTGTATCTATGTAGTGTGTGCACTCTATTGTTGTTGCTGGAGCTGGAGCATCTGCTGCTAGAGCTAGAGCTGAAGCCTCTGGAGCTGTAGCTGCTGCTTCATCATCAGACATCTCCCCCTGCCTGGTTTCAGTGGGAACTGAGGCCAGGCCCCTGGCTGAAGATGGGGCAGCAGTAAGAGCAGAGATTTGTTTAGAAAGAGAGGAGATGGTGGTAGTAAGAGGTGTAATGGCCTCTGCTATAAGGGATTTGAGGAGGGGAGTGATTATGGAAATGATAGAAGATATGGTGGAGTGGTCCAGTGATGGAAGAGTAGTAGATGTTTCAGATGTGGTTTGAGTAGAAACATGTGGAGGGATGATAGATGGTGGTGGAGATGATGGAGTGGCATCTTGCATGATGGTGTTTGTTGGTAGATGGTAAGATGGTATTGAAGAGAGATGTGGGGGAAGAGGAGATGGTGGTGGTGTAGGAATGTAGGTGTCATGGGGGGAATCAGGAGGTGTTGGTGGTTGATTTTCTTGATGAAGGGAAGATGGAATTTCAGTGATGTCAATTTTGGAGATGGAGCTGGTGAAGCATGTGGAGATGGAGGTGGAGTAGGAACATGAGTATGTTGTTGTGGTTGTGGTGTTGGAGAGATAGTGGATGATGGAGGAAGGATCTCTTCAATAGGGTGGGAAGTGGCCTTTACAGCCATTGTGCCTTTTGAAGCTGGGGTGGAAGAGGTAGAAACCTTAGTTGGCTTGGTTATTGTCCTCTCCCACCTGCCAAATAAGGCACATGTTAGCCTTTTACTGGTATTGATGAATATGGTCTTGGTGACCAGTGATTCAGCAGACTTTTCTTGTAAAAAGATCCCTATGATCCTTCCAAAGCAAACTTCCTTTTTATTGTTTTTCTTCTTTATCAGATCAAAAAGAATCTGTGCCCAATCCACCTGTTTCTTATTTATGATTGCACACATGACTAGAAACTGGTGTCTGGTGATGTAGTCATGGGCAGTATGTTTCCCAAGCAAAACTTTTCCAACCAAATCTGCCAAAAACTTATAAGGGGCAGAGAGGTGTTTCTTCAATAGTTTATTAGGGTTATCTCCTGTATAACCCATTAGGCCCAGCATCACGTCAGACTCCTATATTTCAATCTCTAGTTTCTCTTCTCCATTCCTTAATCCAAAAATTTCAGCTAAAATTGCAGGAGTTAAGGAAACGGGGATACCCGGATTGGTGCCTGTCATCGTATTCTCCTCTGTTGGCGATAGGGTGTAGACCCATTATCTGATTTCAGTGTTGTGCTGTTTGATTCTTCTTGTCATCAAGGTTTTGAGTCCTTGTTCTTCAAGTAGTTCCAGAATGTAAAGTAATATGAGATCAGAATGCTGAAACGAATCAAAATCCACATCAAAACCTGTATCGAACTTCATGTCTACGAGAATGCTTGTCTGAATCGCCATGGAATCACCTGTAAGAGAGACCCAAAAATGGCGATCAAGTGCAAAGGAACAGAAAGTGCGGGACGGAGGTCAAAGAAAACCTAAATATAAGGTTTTCAAGAATATGAATCGACAGACTCTGTTCCATGAAAATAGAAATAATTCTTCGAACTAAGTTCGACGAAAAAATTTTGAATGAAATAATTCTTCAATATTATCCAGAAGAATTTAAGAGAGTTTGTCGAACTCCGTTCGACGAATATCTTCTGAAGCAAGTTCGTCGAACTCCGTTCGACGAAAATTGTTTCACTCACATAGAGTTCGTCGATCTCCGTTCGACGGATACCTCTCAAACTTTCCCCGGTTCGTCGAACTCCGTTCGACGAACTTTGGAAAATTCGTCGAGTGTAGACAGAAATCAAATAAAGTCTTCTCCATTAATCATTCCAAGTTGATTTACAAAGAACATATGATTTCTCTCATCCAGAGGTTTGGTGAATATATAAACCCTTTGTAAATTAGTGTAGATATAGATAAGCTTTATTTTATTTTAGTCTATACACTCTCTAATGAAATGATGTCTTATGTCAATATGTTTTGTCATACTATGGTGAACTAGATTATGGGTTATAGCTATAGCACTTGTATTATCACAGAGTAGTGTTGAATTATTTAAGTTGAACCAATAATCTAGAAGTTGATTTTGTATCCAAAGTATCTGTGAACAATAGCTGCCTGCTGCAATATATTCTGCTTCAGCAGTTGAGGTTGACACTGATGTTTGCTTTTTACAAAACCAAGATACTAATCTCATACCCAGGAACTGGCAAGTCCCTGAAGTACTTTTTCTATCTACCCTGCATCCAGCAAAATCAGCATCAGAGTATCCAGTTAACTCAAATTCTGATTCAGCAGGATACCATAGGCCTAGATTAGGACAACTCTTTATATATCTCAAAATCTTTTTTAGTAAAATTAGGTAAGATTCTTTAGGGTTCACCTGGAACCTAGCATAAAGACATGTGTCAAACATAATATCTGGCCTACTTGCTGTGAGGTATAATAAGGACCCAACAATGCCCCTATAATGTTTCTGATCCACAGGTTTCCCTAGTACATCAGAGTCCACAACAGCATTGGTAGCCATGGGTGTTTTCTTTGCTGAGGCATCAGCCATCCCAAACTTCTGTAGAAGTTCTTTAACATATTTTGCTTGAGAGATGAAGATGCCATCAGGGAGCTGCTTCACTTGGAGACCAAGGAAGTAGGAAAGCTCACCCATGCTACTCATTTCAAATTTGGAATGCATGAGGTCAGAGAACCTCTTGCATAATTTGGAATCTGTAAAGCCAAATATAATATCATACACATAGATTTGTAATAATAAGATTTGGTACTTATGATGTCTAGCGAAAAGTGTTTTATCTACAGTTCCTCTTGTAAATTTATGCTCAAATAGAAAACTAGCTAAGGTCTCATACTAAGCTCTTGGATCTTGCTTTAGACCATAAAGAGCCTTATGCAATTTAAAAACATAAGAGGGGTAAGTTGGAGAAACAAAACCTGGAGGTTGTTCTACATAAACCTTTTCTTTTAGCACTCCATTTAGAAAAACACTCTAAACATCCATTTGGAAGACCTTGAATCTCTTGTATGCTGCATAGGCAAGGAATATTCTTATGGCTTCCAACCTTGCAACAGGTGTAAAGGTTAGATCATAATCAATTCCTTCTTCTTGCTTATATCCTTGAGCAACAAGCCTAGCCTTGTTTCTCACAATGATTCCTTGGGCATCCAGCTTGTTTTTGAAAACCCATTTGGTTACAATAACTGGGTAGTTTTGGGGTCTTGTAACCAAATCCCAAACTCTACATCTCTCAAATTGATTTAGTTCCTCCTGCATTGTAAGGATCCAGTGGGGATTCTACTTAGCATCATGGATGGATAGAGGTTCAACCTGAGAGAGAAAACATGCATGCATTAAATCTTGGGTGAGTTGATGCATTGTCTGTACACCTGCTGATATGTCTCCAATCACTTGATATCTGGGGTGATCCCTAAGAATGACAAAATCAGTGGGTGGAGTTAGTTGTGCAACAACATTTGGAATTAATTCCTCCTGTGGAATTGTATTTGTTGTTGGTAGAGATTCATTTTCTTCAGCTTCTTCTTCTTCACTTTCTTGAATGGCTTGTGTAGAGGGATGAGTTGGAACCTCTTGGGTGAGGTTTAGTCCATCCAAGGTCTCACACAAGTGGGGTACCTGCAAGTTGCTATTGGTAGAAACTTCTTTCTCCTTGCAATACATGTTAGTCTCATCAAATGAAACATGAATGGACTCTTCAATTTTTAATGTTGATTTATTAAAAACCCTATAGGCCTTTCTTACTTGGGAATATCCTAGAAAAATTCTCTCTTCAGCCTTAGCCTCAAACTTTCTATTGTATTATTTGTTGTTGTTATGAATGTAACATAAGCATCCAAATACGTTTAAGTAGTTGATTTTAGGTTTCTTCCCTTTGAGCAATTCATAGGGAGTCCTGTTCTTTAGTTTGTGAATTAGGCTCCTGTTCAGGACATAATTTGTTATGCTTATAGCCTCTGCCCATAAGGTTAGGAGCATGTAAGAATCTGCAAGCAATGTACCTGCAGATTCAATGAGTGTCCTATTTTTCCTTTCAGCTACCCCATTTTGTTGGGGAGTTCTAGGTGCTGAGAAGTAATGCCTGATACCTTACTTCTCACAAAACTCATGCATAAGAAGAGACTCAAACACTGTGCCATGATCAATTCTGATCAATGCAACATGAGTAGAGAACTCAATCTGTATGGTCCTGAGAAAATCTATAAGAACCTTGAAGGTATCTGACTTAGATCTCAGAAAGAATACCCAACTGAACCTGGAGAAGTCATCCACTATAACCAAAGTGTAGGATTTCCCTCCTAGGCTTTGTACAACAATGGGTCCAAAGAGATCCAAATGTAGCAAGTACAAAATCCTAGGTGAATCACTCTTATTAACAAATTTAAAACTAATTTTAGTTTGCTTGCCTAATTGACAAGCCCTGCAGAGACCTTCCTTCTTGTATGGACCAGAAGGTAGACCTCTAATAAGATTATGTTTAGATAGCCTAGCAATGTTTTTTTAGATTTACATGACCTAGTCTTTTGTGTCATAAGTCAATCTGATTAATAGTTAAATTAAGTAAACATATATCAGTTTTGGCAGAAAGAAAATTTACTAAATATATGTTGCCTTTTCTATTTCCAATTAAAACTGTTTGGTTATTTTTATCAATAATAGAACAGGTGGATGGGTTAAAGTATACCTGATAACCATCATCACATAACTGACTTATGGAGATGAGGTAATGCTCGAGTCCACTTACATATGTCACCTTTTTGAATGTGACAGCTCTTATTCTTACTTCTCCAAATCCTTCTGACTGACCACATTTGGAGTCACCAAAGATAACCTTTGGCCCCAGCTTGGACTTGTAGTTGGATAGGATTTTCTTGATTCCAGTCATATATTTGGAGCAGCCACTGTCCAGGTACCAAGTTTGATTTACCCCTCGACAGCTCTTCACCTGCAATAGAAGACAGTTAATGGTTTTTGACACATGTTACCTTGGGTCCTTTGTATTGCTAATAAGAGAAGTTGGAAATAACAAAGAATTTAGGTTGGGACTTGTATCCTAGGGGGTGATATCTCCTAGGTTGTATGATCTAGTCAGCTAGTGGATTAAATGGTTTCTTAGAAATATTTAAGTTGCTGTTGGAATTATAGTTTTGATTAAGTCTTCCTGGGTTCGACGAATTTCTGTAAGTTCGCCGATCGCACTTAGACGAATAAATGCAACTATAGTTTGCATTCAAAGTTCGTCGATCTGGGTTTGCCGAACTGGCCCCATTTCGTCGATCTGAGTTCGACGAAAATTGCTGAACCTTGTTTTTACTAGGTGTTTTCTGGTTTTTAGTTTTCTGTCCTACTGTCTTAGGGATCTTTTCTACTGTTTGTTTGTCATTTAGTATTTCTTTCCCTTTAGCAGATACAAATTTTATTGGGGTTGATAAAATGTTCTTCCAAAGAATGGGGAGAAAACCTGATGGAGCACCCAAGCCTTGCTTGCCATTAAGTCTGGCATTAACAGTACTTGTGATATCCATCAGCTTGAGGCTTCTCCCATTGAGAGTTTCCTCAAGTTGTTTGGCCTCATAGAGCTCAGTTTTTAGTGAAATTATTTTTTCATTGCTAGGTTAATTCATCTTTTAACCTAATTTTTCAGATTGAACATCCTCTAAGTTCCTAATTTTTCCCTAAGAATTTTAATTTCTTTTTCAAAATTAATCAAATCTATGCACATTAACTTGAAATCAGATTTAAATGTTTCAGAGCTGTATTCAAAGGAGGACAATACCTGTCTACCTCTGATTCAGACACTCCTTGATCTTCAGACTCTTCTTTTTCTGAGTGACTTCTGGAGGCATCAATTGCCATGAGGCAAACCTCATTTGCTCTTGCTTCTTCCTCATCTTCACTGGAGCTTGAAGATGTTGACTCATCTTCTATCTCATTCCAGGTCTCAGCCACAAAGCCCTTTTCCTTCTTCTTGTGCTTGCTGGAAGAGGGTTGCTGTGTGTGTCTTCTGGTTTTGTTTCTTTCTCTCTCTTCTCTCTCTTTCTTCTGGTTCTCTGGACACTCAGAGAGGAAGTGCCCAGGATTACTGCATCCATAGCACACAAATTCTTTGGTTGGTGTCTTGTCATATTTTGGCTAGTCATCTTTTCTTGATGACTTTCTCCTGAAATCCATTCTAGCCATCTTGTAGAATCTTTTAGCAATGAGACTCAGGAGCTCTTCATTTGTTGTTGCAGTCTCTGTCTCTTCAGTGGCTTTGAAGGCAATACTTTGTTCTTTTCTGGCTGCTGGAGGTGTTCTTTGTTCAGCTGCCTCCCTGGTCTTTATCAGATGTTCATATGACTTTAGTTTGCCTAATAGAGATTCAGTTGAAATCTCATTCAGGCATTTAGCCTCCTTGATGGGCCAGATTCTTGTATCCCATGAGCTTGGGAAGCACATCAGGATCTTGTCATTCACTTCAGTAAGAGTGATGTTCTTATCCAAGGTTTTTAGCTCATTGATAATTGAGCTTAACCTATTGTACATATCAGAAACTGTCTCAGCTTCTTCCTTCTTAAAGTTCTCATATAAGGATATGAGATTTGATCTCCTATCCTTTCTCTCATCTACTGATCCATCCACCATTTGGTTTAGGGAATCCCAAATGGCTTTTGCTGAGGTGCACTCAACAACCGTCTAGAAGATATCATCTGACATACTTTGTTACAGGATATTCATAGCTTTGTCATCTGCAATTTTTGCCTTTCTTTGAGTTTCAGTCCACTCAGGTGGTGGAACTGTTGTTGAACTTGTAGGTATTGCAGAGGTGGATGCTTGTGGGGGACCTGTCAAGATTGAATTGTAGATGTCTTCATTAATTGAATTCATGTACAGCCTAATTCTTGCCTTTCAGATGGCAAACCTATTAAGGTTGCACACTGGAGTTCTGGTTCTTACATAGTCCTTGTTCAATGCCATGTTGTGTGTGTAAAACTATTAAAAATAAAATAAAATAAGATAGATCTAACTTAGGATCTTTTTGTTCAAGATTTAACTTGTACAATCAAAGGAACCCGCTCTGATACCAATTGAAAGTGATGGGTTAGATCTAATATACTCTACAGGGGGGGTGAATAGAGTATTAGTAGGTCCTTATAAAATTATTACAGCTTTTTCTATAATTAAAAAGTGCAGAATTAAGCTAAAGTAAATAATCACACAGCAGTCCTAAAAATACAAGCACAGCAAGAACAAAAAAGAAAAGGGCAACCAGAAGACACAAGAAATTTTATAGTGGTTCCCCAACCTGGGTACATCCACTCTTCTACCACCCTGGTGGAATCCACTCAAGTTTTTGATTAGGTGCCGACACCAATGAGCTTTTGATCAGGTGCTCAAAAACCAAATCCTCAAGTCTTTTGATCAGGTGACTTGTAACCAGGATCACTTTTGAAGGGAGATGACAACCCTTTACAGAGGTGGGGATGAGAGAGTGATGGAAGTCTTCTTTTCTCAATCACAATGAGAAGACTATGTGGATTCAGCGATGATGTCAAAGCTCCCCCTGAGAGGTAGAAGAGTTCAGGAGAACTGGAGCATTCCACATGGTGATAGGCCTTCAGTTGAGAACTTGATCCAGGAGAATTAGATTGATGGTGCTTGAATGTCTTAGCAAGGTCCTGGAGAAGAAGAACAGGAAGACTCTTGATTTTCGGAAAAATGTTCTTCTTGCTTCTTCTTCAAATTACTGACAAACAGAGAAAGCCAATGAAGATCTGCTTCTGAATATCTTTTGATGAAAGCAGGAATAATCTTTTCTGTCTCTGTACTATATGTACTCTCTAAGAGAAAAGAGAAAAATATCTTTTTATATTTTCTGGGGAAATTGATCTTTTGAATTTTGAATTCCTTCTTCATTCAATGCTGACGGCCTAGAGAATAAGCAGCGTTGAATAATTTCCCCAACTGTCCCGTGGAAAAATGACAAACAATAATCCTGGAGAATATCCTAATCAATGTTACTCTAACAGTTATATTCAGATAATGTTAGAGCATTGATTTCTCAGGAATTATTGCAGTAATCATGGGGATGGGGATGGAAATGACTTAGTCTGGAATCGTCGTACAGTTAACAGAAATCGTCAAACTGAGTCCACAGTTCGTCGAGCTGAGATGTTTTGTTTGTCGACCAGACGACTTATGTTCGTCGAGCTGAGTTCCATGATCGTCGAGCTGGAAAATGAACTGCTGTCTCTTTTACCTATTCTGTGTTTGAAGTTCGTCGAGCTGGTAAATGTGTTCGTCGACTGGAGTTGAGCAACTATTCTGGAGTTGTTAAATATTCTGTGTGTCGACACAAGTCTTCTGTGTGGTGTCAACATAACCTTTCCAAAGTGTCGACTGATGATCTGGGTGTCGACACAAGTTCTTATAGTGTCGACTCAGTTGGTGTCGACATATACTCTGAGTGCCGACACAAGTCTTCTGGTTCCAGAATTCGTCGGGCAGAGAACTGAGTTCGTCGACCTGAGACTAGAGAACATAGTCTCGACAGAATATTGTAGTAGTCCAAAGATTCTTCGACCAAAGAATAGAGTTCGTCGAGCTGAGAACCAAGTTCGTCGGCCAAAGTCTGATACTAAGGACTTAGAATATCTTGACGTTTTTATGAACTTGAAGTGTTGTTGTAGTGTCCAAGTTTTTATCTACCTGAGCACCAAGTTCGTCGAGCTCAGCTCAGAGAATTTACTCTGAGATCGTCGAGCTGAGCACCATAATCTTCGACCTGAGTTCGATGAACGTCGAACTCACTTTACCGAGTCTTGAAATATTCTAAGTCTTGAGTCTCTAGCAGTCTTGTTGATAGCTGGTCCATGTGATTTTGACTCTAAGGACTTTGCCTACACTCTAGGACATGACTATGACCATGGCTATACATTGTGGGTCACATGATCCTAAGTTAATGAACCTAGCCCAAATCAAACTAGGGATCCAACATGGCTTCACTCAACGCCTACGGACTTAGACGATTGTCAGCCTTTCCATCATCCTTCTTTGACATTTGACATTAAGTGAACTGTCTTCGCTCAATGCCTGTAGACTTAGATAGATTTCTGTCTCTCCAATTCTCTACCCTGTGAGCACCTGTCACAACCACTTGGAATACCTGTTCAATCAATGTGACAAGGACGAAGCTGCATACATGAACTTGAACATACATCAAATACAACTATTGTATATCATTGACTTGTTTGACTTCTACAATTCTGGGACATTGTGAGCAGTGGACCTAAGAAAAATAATTTTCAGAATTTAATATTTTTGAAATTCTATATTTTTAAAGAAATATAGCTACCGATGACATTAGAAACTATCGACGAGCGGTAGTAACAGAGATTTTATTTTTGAATAAAACACATGATTTTTGTGATTTTCTAATTCCAATTTTTCTTGATTTTAATTTATCATTATAGGATCTATCATGTGCAGCAAGGAGATTAGAGTAATAATTGAAAGTTGTGCATTTTAATATTTTAGCCTAAGTCCCATTATAGTCCATTTAAATCCATATTAGAAAATTATTCAGATTATAGTGATAATATAAGACAATAGTAGGTAATGGATTTATAAGGATAGAATTTAGAAAATAAGTTAATTTTGTCCTCTTATAAAGGATCTGACTTTTATTTGAATTCATTCATTTGTTTTGATTTATCATTAAACTTAATATATGAAAGTCATATAATAAAAATAAATAAAAAGTGATCATGGCATGATGGCTCAAGAAAGATTTTAAAAAGGAGAAATTTAAGCATATCATGAAGTAGAGTTGTATATAGTTCATTTTGATCCATTTCTACTTCATGCAAAATAAGGATACCAAATGAATAAGAGATTTAGGTATCCAAAGAGGACCAAGTGTAACGGTTCCTTTGGGCACCCAAATATTGCGTGTTGATTTTTTGTGAAGAACGCGATGAATGGGCCTTTTCTAGTGGAGCTAGTGTTCATCTTTAATTTTGGACCTCCATTCTTACTTTGGATATTAAATATTTTTATATTTCAAATTCCCATAATGATTTTTAAAATTATTATTTATAGGAAATTTGTGAACATTTAAATTTATATTGGGAGAGGCAAAATAAGGATTAAGATTCATCATGTTTTTGAAATTAAATAATCTACTAGAAGTATGTTTAATATTCTTTAAAATACTAGTAGAAGTCTCATATAGTTTTGAAATTAAACTAAAAATAAAAGATTAATTATTACTTGAATTTATTTGAATAAACAATTTTAATGATTCTAATTTATGAGACAAATCAACATTTTCATTAATTAATATTTCACAATGTTCTTTTGAAATATGTAGCTCTTTTTCAAAAACCTTGAAATTTTCTTTTATGTTATTGCAATCAATACATGATTCTGAGATTTTATCTAAATAACATGTGGGAGAACTAGACACAATAAGAGTAGATTCTATATTGGCATTCACTTTTAAAATGTTATTTTTAAACGTAGTTTGGAGTTGGCGTTATTCAATTCCATAATTTTACATTTAGCAATTTGTAGCATATGTAATGTTGAAATAGAATTTGTTATAAAAAGAGGATAAATTGATCTTCTTACATTGCTATTAGATGAGGAAAGATTTGAACAGAATATTCTTTTGACATCTTATTGGGTATATTGGGAATTGTGTACCTGATTTGAAGAAGCCCTTTCAACTCAATGATATACACAAATTTGTATTTGATTTTTGTTGAGTTTACTCGTGCAGAAAAAATAAACTAAGTATAAAAGTGTCGAGCCACTAGACAAGTGTCGAAGCCTTTGTAAAAGCAGTACTGAGACAAGGAATTAAGTTATGTCGACATGCAGGACTAGTGTCGACACCCTTATTCAAGTAGTGTCGAGACTGGAAGCAAAATATATCGACACCCAGGACTTGGGTCGACACTGTTATTCAAGAAATCAACTGTGTCGACACTCAGCACTAGTGTCGACACACTGTAAACAAGTGATATCGAGACTAGAACCAAGATGTGTCAACACCCAGGACTTGGGTCGACACCATTAGACAAGAAACCAGCTGTGTCGACACTCAGGACTTGTGTCGACACATTTTTCACAAATCATGTCTAGACTGATGTCAGCTGTATGGACACTCAAGACTAGTGTCGACACATATTACCCATGTTGTGTTGAGAAAAGAAGCTAGCAGTGTCGACACACACAAATTGTTGTCGACATCCCTATAAGAGAAGTGTTTACACCCAGGACTTATGTCGACAGAATTAAAGTATAGAAGTGTCAACACCTTAATGCAGAATCTTTCAAGATAGAAATTCTTCTAAGTCCAGAATTCAAATCCTGAAGTTCTGACAACTGTCAGAATTGTCAGATGTCAGTGAATTAACCGGGGCAGCCGGTCACTTTTGCCAAAGCCTATAAAAAGAGACCAACACAACATAAAGAAGGGGATTATTCTCATTCTTCTCATCAAAGTCTGTCAGAAAAAAAATAAGAGAATTCTAAAGGTGGAGAGGTGGCAGATCATGGATCAACTTCTATCTTCTCCAGCCAAGTTCAACACTACCTATTCCTTCAAGAAGCTTTGAAAAAGCTAAGAAGGGTTGGATCTTTTTCTTCACATCCAGGATTAAGGGAGAAGATTACACATCAAGATCTGATCAAGAAGAAGTCACCAATCTCTTTCTTTTTGGGTGACAATTCAAAACTCAAATTCTTTTTGTAATAATAACTTTGTAAGTTCTATCAGTAGATCTGAGGGTAGGAGATTGATTTCTCTGAGTTGTAAGCCTAAATTATAAAGGCTGAGGTAGGGCTTTGTGCCTGAGGTGGAGATAGGGCAATTTCTCTGAGTTGTTGGAATTGGAATGCTCTGAGGTTGTAGGGCAAGGCTTTTCCTAAGGAGTAATAGTGGAGGTGCACTCTGAGGTAGGGTTCTTGAAGAGGAACTTGAGTTGTAGGATCTTGAAGAGTTGAGGTAGGACATTGCTTTGTCTGAGTTGTAAGAGCCAGCTAGGCTCGGAGGTGTAAGATCTGAGGATCAGAGGAAAAAAAGGAGCAGTTTGGCCGAATCTGGTTCATTACTAGATAGGTGAAGGGGGAAAGTGGATGTACCCATAAATTGTAGAACCACTATAAAACTACTGTCTATTGTGCTGTGATTGGTGTTGTGCTTTATGCTGTTTAATTTTGATATGTGTTGTTTTTCTTGAATACTGTGATTGGATTAATAAACACAAAGAAATATTTATGAATTATTGTAGCCAAGATTTAAGTTGGACCAATACACCCCCCTCTAGGTCTCTCACTATCCTAAATAAACAATTTACACATCTTCTTGGCATTCCTCTTCCATAGTTATGTTTCCATATTTTCTTTTACATGATCTGTTCTTTTCTTCCTTTTCACTTGATGTGCCCACCATGGATCCATCAATGGAGAAGCTTTCTTGAAGAATTTTACATGCATGCATAATATCCATATCTCATACTTGTTCTATTCCTGTAGATGAAGAATCATAAATATCTTCATAAAATTTTCAAAGATCATAAGCAGTAGACAAAGTATAAATAATTTCAAAATTTTCTTAATCAAGTGCGCAAAATAAGCTATTCATTGATTTATCATTTAAAACATTTCATTTTTATTTAGAGTATTTGGGGGCTCTTTTATAGTAATATTCCAAACTTCTTCATCTAAAGATTTAAGAAAAATTTTCATTAATAGTTTCCACATTTTATAATTTTCACTCATAAGTAAAGGTGGTGCTAAGGTTTTTTCATTTAATAAAATTACATTCGCTCTTGTAGAAGCGAGAACATGAAGCACCATTATTCTCGGTAGTGAAGCCATTTTGGAATAACCTAACTCTAATATCACTTGTTCGATCTTTAGGCGCCCTTAGAGGGGGGGCGGGGGGGGGGGGTGAATAAGGGTTTTTTTTAAAATTTAAATCTTATTTAAAATATCAAAGTTACTTAAAGGACTTTCAAAATAGAAAATATATTTTAAAATTTCAAAAAATAGTATATTGAAGATCACTTTTAAAGAATCAGATTTCAATATTCCTTCATTACTGCCAGTGATATCCCTACCACCTGGTGCTAGTGACAGAAAGTGAAATCTATGTGTGTATTTTAAAAGGTAATTTCCAATATGTTTTACTTTAATGCTTCGAGGAAGAAATATTATTTAGAACATTTTCGAATATGAAATAAAACCAAGATAATAGAATAATAGAGAACATTATTTTAATTCACAATAAATTAATTATAAAATGTTTGATTTCTATGATGCTAGAAATAGAGACAAAATATGAAAAACTCTTTTTCCTTTTCTATACCAATCCTTATTCCCAAGGACTAGGTGGTACTAGTCTATCTATCCTAGATAAAACCTTGAACCACCCCTAGATCTACCCTCGACCTTTTGACCAACACATGCGGCGAATTCACAGAATCCTCCCAGGAAACTAACGTTTGTAACATATGATTTTCCCTCTCTAAGTCTCGCAAGACTTAGTTGCCCCTACTTGTGGTGAGCCCTTCTTAGAATCTGACATTCTCTTCGAATGATTTCTCCACTCAAGATAAAATAAAAGATTACAAGATAATAAAATAAGCAAGAGAAAACTCCCCAAGGATTTATAAAGGTAAAGACAAATACGATGTCGATGTTGGCATTCTTGGTGTGTTCTCCGTTTATGTCAAATAAGCATGGTAGCACTTCCCCTTCAAAAACACCTTTATATCTTCATGTTTTCCCAAGGGATTTCTCTTGATGATATGGAGACGAGCCTCTCTTAAGATATTCAAAGTTGTGGCTTTTGTAGAAAAGGAATCGATGATCACAGAAGGAGAGGAGCCGCTCTTTAAATAGGCATTGGTTGATACTGCCTGTTGTAGAACTAATGCCTGGTGGTAGCCACTTTAGGTATCTTTCTTCTCTTTTTGGAACTTAGCAAATTTAGCAACTTTCCATCGCCATTTTAGGAAACCTTTCATGCCCTTTTAGGAAACTTTTGATCTTTTGAAACCCTCATTTTTGGCAACCTTTTCTTCCAAAAATGGACTTTCCAAAACACTACCGCCAGGCAGTATCGCACTACTACTGGTGTTAGTACTTGCTAAATTTGGCTCCTTTCTTTTCTATCACGTTGAAATTACTACCACCAGAATTTGTGCTATCGCCAGCAATAGTTCCAATGCTTGCAGTATCAAAACCTTTTCTAGATTGTAGAGATCTTCGTCCTCATTATGAAATGGTGTGGAACTTCCTGTAACTCTTCCTAGATTGAAAGTTATGGTCGTTTTAGTATTTAGCTATCATTGCACATATTTTTGCTGATTCTCAAGTGTACACACCCATGATGAAGGACTTTATCTCCTTGTTTAATCTTTGCTTGTACTTGTATGACCTGAACACTATAAACACACAATAGACAAGATCAAATAGATCACCGTATTTGTTATTCTCAAACAAAGTGATGTAGAATGCAAGTTCCCACATAACTTATGTGCTACAGGGGGTCTTTCATTCCATCAAAGGCCTCAAAGTGTAGCAGCTTGAACCCATACAGAATAGGGTGTGTTAGGACTTGAGGGGTAAGAAGGGATCCATGGTGAAAGGGGCGTTGTGCATTCATGGGGCGGCATCGTTCCTGGGCATACCCTTTCTTGATCATATCCCGAACTTCTTGGCGAGTGAGCCTACAATAATTTTGTTGCACTACCACATCCCCTAGGCAAGGGTAGGGCTGAGAATTAGCCTGCAGCTCTGGCCTTTGGGTGGCATGCATGGAGCTTAGTTCATCGGAGAGTTCTTTGGCGGGGAGCTCCTCAGAGTTAGTCGTGCCCTGAAGTGGGACACACTCCTTTGTTATTATCGGCCGTGGTTTATGCTCTTGAAATGCATTGGGAGGATTGGACACTTCAATATCCCGTAGGAGGGTGAGTACTTCTTCTTGGTGTTCTTCCATTAGTCGAACTTGCTACTCCACTGAGTCCACAGGCACTGCGGTTGTGGCTCTATCTAGTAGTGGAGCGATGCTCGTAGGTGGGCTGGTGGGGGCTATTTCGGCACATTCTTCCGGAACCATACCGTTAGTAGTGTGCACACTCCTTGCCATTGCTGCTAGTCGGGGGATGTTGAATTTTTTTGGAGGTTTTGGAAACACCTTCCCACAGACAGTGCTAAACTATTATGGGTCGCCCAGTTTTTCCCCGGTCTATAGAATCGGACCACCTTAGCTCGAAATTCAACCAGGCGCACAAACAATCAAAGAAAAATAGCAGTAAATGACAAAAGGCTTTTTTGACATGGAAAGCCCAGAAAGGGTGAAAACCCATGTGGCTGGATATATGTCGAGCCAAAACCCAGTATTTCCTTGGAGTTTATATGAGTTTGGGGTTACTTTGTCAGAGGATGACATGCCACCTCGTCATTAAAAGTACAAAGTACAAAAATGATGAGAAAAGAGACTAAGTCCCCGAAGCATTAATAAAAGTGCCCTGGCTAGGAAAATGGCTAAGTACGTGGAACCTCGATGGAAGCGTTCCTGCCATGAGAAACCTTTAAGTCCACAGAGCCTTAATGAAAGTGCTCTTGATAAAGCGGAGCCTTGGTGGGAATTCTCCTATAGAGAAGAATGTTGTGCTTTGGAAACTTTAGGGAGCCTTTTCGCTATAGGGGAGCGAAGCAAGTTCCTAAGCAGGGGACTGATCTAAGTCCATGACCTCGTCGGAAAACCTCAGAGCTCTTTTTAGCCTCTGGAGTTGCTTGTCTTCAAATGAAGGCACGAGTGCCTTTTTATAGTTTTCTAGAGGGTTGTGTTGGTAATTGCGCTGAGGTGTAATTTGTGTTAGAGAATGACGTCGCTCCGTTTCATTCACCTGGATCACCAAATTTAGTAAAATGATGAAAGTGACCCCCGGCGGTCTGAGCAGGCCGGGCAGGGTGTTCGACAATGGCGGAAGTAGGGAGGGGGGGAGGGGATGCATGCACGTGCTGTGAGTGCATGCACATGCAGGGAGAGCATGCGCTTGCACATTGCGCTTGAGCATCTGCATCTGGCAGTGCCCCTTCCTTCGGGGTGGTCTTTCCTATCCTACTGCTTGGGTCACTCTGCCTGATTCAGAAATTTAGAGAGGGGACCCCATCAAATATATTGCTTGCTAATTTAGCAAGGGACCTACAAAAATTTTATTACTAATCACAATTAAATAATTTTGATACTAAGAAAAGCTATCATTAAAATTATTGCAGATTTTGATGCTAATAAATGCCAAATCTAAGAAATAAATACATTTATAATACATTATTTTGTTAATAAATTGACGATGAATCATTTCTTTTGAATCGGAAAGTAACAAAAATATTTGGTGTCAATTTTATTTTAATAGTAACACTATTAAACACAAATAATTTTGATTTAATTTATTTTTATTATAACAAATTGAAAAATAAATTAATAACAATACTATTTTTATTAAAGCAACATACATATATTTTTAATAATATGCACTATAATTAAAAGTCACATGATCGAATTAATATATACGATGCATACCCAATATTGAGCTCATATAACCAAACTTTCATATATATAATTTAACAAACTTTAATATAGCATGAAACTTACTTTCACACAGGAACAAACTAATTATATTTATCATCAAACCTTTATATATGCATAATCAAACTTTTATTCATCATGACCAAAGTTTAATATGTAACCAAATATTTAATATAACAAAAGTAAAGTGATCTAACATAGAATTAAAACACAAACAACACATGAATATAACCAAAAAAATGTCTATGATTGTGTAATTTGTGGATCAAAAGAATGATGATTTTCAAAAGGTTGGCGTTAAGTGGGAGTATGAGCTTGGATTTCAACTTGATATTGAGTGTGAGAATGATGAATTGGTACTAAAAATAACCATGAAAGGTATGGTAGCCAGGAGCTACAACTGAAAAATAGCCCGGACTTGGGATAGAAAATTAACCTGAAGAACTATATAATGCTAGAAAAGAAAATTGCCTAGAAGAAATTTGATGACCTTGATAAATATTGTACATATATAGAGCAGTAGAAACGACATTCTTAGTAATATTTTGAGCAATTTCATCAACTCTTCATTCAAAATTATTATTCATCTCCATTAGTTGATTCTATAAATCTTTAATATGATCCTTATACTTCTCATTTTCAACTTGTATGCCTCTAGTAAGTCATACTTTCACAATATGAATTACCAAATCTATAGCAATAGCCATTTTTTGGACCCTTTGTTGCCTCAACCTATAATTCATAATAATACATGAACCTTGAGAAAAAGATAAATTGCTTTGAGTGTTAAAACCAAAGATCATTTCTGTGGAGTTCGACCCTTGGGGAAGGGGTGATCGCACACTTACTTCTCCCTCACAAGCCAAACAACTAAAGACTTAACACATGGAACAGACCTAAGGATCTAGCATGGAGGTCCCACCACACACCTGGAAGATCTTAGAGTGCTTCCCCTCCTTAGCCAAGTGCTGAGCTAAGGATACCTCAGAAAGCACATGAAGACCAGGGCACAAGTAAGCATTAAAGTATGAAAAAGCCTGCCTTCTGAGGTAGCTCCTTGGGTCTATTTATAGTTTTCTGAAAACAGACTGTAAATAGCATTCCACCACTATTCCAAACAGCTACAGGCAAGACAACGAGAGTAGAATGGCAAGAATACATCACTAGGTGAGCGGTCTACAAAATTCCACTTGCCTGGGGTGGCGAGTGCTTGATGAGGCTGGCACTCGCCATCTCCTCGAGGACCAAGGCGAGCGAGGGCTTGGCTTGCCCCACTTGCCGGCTACTTGCCAAGATATCAGGGGCGAGTGCGAGCCTGCCTACTCCACTCATCCCTTCTATGCTACCCCCAACCCAGGCGAGTCGGGCAAGCCCAAAGGTACTTGGCTCCCTCCTGACTCGCCGGGAACTTGGACTGCGCCAAAATGGCTGGCCCGACTCTTGCTGACCGCACTCACCGGATACGGGGTTGTACACACTCACCATACTTTGCGAGATTGCCCCAAACTTGGAAAGAAATATCCAACCCCAAGAGATCGACGAGTGGGTCAGCGAGCCCAGGGGAATCTTTTGGTGGGATCCACCAGTGGCTATATATATGTGTCTGCGTACTTGGGCGACATTTGTCTTTCCCTTTACTCTGACCGGGCCGAGATGCCTCTTTCCAAAGAGCTCCAAGAGAGGCTGGACCGTGTTTGCGGGCTCAACGCCGCTCACGCTGCTAGCCTGGTCGATGTCACCCCCAGCGCTTTACCACACGAGCCTCCTAATACTCAGCCTGCCAAAGAGGCCAAGTTAGCCCCAAAAATTACCGAGTCGATCTATCGCGACCTGGCCTCCACCCTAGATAACAGACTCATTTCTTCCACTAAACTAGCCACCGAGCTAAAAAGGAAGACCATCAACATTCCTTTCGACACAGATACTTGTTAGACCGACGCTGAGGCCTCCATGCCGCGAGTTGACTCCCCATGTGATGACTCACGGCCAAAAACTCCACCTACTCGCCAGCGAGACCCATCTCCCCACTTTGGGACCATGGGGCTAGACTCGCTGAGGTTGATGTCGCCAGCCCGCACACCTTCTCAGCAACCCACACCTGCTCCTGCACTTGCGGGGGGAGGTGCCGAAGACATCCCAGTTCCGAGCTTCCTGCTTATTTCCCCAGGATCCTAACTTCCGAGTCACCGCAAGAACCTTGACGCGCCTCCTACCTACACCTTCTGGGGCTAGCCGAGCTCATCCCGTAAGCTCTACTTTCATAGGACCATTTCGCATAGTTCTTTTCAAGCACATGCCTTTTGTACATTTATCTCGTTTGTCTTTTGCAGATCTTCGTGGCAAATCTGAAGCCGAAGAGTCTTCTGAGCCAGCCCAACACTTGCACCCCCTTCCCCAAACGCGATAGAAAACTTTCTAGACATCTCGCTAGACTCTTCCGAGCTTAGGAAGCGAGTCGTTGAGGTCTTCAATAAGCAAGAGCGTGTATTGTGCATGATCTAGGAGGAGAATGATCTCGACAAGCAGAGGCTGTAGGCGCTAGAGCGGGTCTATGTGCTGCTCGCAGATGAGGTGAAGCGTGGCTCAGCGAGCGATATGACATTCCCCACCCCACTCATGGACAGGATCAACGTAAACATGCGGTTCACCCACCAAGATCGTGAGTTGGTCAGCGAGTTCAACAACCCGCGCCGACCCCCGAGGATGGGGACGCGATGCGGGGGCAGGTGGAAATGGCTCCCTAGTTGAGCCTATTGGCACTCGCCCCCCATCCCCCATCTCGCGCTGCTAGAATGCGGTAGAAATGCATAAAAAGCTGAAATAAAAATTAAATGAACAAAAAGTTTTGCAAATAAACGCAAAATGAAAGTTATCTAAAAATTAAAACGACTACATTCTACCGTTAGAATATGGTAGAAATGCGTAAAAAGAGAACAGAAAAATTAAACGAGCAAAACGGTTTTTTAAATAAAAGCGAAATTGGAAGTGTTTGAAAAATTAAAATAACTACATTGCTACCGCTAGAATGCGGTAGGAATGAATATAATGAAGACGAAAAAATTAAACGGACAAAAGTTTAAAATGAAAATGAAAATGCTCGAAAAATTAAAATAACTATATTAGCATTCCTATAACTCCGTAAATGTTGTTAAAAAGTGAAAATAAAATGAAAAGAACTAAAAAGTTTTACCATATAAAAAGAAAAATCTAAGTTAAAAAAAATGAAAACACTTTGAAATCCTTTTTACAGGTCTATAGAAATGAAATAAAAGCTATAAAAACTATTTCTAAACAAAACTAAGTAAAAAAGATAACGAAAACATAAACTAAAAAGCTAAACTCATACACACCCCCCCCCCCATTTTAAAAGAACTAAAACTAAGTTAAAACAAATATGAATAAGATTGCATAAGGGTAGTTGTTTGGATTCATTCCAAAGCCAAATAAAGAGATGAAAAACACATTTTATTAAGCTAAAAGGACGAGTTACAAAGACACGAAAATAAAAACTAAGGAGAGGGGGAGAAAATATCCCTTACATAACATTTGGAATTAATCTTGGCAGCATATCCCCTATACAAAATGGGACCAAAAAGTGGAACATGAGCACATACAAAACACAAGTATTTATAGGCAAAAAATTTGAAGAACACGCCCTCTGACACGGGCGTGTCAGGGGGCGTGTCACTACTATTGAAGATTCAATCCGGCGAGGTGACGGCTTGGTTGACTTCGGGCAGGCCACGTGTCGGTATCGCGGCGGTCATGCCCCAAGTCACGGGCGTGACTATGGGCATTTCGGGGAGGTAGAACTGGGCGCGGGTTGCGTTGAAATGTCGCCGTGCGGGTCTTGTCGGCCAGGTGGAGGAGTACACGCCCGTGTCGCATCATGACACGGGCGTGTCGGGGAGGTGTCGACATTCGTCGAGCGGAAAACATCGAGCGTGTTTTCATCGAGTCAGGTGGAGAAGTCATGCCCCCGGTCATGGGCGTGACTCTGGGCGTGTCGGGTTGGTCGACGATTGTCGAGCTGAAAACGTCGAGCGCGCGTGACACGAGTTGGGGTCACGGGCCGTATCAAATGACACAGGCATGACATTGGGCGTGTCCATCAATTTCTTCAGATTTTGTTGATTTCAATGGTTTTGAACTGTCACGCACTGGTCACGGGCGTGACCAATATTACACGGGCGTGACCTTGTCAATTTTTGCACTTTCTCCTGAAATTTCAAGAAACAAAAATAACTTAAGTTTGAATAATTTTTACAAAAAAGAAACAATTTATTAAAGAAAATTAAACAAAAATAACAAAAAAAAATGAAAACGTCTTAATTAATGTACATAAAAATAGGTATATTTACAACTCATCACCTGGGCATTGATCGAGAGGAGAGAACGAAGGATATATCGAACTCACTCAACTCCACCGACCACTTTGCCAATCTCCCCGAATTCTCCACCCCTCAAATAAGTTGCGGAGGGGGTGGTCAGTCACCACCCAGATGGAGTGCGCTTGGAAATTGGGTTTGAGCCTTTGAGTCTAGATGACTAGAGCAAAAGACAGATTCTCTAAGATCAGATACTAGGGATTTGCCTTCCTTAAGACCCTGCTCACGTAATAAATGGGCAATTG
Organism: Platanthera guangdongensis; assembly: GCA_039583875.1. NCBI lineage: Eukaryota > Viridiplantae > Streptophyta > Magnoliopsida > Asparagales > Orchidaceae > Platanthera > Platanthera guangdongensis. Next base: position 115,749,833 of record CM077159.1, on the reverse strand, counting down.
CTTCTTCCCTTCTTCCCCGATCAAGAAGGAGCTCAAGGCCTCGGCTGCCACCCAAAGATACAGAGAGAAGTCCTCCCCTTCCCTGAGTCCTTGGAGGAGCGGAGCCTGGGTCAACTGCCTATTCAAGGCTTGGAATGCCTCCTCGCACTCCTTGGACGACTCGAACTTCTGATCCCCCCCCTCAATAATTTGAAGAAGGGGGAGCATTTCTCTTCTGCCACAGAGAGGAACCTGCTCAGCCCTGCCAACGTTTCAGTAAGCTTCTGGGCCTCCTTGGCATTTCGAGGTGATCCCAACTCCACGACTACCTTGACCTTGTCATGGTTGGGCTCTACACCTGCAGGAGTAATGAGATGGCATAGGAACTTCCCCCTGCTTTCCTCAAAGATACACTTTAAGGGGTTTAGGCTCATCTTATACTTCCACAGGGTGTCGAAGGTCTCTTCCAGATCTTGGAGGTAAGAGTCAACATCCCGACTCTTGATCATGAGATCATCTACGTACACCTCCATGTTCTTCCCCTTCTATTCTTGCAAGAAGTTTAGAAAACTTCTTACAAAGGTTGTCGTCAGTAGAGCCAAAAATAATATCGTCGACATAGATTTGCATTAGTAAAATCTTGTCTTTTATTTCCCTAAGAAATAATATCTTATTTATCTTTCCCCGTGTGAACATGTTCTCAAGAAAAAAGGTAGACAGTGTCTCATACCAAGCATGAGGAGCTTGTTTCAAACCATATAAATCTTTAGATAATAGATAAACATTATCAGGAAAGTTAGAGTCAACGAAACCTGGAGGTTGTTCTACATACACCTCTTCATTTATATCGCCATTAAGGAAGACAGACTTCACGTCTATCTGATGGACAGTGAAGCCCTTAAGAGTGGCATATGCTAGGAATAACCTGATTTCCTCCAGTATTTCCACTGGAGCATACGTCTGGTCAAAGTCGATTAATCTTCTTAGCGATATCCTTTGGCGACGAGTCTTGCCTTGTTCTTTATGATTGTTTCATCCTCGTCCATCTTGTTCTTGTAGACCCACTTTATCCCGATGACATTCTTACCTTTGGGTTTTGGAACAAGTTTCCAGACTTCACAATGCTTAAACTAATTTATTTCTTCTTCCATTGTCGTTATCCATGACGCGTCTGAGTTTGCTTCCTCAAACTTCTTTGGTTCAACCTGTGAGAGAAAGGTCAAATATAGATTCTCGTTAGTTGTACCTCTATGAGTTCTGACACCATCCAGGGGATCTCCTATGATTTGGTCCATTGGATGATGCTTCAAGTGTTTGAGCTCTAAGGTCCTTGCATCTGGGGCTTCTTCTTCAATCACCGGAGTGACTTCATCAACTTGGATGATTTCTTCATCTTGATCATCAACCTCTTCAATCAGGATTGGAGTCGTGATCTTGATGAACTTTTAACCTTTTTCTACAGTCGGCTCATCCAAGTTTAGTTCTTTCATCTTTGAACATACATCTTCAATGAACACATTAGAGGAGTTGCTTTGCAGCAAGCTCATCTCATCACATACAACATGAATGGATTCTTCTACAACAAGAGTTTTTCTATTAAATATCCTATATGCCTTAATATGGCTACTATACACTATAAAAATACCTTCAAAACTCTTTTCGCTAAATTTGGTAGTGTGATACTTCTCATTGTTAAGGACGAAGCACTTACAGCCGAAAATTCTAAAATATGCAACTGTCGATTTCCTGCCCTTTAGAAGTTCGTAAGGTGTCTTATTGTGGTTCTTGTTTATCAGTGCTCGATTTTACATGTGACATACAGTGTTGATGGCTTCAGCCCAGAAGTATTACGATAGTGAGGCATCACTCAACATGGTCCTGCAGGCCTCTATAAGTGTTCTATTCCTTCTCTCAGCTACTCCATTCTGTTGAGGAGTACGAGGAGATGAAAACTCATGAAAGATACCTAAGCATTCACAAAATTCTATCATGGCCCCAGATTTGAACTCTGTTACATTGTCACTTCTGATTTTGACCATGAAATAGTTGTATTCATTCTGGACCTGCCTGACAAAATTAGTAAAGATGTCAAAGGTATCTGACTTGTGTTTCCGAAAGAACACCCACGCAAAGCGCGAGTAATCATCGACAATAACCAATGTATAATCCTTACCTCCCAAACTTCTAACTTGTAGTGGACCGAACAAGTCCATATGAAGTAGATGCAAACATCGATTAGAATCTTTGCCAATAACGCTTTTAAAGGTATCCCTTATTTGATTGCCTTTTACACATGCGTGACAAGATCTATCTTTAACGTATTTGACACTTAGGGCATCACGTACTAAATTCAGAGAAAATAATTTATTAATAGTTTTGAAATTAATATGTGATAGTCTCTTGTCCCATTAGTCACCAAGAGATGCACTATCTTTAGCCATAAAACACACTGGTGTAGAAGAGTCTATACAAATGAAATACAAACAAAATATATTTCTGCTTCGAGTGCCCGATAGAATCATTTTCATATTGAAAACCGATTTTATCAAGCACTTATCAGCATGAAATTCAACAACGTATCCTTTATCGCAGAGCTGGCTTATGATAATAAGATTGTGTTCCAGTCCTTCAACATAAGCCACATCTGAGAAGGATACACTACCGTTAGAGATCATACCATAGCCTTTAGTAATTCCTCGGTCTGAACCTCCAAAGATGACCTTTGGCCCGTTCAAGGCTGGAGAATAGTTTTGAAGAAGGCTTCTTGTCCTGATCATATGCCAAGGGCATCTACTGTCCAAGTACCAGATATGAGTTTTGGTGGCCTTTGGACATACCTGCAATTACAAATCAATTTTCCATAGGAACCCAAACACGTTTGGGTCCTTGGTCTCTTGTTAGAATACTCCCCCTACGAGTATTATCATTATGAGTGGTCTTTCTCATATTGCTGAGGAGTTACAAAATTCCTGGAATTAAACCAGCAGTCAATGGCAAAGTGACCAATTTTTCCACAGCACCAACAATTAAACCTATTGTATCTTTGCCTGAAAATCTCCTGCTTGACCTTTTGGGATGGTGGTCTAGCAGGGACAGCATTCTTAGAGTAAGAAGCTTCATGGTGACGACAATCACATGATTTCTTCTCCTTGAGAGGCTTTTCTACAATAGGCTTTACCTTTGATTCCTTCTTGATGTTATGACCATGATTATAAGGGTCATAGCTCTGAAGAGTAATTTCTTCATAGGATGCCTTAAAGACACTTTCACCAAAGTTACGGTGACAAGTCCATCCTTAGTAACGAGATTTCGGCTCTACATAAGTAGACCTAGCAAAGTGACCGTCGGATGAGTCAAGATTAAACTCATTTGTTGGAAATATGACCTTCTTGAAAGAAGCCTGCTCTTGAGGGGCTTTCCCTTTTTCTTTGGCCAAAGCCTTCTTGTCCACCTTATTCTTTCTCTGAGCCTTATTCCTATTAAAAGATTTACTATGAGCTTCAACATGACCTAGCCCAGCACCCTTGGCCTTAGCTGAGAATTTAGCAACGAAGGGAAGGACAGTCTTGGGCTTCGAGAAACTTTCAACAAGTTTCTTTTCTACTTCAAGTTGTGCGTCCAGTTCTTTTATGATCTTCTCCTTAAGGTCTAGGTGCTCGAGAGCCTTGTTATATTCTTCAATGGCAGCATTGAAGTTCTCCTTGAGTGAGTCGGTCTTAGATACTTCCTCTATCAAAGTGCTCTCTTCAGCCTTCAGAGAATTTATCTCTTTGGCTTGAGTTTTCACGACCTTTCAACATTTGTCATAAGCCTTGATCAACTCTTTATATTGGGCCATGAGTTCAGACTCATCGTCAGAAGAGTTGCATTCATGATCATGTTCAGAAATATCATATTCAGAAAGAGGAGTGTGAGAATTTACCTTCCCAGTGAACTGGGGTTCTTGTTCATCATCAGTTTGAGTCATTAGCCTAAAGTAGGCTTCATCTTCTTCACTCGACTCAGATGAGTCAGAGTCGCTAAGAGTCTTGCCCTTCTTGGCTATTAGGCTCTTTTCTGTTCTCTTCTTAATGTAAGAAGATTTATTTTCTTCTCTTTTTCCACCCTCCTTCTTGTGGGGGCAGTCAGCAATAATGTGACCTAGCTTATTGTAGCAATAATAAACGATGTCAATAGAAATATAATTGTTCTGTTTAGTAGTATACTTGTCATGGTTGCTTGTGCCTTTTCTGTGTCAATCACCATCATGACGTGATCTTCTGTAAGAGGCATCCTTGCCTTTCCATTCCTTCTTCTTGTTCAAAAATTTCTTGAACTGTCTTGAGAGTAGTGAGAACTCTCTTTCAGATAGTTTTGTGCTTGAAGTACTTGGCTCCGAGGTTTCTTCTTCACTTACTTCTTGTGATGGGGCAGGAGAGGCAGCCTTGGACTTCCTTGAGGTATCTGCCTTGAGAGCTACAGAATTCTCCTTGGAAGAAGACATGTTCTTCTCTTCTTCAGCTTTTCTTGAATTAATTTGTAGCTCATATGACATAAGATTTCCGAAGAGATTTTGCAGGTCCGTCTCAGCTAGCTTTCCAAATTCCTGAATAGCACAAACCTTGTTATCCCATTAATTAGTTAGGGATCTCAAGAACTTATCATTTGGTTCTTCGTTGGTGAAGACTCGGCCGTAGACTCTTAGTCCGTTAACTATCTTGAAGAAGTTTTCAAACGTATCTGCAATTGTATCCTTGTGTCCTTATCAGAAGGCTTCATATTTTTTATTTAGAAGGGATCTTCTGTCATCCCTAACTTATTTTGTGCCTTCCATCAAAGTGACGAGGGACTGCCATATTTTTTTAGCGGACTAGCAATGGATCAGGTTCTGCAGCATCGAGCCATCAACTGCACTTGCAATAATATTTTTAGCCTTCTTATCTAAAGAGACAAGTGCAATATCATCTTTGTCCAGATCCATCATCTTCTTAGGAACTTTATTTGTTGGATCTATAGTGGAGACGGTCATAGGAACGTAAGGACCTTCTTCAACAATCATGAAGATCCTTGGATCCACAGCTTCCATGAAAAATCTAATCCTCTCTTTCCACATGGGAAAGTTGTTCTTTGTACACAAGGGAAGCTTAGCAATGTCTCTGGCCTTGTCCATGTTTGAATAACTCAGAAGATAACTTAGGTCAGATCTGATCAAGGTGTTAACCTTTTAATGATCAACTGGCTCTGATACCAATTGAAAGTGTTCAGTTGTCTACCTAAATCACCTAGAGGGGAGTGAATAGGTGAGTTGTACGTAATTTTGCGGAATAATAAATTAGCGAACTATGCACAGAAAATAATCAAGCAATCACAGAGGACACAGAGATTTATAATTGTTCCCTAACCTTGGGTACATCCACTTTCCACTCACTGATCTAGTAAAGCACTAGACTCAGCTACTCCACTATCTCGAATTGAAACCAATCCTACTCCGCAGAACAACGTTCCTACAACTCGATCCATAACATGGATCTACACTCGGAAGATGAAAACTTCCTACAACTCGGAGAACAAAGCTCCTACACTCGGATAATAATCTCCTATAAGAATAGATTGAGAATATGAAATACAAACAACAATATTTCTCAGATCTGGAGATTTCGGCCAAGGTCTTATTCCTTGAGATTTGCAGCACAGTCAGAAACTTTGAAGAAGGCACGCCACGACAGAATCCTGATATGAAACTTCTTGACTCACACGATCAGAGAGAAGATGAAGAAGCTGAAGAACAATCTCAATTTGTAAGTCAACTGATCTGAATCTTATTGAATGAAAGCCCTAGGCAATTTGCACGATGAAGAGTGGCGGCGGCTTCCGTTTAGGAAAGAGAAAAATCCGATTCAGAATTCTTAGAGTATTTCTTTTCAGCACTTGTTCAGGTTTGTCAAAATGACAAGACCTTATATAAGATATCCCTAACAGTCATAATTAGCATTAATGACGTCCCTGTAGACCAATCTCATCAAATCATTTAAAAATTCCGTCAGTTTAGGAGTTAGCGAAATTTTCTGGAAAGTTGACTGAATTACTCGAGTGAAATAGGAACTACTCGAGCACAATGATGAGTACTCTAGAGGACAATGTCAGACAACTCGAGAAGAAGTCCTTCAGGAAATTCGAAATAGAATTCATTATCACTCGAGTGGAAAAAGGTTACTCGAGTGCTAGAAGTATTACTCGAGAGGTGGAGATGAACTTCTCAAGAACAGGACTTAGAAATAATTCTGGAAGATAACACTGATCACTCGAGTTCTGGATCTAGACTACTCGAGAAGAAAGCAGACTTCTCGAGTTCATAAACTTCACTACTCGAGTGGGGTTGATTCTCATGAGAACAGTCCTTCTGTAACTCGAAACAAAGTGCTCATCTACTCGAGTGGTTAACTTGACTACTCGAGTATTATACTTGGAATATTTCTGAGAGTAAATTCTGTCAACTAGAGAAAGAGAAGAATTCTACTCGAGTAATGGACTGGCCACTCGAGAGATTGATTCAAATCACTCGAGAGCCATTTCCTTTACTCGAAATACAAACTAGACTTCACGAGTATAACTAAGAATTCTACTCGAGTCCTAAAAATCTACTCAAGTGAAACACTTAGAAAAACTCTAGTTCATGAGGATTTTCCTTTCTTCAATGGAATCAGCAACATGTCTTTCACCAACAATCCTAGTGCTGAAAAATGAAGTGTATCCCAATAAAGAGGCTACACATGAGTCAACACCATGGATCACATAATGAGGGATTACATTGTATGGTCCTGTGTTTGGTGACCCATTGTAGACTGACATTGGTCTACACTTGGCAATTTAATCCTGCAAACACATAACTCAAACAATACATCAAATACAACTTAATTCATCTTAGTTCAAGGGTGACTTCACCAAATCTAGGTTATTGTGGATACAATACCCAACAGGAGACATCGTAGAATGATGCATCCTCTCCTCAGGTCATGTGTTCTCGTACTGCTAGTCCTCAAGGGCAACGTACTGCTGCTCTGGATCCTGGTGCTCCTAAAATGATGTGGTCAAACTAACTGTTAGTTAAAAATACTAAGGTTTTTAATATCCACTCCCCCTGCAGCTCCTAAGCACCAAGTAAATGGATGAAAAGGAAGGTATAATAGTAGGCAGTAAAGTACAAGTAGGTGATGGTGGTACTATCTATAGTAGCAATGTGTATATATATAATAATTCTAACACTAGGATGGTAATATAGACAAATCACACTAATAGTTCTACTATAGTAATGTCACAATAATGAAGAGTAGTATTAAATTAAGTGGCAAGTAAGTAACTGCAGTAGTAACTTAACTTGTATAAATGCCCATATAAATATATATGTTAAGGATCATTTTGCATAAAGTAATATATTATATAAAAGAATCCATACTAATTTATACGGTGAGGGTCTTGTGTTAATATGATTATGATGTGAATATGAATGCAATGCAATGCTAAGGATCATAACTAACCCATGCAACTCACACACCCAAATCTATGTAACCCCTTGGGCACCTCCACCATAGTCTAATCATGACAGGGAGCGGGCATCTCCCCACTTAGGTGGGTATGCACACTACTAGACTAAGGCCCTATGTATACCTCAATGCATTGAGTAATGTGGAGCCCTAAAGTACTCTTACTAAAACCTATAGAACCAAACATTAAGGCTATGTAAAGGGTTAGTAAAATAGACACCAGCTAAGCAAGCCCACTAGGCCGCAACTACTAGCCAAGTAAACATACTTCTATCAGTTTTATGATCGACCAGGCCAGTACCGAAGACCCACCATATAGTGCACATACATGAGTATCACCCATAGTCACAAGAAACTAAGCACACAGCTCCCAATACTAACTAGTTCTCCATAACCACGACCAAAATGAGGCATAAGATCTCCAAGATAAATATGCTTCCTCAACCAACCCATCCATACATGATGTATTTATAAGTTCCAATTAGATTCTTCCTAATTATTCTTCATTAGGGATTAGTTTAACCTAGCAATTTAGGTTAGATCTTGGACTTCCTGAGTTCTACCCGGTGAAGGTCTATTAGCGGTACTAGGTGGTAAGATGGGGTGACATCTCAAACATCTCTTTATCAAGATATTATTCTTATGTGTTATTATACTCCTTTAAGACTTTCCTCCTCATTATTCCATTAACATAAGATTCATTAACCTACATTTTGATAAGCACAACCCAAAATGTCCTAAGGTACTAAATTATATTTAATATGAAAGACTATCTTGAGTACAAGGACAAATATTCTAAAATTGATTCCAAAGGATTATTATGACAAATAAGTGACCTACTGAGGATTTATACAATTTCTAACTTATTGGCCATAATTATTCCTTAAATACTAAGAGTGAAAAATTAGATTAAAATAGGAACTATATAAAATACTCTTCCAAAAACTCCAAATAAATTTCCAGGGATTTATCATGTCCTAAAATTTGTCATTACAGATATTTAGAATTTTTATATTTATTTGGCCATAATTATTCCATAAATATAAAAGTTTGACAATTACTAAATAACAAAGTAATTATAGAAAATATTTTTTTCAAAAATTCCAAATAAATTTCTAGAGGTGTGACATATCTTAAAATAGTCCTAACAGAGATTTAGAATTTTCTAAGTTTATTTGGCCATAATTATTTTGTAAATACATAAGTGTCACTATTCCAAATTTACAAAGTAACTATAGAAAATATTTTTCCAAAAATTCCAAATAACTTTTCAATGGTGTAACATGTCCTTAAAATAATCCTTGCAGTGATCTAGAATTTTCTAAGTTTATTTGTCCATAATTGTTTGATAAATACAAAAGTGTGATAATTCCAAATCAACAAGTATAGAAAATATTCTTCCAAAATTCCGATAAATTCCTATAGGTTTAATATGTCATAAACGTAATCCCAATAGTGATTTAGAAATTTCTAAGTTTATTTTGACATAATTATTTCAAAAATACACAAGTGTGACAATTCCAAATCATATCAATTAAAGGGTAAAATATTATCCCAAAAAACACAAATAAATCTCAGATGTTTTTTTTTTGACCTAAATAATTATATTGTAGAGTTTAGAAATTATCCTACTTCATATGGACACATTTTCTTCATTAATTTGATTGTGTGACACTATTTAATTATGACACCATTATAGAAAAAATATCATATACTTCTAATAATTCCAAGGGTGATACATTTTAGTCCCTAACATGCATGGTATAAATTTTCAAAGCCATGCATTTAGTAATTTGGGAAATATTCACAAATTATATTTTAGACACATGCATGTCACATGATCAAGCTATACTAATTCTCTCATATAAAATATTTTCACATACATGAAGCCAAATGGCCCTAAATTTTTATCAGGGGCAAAAGATGATGTGAACAACAATCTACAAAATATTTGAAGTAATACGTAGTCATCTAGGCTTGCATATTTCATCTATAGGCATAATTACACTTTTTACTAAAACATTATAGAAAAATGTTCTCTAAAAACTCCGATTCTCATGTAGGAGGTGTATGTATGTATCGTACATACATGCCCAAAATTTCAAGTCATTGCAATTATCATTGAGCAAGGAATTCATGAAATAGTCTCTAGGTCACCTATATAACAAGTCTCAGTAAAACAAAAATTGTTAGGGTTGTAGGGCACCCTGCAAGGTGATCCACAAATTATTGAAAGATCTCTCAAAGGGCTACAATATTGATGTTGAATCCCTAGTCTGAATTTGACCCTATCTATGTCAAATTTGGGCTTAAAGTGGTCTGAATAAATGTGACAGATTTAATAATTATGATATAGTTTAGTAGATCTGTAATTATCTAATTTAGCATGATTCAAGAAGCATATGAGCGACATTGGGTCATGTTCCACCTCCGACAACCAACCAGGATCTACCTGACCTGGAGCTTAATGATGGACCTCATCACAACAACCCGAGCTCCTCCACGACCAATCATCACCACTATCACATTCGTTGAGGTGAAGGCTATCAAAAGGAGATGGTTCGGCGGTCGGAAGTGTCCAGAATAGTAAACCAAAGCAAGTTATTTTCCTTGCAATTTCCTCTATTATCTCTCATGGGATTGAGCTCAATTTAGTTTGATTTCTCTCCTAATTTATCTAAGACACTAGCACTAGTGGAACAAAGCGAAAACATACTTGTAATTGAGCTCTTGATCGTGTATTTCTCTGGTGAGGTATGGTGGTGGTGGCTTCCAGTGAGCTTGCTCTAAATAGAGCTTTTGAGCTTGATTTATCTGGATGGATTGCTGGCTTGACTCCTCTATGAATGGGGAAGGTGGTTAATGGTTCTTATGGGGTTGATAATGGTTGTATAAGGGAATGCCATTAAGGGGGTTCAGACACCATCTTGGATGCTCCTCCCTTGCTCCATATATCACCCAAAAAGTACTAAAATGGCTGGGATTGCTCAAAGGAGTGAAGGGGATGGCTTCGGAGGAGAAATGGGGGGGGAGTGGCTTCCATTCCTCAAACCCTCTTTGTACTCTTATGGAAATTAGTGATTTTCCAATTTTACCCCCTTGCAAGTTATCACATAATAATTTTAGTGGGCATGGAGGGTAATTAATCCTTTGGCTATAGGATGGGCCTTGGGCCAAGACACCATCCCATTGGAATTGGGCTTGGCTCCTAATTTCTACTTTAGGCCAAGGTTTGAACATGGATGTCTTTAGGGTTGAATTGGTCAACTTGATTATACAACAAGCCCCACTTGATGATAATAGGTCCTATGACACCACCCAAGGTTGTTTGGGTTATGGCGAGGTCAAGGGAAGGCGAATTGATCCACTTAGGGTTGAATTGGGCTAAGTTGATCTAAAGTTACCTATGGTTGACTTTGGTCAATTTGATGATGTGGCTGATTCCTCGTGGTGGTAAAGAGTCCCATGACATCCCATAAAGTGTATTGGACCATTGTACGGTCAATTTTACCATATGAAGACCAATTGGACTCATTTGGGTTTAATAGGTTTGTTGACTTAGAGTTGACTTTGGTCAATCTTATGGAAATTGTTGAGCACATTGACTTATTATTAACACAATGACCTACCTTAGTGTTTGAGAGGGCATTGGTGAAGTCAATTTGACCAATTTAATTTTAATTGAGCCACATTAGAGTTGGTTGACTTAGGGTTCCTTAAGTGAGTTTATCAAGTCTAGTGGGTAGCAGGTCAACCATCTTGCCCTAGTCATCATACTAGGGGACTAGTAGTAATGGGGATATTACATGAACTTTCTCTCACCTTCCTTTTTTACTATTAAAAAAATATATTTTCATTGATATTATTTTACCTAATAGATATTCTATTTATTATCGTGTCTTATATTATAATTTATTTATTTCTATTTAATAGCAAATAAATAAATTTATTTAAAAATATACGTTAAGTGATTAAAATTATTTCACTAAAAATATATTTTAGTGATGAAAATTAATGGTCACTAAAAATGTACATTTAGTGACAAAAATTAGTTATCACTAAAATGTACATTAGGTAACGAAAATTGATTTTTTCACTTAATACATTTAGTGATAATACTTTCGCAACCACCTTGTAATAGATTAAATTTCGTTACTAAATAACTTTAGTGACCAACTTGCAATATTTAGTGACAAATGTTTTTGTCACTAAAAGTCAATATTCTTGTAGTGGACTACCACTTCACTGAAATGGAACTTCATTGAACTATTTTATCATGAAGATAAGTGCAAATCACATCTATACCTAAAATTCGTTTTCAATTTCTTGAATTAAATCAAGGTACTTCTCCTTTATAAATTTCTCTTATTTATTTAAAAATGAATGTGACATATCTCATTGGTTTTCTTAAGTGGTGGAATACTGCAATCATGATGCAACAGTAGGTTATGTTCAAGCTCCAAGAGCTCATTCAAAGAGATTTATTCTATGTTACTTCTTATGCATTATAATTTTTCCAATTGATGCCACTCTATATTAAACGTTTATGTGATGTGAGGTATTTCCAGTAGGATAAACTTGTTGTTAATATTACCATAAAGAAGGGAAAGACTTTAGATGCTAATGTCAATATTTTGCGTGGACTAAGTAAGTTTATGAACCAATTGAGTTTGAAGATTTTTTCTATTTTGTGCTCTTGATTTTTACTATTTCATGCAGCATTAAAGTTACATGAGAATGTTATGCAAAAGTTTCATTGAATGTATTTATTTCTTATCCCTATTTTGTTTGCTTTATTAATAACCTTTTTAAGCACAGAATTGCTATTTTGTGGAGGTGGTGGAGCATGCATGTGAATTGACTTCTCTTGAAATGGGGGGAATTTGTTTCAAATGGTTCATGGATTGCCTAGTAGTTGTATCCTTCATTATGAAGAGAAAATATATAGTTCACTGTGTATTTTTTAATTTTGTTTGATGCATTTATCCCTAATGCAGATGTTCCTTGTTGTTATTACATATGATACATCCATTTTAAAGCCAACAAAAAAGACTCAGGTTTCATCCTTTTCTTTTATAGCTTATTATTATTCTTTGATTGAGTTTAGACAATGATAAATCTGATAAATCATCACTCGAGAGGTTATTTTTAATGTGTTTTTGTTAGATTTCATCATTTTTAAGGAGGGGACATTAATATTCATGTTATAAATAAAATTTTAAGTGCTTATCCTTCTAAATTATCTCTCCAAAAAAAATGAAAATTATGATATGCCCAATAAAAAAACAAAATCAGTAAAAGTCAAGTCACAATTAGTAGCACACTGATGCTTAATGTTCATGATATGTATGATATGTTTATAGAGTGCAAAAAAACATGCAAATAAGTATAAAGGAATGGACTTGAAACAAGCAAGAACTTAAGTATCAAATCAAAACTTAATTTCCTCCCATTCTTTGAGGTGTTCATGCTCTTTCATGTCATTATTGCATTAAAATGGCAACAAATTACCGTTGGATATTTAAACTTAGCAACACTTTCCTCTATGTATAAGTCTTAGAAGGAGTTCCTTTGATTTATTTGAATTCTTCACTAATACTATGAGATCAAATGACTGCAGAATAATTATTGTACCGTAAATGCCTCTTGTTTTCTCTTCTTCATTTATGAATGGATGAAACATTTAAGCACCCTGGATCAAAACCACTTCAGCAGAGATATAAAAGATTTCAATTACCTTATGTCATCTTTACATTCAAAATTGATCAGCTTTAGCATAATCGATCAAAGACAATCATCAACAACATTAGTATCCTCATACACTCTCCTTCTCATTTTCTAACTTTACTCTTCATAATCAAAGTGGAAGTTTGAAATCAAAACCAGAATCAAAATATAAATGAAAGTTTAATTTCATAATCAAAAACAAAATTAGAAAATAGAAGTTCCACATGCTCTAGTCTTAAGTGCCTCACATACTCTGGTAAACTATTTGGATGGGGAGGAATCTACTGCAGAACTTGCACTATGCAAGCAATCTTAGCTCACAAAACAATTATGGGATCTCACAAGCTGATGTTTAATGGGAAGCAAAACAACTGAAGGGATAGCATCGGCTATGTACTAGTAGTTGCTTTGTACGTTATTACCTACCGATGAGTGGAGGAGAATAGGAGAAATTAGAACACTTTGACCAACCTTAGTGGAGGAGTTGTCACCTGTAGAGGAGTGGATCACCAGAGTTAATGCACTACTGGAACATGGTAGGGTGATAGCATATAGAGAGGCAAGCGAGGTGGCAGGGATTCGAGCTTGGATAGTTAGGGCTTCTTTATTAATTTACTAAAGTAATAAATAGGTAGTTCAATAGAAGTGATAGAAAATATTTTGGAGGGAAATGAAAATTTTCCCTCTATACATATTTTAATATAAATTAATTAGTAAGGAAATTTTAAGTAAAATATTTTGCTTCTATCTAGCAATAAATATTTTGCAACAAAATAATTCAATGTTATTTTTGCAACAACAAAATTCGTGCTATTTTATAAGTAAAAGTAAATCTCATATACATAGCTAAATTTAGTGCTAATTAGCAAAAAATTTTCCAGTGCTCCCGATTTCCCTTGCTAAATCACATTTTTCTTATGGTGTTCATTTTCTATGCTCTGCTAGAAACAGAGCTGAGGAGGCAAATCGACATATCCAACAATAAGTTCTCCATCTTAGGTGAAGTCCAATGATAGAATATTTGAATCGACATTGCTACCCATAAGCTTCTCCAAATTATCATAGAAAGGTTTATGATTTTAAGCTTCTCGCATGTCATAAACTTCACAAATGGGGTTTGCCTCTTATTGAATTACAAGAAGCATGAAATTCCTAAATCTCTAATTTACTTGATAACATAAACAAAATTAATAAAAAAATAATTAGGTTCTCCCTGGATTTCAAGAGATTGTTTAGTAATATATAGAAACGAGCAAAACCTTCCTTTCTCAATAGCAACTCCTGATGGGGAAGTTTATCCATTAACATAATCTCTCTAACAAGCTCATCGACAAAACACTTTTGCCTTAATGTGAATGATATCATTTCTTAAGAAATTCTATTTGTGGATAAAAATTTTTTATTGTGGATATCCATTTTTGAAAATGATTTTGCGGTTATCAAATAATTACGAATAGTCAAAAGTTTGATGCTAATAACAAGAACATTTACTTATTTTTTCTTTATACATTTCTATTCCTATTTTATATTAATTTAACTTAATTTAAATTATTTTATTATAGAATTTAAAAATGACTTTGTAATTAAAAATAATGTGAATTACATAATGTAATTTATCACTATAAGATGATTAGATTTGTGTTAATATATGATTGCGGAAAGTAGACATGATTATGATGTTCATGTCAGTATTAAGCTGCCTTAAATTCATCAAACATAGAACATCTATATGTGCTTAGGTGATTGACTAGGTAGTAACAATTATTTTGTTATGACCAATGTAGGTGATCATCGAAGATCACAATGCGGGATAGAATACAACCGCATGATTCGCCATCGAACGATCAAGATTATTTGGGAAAATAATGTAAAATATGGTCATATTGAAAAAGCTAACATCCATTTTTGATCAATTACACATAAAAAATCATGCTTGTGGAAAGCAATAGTGTGATAGAGGGTCACATACTAAGATCTATAATAAAGTTGTCTATCATTCAAGAAAGAACTAGTTAATGGATTGATCAAGAGCATTGTATCTCAAACATATATAAGAGATGATGATCATTTGCAAGCTCTACGGGTCTGGTTGATTGACTTTAGTCTATTTTACTATGATTGTAATTGATTATGTATTAATCATCAAATTTTTATTAATTGTTCCCTATCGTGTGGTTTAAAGTTATTTGAAGTACTTTATCTATGTTCTCATTACTCATTTACATTACTATTTAGCTATGGTGCACTTATTTTATATAATTGGCTAATGTAACTACTACTTATTGTAATAATCATGCAATTCTTATTTATTCTTTTAATGTGGTCTACCTGATTCATCAAGTTGTATATCATTCAAGAAAGAGCTAGTCAATGGGCTGATCATGAGTCATGTATCTCAAACATATATAAGAGATAATAATCATTTACAAGCTCTACAGGTGTGGTTGATTGACTTTAGTCTATTTTAATATGATTGCAATAAATTATATATCAATCATCTAGTTTTTACTAATAGTTCTCTATCATGTAGTTTAATTTTACTTGAAGTGCTTTAGCTATGTGCCCATTACTCATTTACATTACTATTTAGCTATGGTGCACTTATTCTATATAATTGGCTAATGTAACTACTAATTATTATAATAATCATGGAGTTCTTATTCATTCTTCTAAGGTGGTTTACTCGATTCATGAAGTGTTATCATGACAAGGTTTTTTCTTTATTTTCAACTGGTATAATCAGGCGGTCTAAAATTAAGATTAATTATGATTATTGGATCTTTTCTTTTGGCCTCGCTACTAATTATCAACTCTTAGTCACTGACACTAACTATACCTCTTGAAAGGCTACGATGCAAATATTATTATGCCATTGATCTTAGAATATCCCTGAGTAGGAATATACGACACATGTCTTTACATGAATAATATTTCCATTCTCAAGTCTCTGGATAACTATAATAATTTAAAATATTGAATTTTTTTTCATTCTACTAACACTGAGCAATGAATGTTCTATACTCATAATATAATAATAATAAAATGTCATCACATACTTTCATTTGAATTTTCACACAATATTTGATTTTCCTTCCAAATAACAAGTGAGGAATATTATGATGCTAGGGAATTAACATAAAGTTTCTTGCAACAAATTATAATAAGGTAAAAAAAATTGAAGAATGCATGATATAAATATAATGACTCAACATTATCTCAAACGATTAAATGTTGTTATTGTCATAGACTTGGGTCATATAAAAAGTTAATTCCTCAAAAGTAAATAAAAGGAACACAAATCTTAAATTCAAATAAATTAAGCTTATTTTGGTATGACTATGTTATTTTGCAGGTGGTGGGATAAAAATATGAATATAAGGCAGACAATTATGTTGAATTAGAGCTAAGATGATATAAAATAAAGGCATATCGATCAAATAACAATACTTAGACAATGTAGCACAAATTGTGCCCATCCAATATCTAGGGCCTATAAGGGCCCAATTGGTGCACTCGATAGGCCCATAGCAGCTAGTTTAGGTGGCTAAGCAGGCAATGCAAGCTATGATACAACTGAATTGCGATCTGCATAGTCGTGCCACAAAATTCTTATGAATGAATTTGTTGACCTTATTTTGTGCACCCACATGGCTCCATTGTCATCCCATACGGGGATAGGAAAGTGGGTTGTATCCCTTATGCCATATGGTGCAATAGGACTTGATTATGCCATATTAGCTAGATTTAATATTTTCAAAAAAGTGGGTTTCCTCTTGTAAATAATCCACCTCTTTTACTAGAAGGGAGCCAACAAATATTTTATTTTTATTTTTTATTCTTATGAGTATTTTTTTATTTAATTTATTTTAGGAGCAGTGTTAGGAATAAAAATTTGGAGAGTACATGAAAAAAATGTGGAGCGGGGCGAAGACGTTTCTTATGGAATTCATTAGAATTTTGTAAGTCATTTCTCCATGACTTCCTCGAAGCGATGTTCTTGAAAGAAGGTCATAATGAAGTGCTTATATTTGTTGGAACATGCATTCCTCATCTCTTGGTTTGAGAATAACAAATCTCAGTGTGTATTTGATCACAATTATTATGTGTTTATAGTGTGTAGGTTTACATGTGTGAAGAATGAAAACCCCAAGTTTTGGTACCTACCACCGAGCGCTAGCGCTACCGCCAGCGCTAGCTTGGAATTAAATTTGCAAGAGTTCTTTGTGACCTACCACATAGAATTAGCCAAACTACTGGGTGCTAGCTATATTGATGAATGTCGAGTCATCTTCGTCAAGAAGATACTGCTACCGCCAAGCGATAGCTTCGTACCACGCCGCAGTTGCACAAAAGCGAAAAAATATTTTACTTTGATACTTTTCCAAATCTGATGAACAGATGTCACCTTCGCTCGCATCGACTTACCGTCGGGCGTTAGCTCTACCACTGGTGGTAGATTAATTTAAAACCACTATAAAAGCCCCCAAATATTCAATTGATTAAGGAGCAAAAAAGGAAAGAGCTCTCGCGGTATCAGGAAACACCAAATATATCATGATTTGATTGAGAAGTCAGAAGGTGCATCAAATATCAATTGGCGGGAAAGGATATATTTTATTTTCATGAGAAATAATTTATTTCTAAGGATGAAGGCAAAATCCCCGAAATTAAAAAGAATAAAAGGAAGGATTTTGAATACTGCGATCTATCGCCGAAGCTACCGTCGCGCGGTACCTTCTTGCAAAGCTTTCTCTAGTGAAATCAGCCCGAAATTGAGTTTTAGGCTGCGATTTTTCACAAAATTTGAAAGGGGAGTTCGCCCTAGCCGTCTAAAGGGAAGGAAGGGGTCATCCTAACTAATTGGGGAGCAGTGTTCTTTAGAGGAGATCAAAAGGAACTCACGCATAAGGATTGAAGGTTACCAACATGATGATCAAGAAGCCTTCAACCTAATATTCATGTGAAAGATCCTCACTGCGAAAAACTCTCATCAAGTGCACACCGTCACAGATCTGAAGAACATAGAGGAGGAAGAATCTCAAGCTAAAAAGATGGAACCTTTGCAAGCAAATCATCATCAACATCAAGGGTTTTAGTTAGAGGGGAGTTTTCTCTTATTCTAGTAATTTATGTAACCCTTTTTGTATTCTGTGTGCGAGAGAAATTGACCTATGAGGTCGTCAAATTCCTGGGAGGAGTTTATGAGAAATCGACCTGGGAGGTCGTCAGATTTCTGGGAGGAATCTGTAGGAAATCAACTTGGTGAGGGACGTCTAGATCGGGGGATCTAGTGTGGATGTAAGACCCTTCGAGGAAGGAAGGTGAAAAGCCGAATCGAAGACCTTTCCCCTTTCCGGGGAAAGGGGAAAGCCAACCGGTCCGTGTAGAGGGTCAGTATATAAACAAAAAGGGAAGTTTGTATTTCATCACCTCCAATCTCATGCATCACGGTGATCCAATTTTACTATTGTAAACAACTATTCTTATTTTGAATAAAATTATACATTGTTTATTACATCTCAAAATTGTGGTTATTTTTTGAAAGAGGTTTGAGTGCTATGAGGGAAATTCGGAAATGAAGTTTTACAAAGAGAATCAATCTCGGTGACCTACCAGTGGGCATAAGCCTTACCGCACATGGTAGCTTCCAAAACTAGTTTTCTTGATAAAATTCTTTTTAATTTCAAACTACCTTTAAAAATCTTATTTACGCCCCTCTAAGGTTGTCCACCCGATCCAACAAGTGGTATCAGAGCAAGGTTATTCCAAAACAGTTTCACCATTGGGAATAATAGCCAACCCTGTTCTCAATTTGACTAGTGGGAATGGAAATTTGTACAATGAAAAATCACTAGCACCACCATTATTTATGATTAAAAATTATAAAGGGTGGAAAATCAATATGGAGAAATTTTTAATATCCTTAGACATAGAGGTTTGGAATAGTATAATTTGGAAGCCCCCAAACATTCTAAATAAAAATGAAATGTTTTTTAAATGCTAAATCAATTAAAAGTTTATTTTGCACGCTTGGTCAAGAAATTTTCAAACTCATCTACTCGCTTACTACTGCCTATGATACAGGTAAATTTCTTTAGATTACTTATAGTTCTCCTTTTGTAGATAATGAATCCAAGCAATTTCTCATGGATCCAATTGAAGAACCAAACGGAGACTTGCACTGTGAGGAAGACATGGTAACCACATCATGGGAAAGAGAAGATGAAATCTCAACTATGGATGAGGAAATACATGAAGAAGTAAAAGAAAATCTATGCTCCAATCTTGCCTCATCCAAGAGTACTGTAAGGAAATTGAATTCCCTTTTTGCCAGTAATTCTATCTCTACACTGTGTGTGCTAGAAAATGATAGACGTAGAATTAAGAAATTGAAAATTATTAATTCAGATCTGATTTAGAAAATAAAATTTTAAAAGCAAAATAAATGTAGAACCAAAGCTTGATGTATCTCGTTCTTCTCTAGCTATATAGTTTAAAATATTATACCTTTTTTGACTGCAAATAATTTAAAGATAAATTCAAGGTTTTTGAAAAAGTGCTATATATTTCCAAAGAGCGAAATGAAAAATTGATTAATGAAAATGTTGCTTTGTCTCATAAACTAGAATCATTAAAATTATTTGTTCAAAAAATTTCAAATAATAAAAAAAATCTTGTATGTCTTGTTTATCTTCAAAGATATGTAAGGTATCTACTAGTGTTTCAAATTTCATAAGACATACAAAGTAGAATTTTTAATTCACATCCAACTTCTCCCATTGTAAAAGTAAATGTCAACAAATTTCCTGTTAAAAATAATTTCAAAATTCGTTATCATCATAATCCTCAAATTAATGATTATGTAAATTTGTCACATAAAAAGAATATTCAGCCAAAGTATGAATGGAGGCCCATCTTTAAAAATTACGCACCTATTCCACTCGAAAGGGAACATTTATCATTATCTCCCCATGGTTTATCAGGCTATATTTGGGTACCCAAAGGAACCACAACACTTGGCTCCTTTTAGATACCTAAATCTCTTATCCATTAGTATCCTCCCATTACATGATGTGGAAACTAATAAAAACAAAATTACTAAATAACCTACTTCACGATGTGCATATTGTCCTTTTTTTTATTTTTAGTTTTGTTTGTTTCTTTTAAGACAACAGGTCACGGTCACTTTATACATATTTTTGTTATATGACTTTCACATATTAAGTTTAATGATAAAATAATCCAACTGATTGAATTGGAATAAAAGTCATATTCTTGTTGAGTGGCAATAAGTTACTTATTATTTAAACTCTTATCTTGCATCAGTACCATAGTTCTATATATATGTATCCTTAGGAGCTGATTGCATAGGTATGACCACGATCATTCACCCATTGTTTGTGTCTCACAATAGCGAGGGTGTAGGGTTGTATGCACTAGAGATACCAACCTGTAAATCATGTCTTGTTCTTAATCGGGGAGGTTTCTAGTAGGGCCATGGGAGGCACTGTGGGGAAATAATGTTAGGTTGAGCGGGTTATTTTATATGTATATGAGATTAACATCTCAACCTACGATATTTGTGCAGCTCCTCATGCACATCCACCACTTAGTACGGGGCTAGGGTGTAGGCATATAGCTTGGGTATTAGATTCTAGGGCATACCCATGATTCACATACACATTGCATGAACATTGTTTCACTTATCATGTTCATTATACTCAATTATAATATTATATCATGCTCTCTTGTGTTTGCATAATATATTTCTTTGAGTTTTCATGTTTTTAGAAAAACACAAATATTTTTTTGATATTTATATATATAATTATAAAATCATTTAAAAGAACAAAAAAATTTTTATATATCTCTTTATGCATTTATTGTATGGTATTTTTATTAAATATAAAAAATATATATATATAAACTACATATTATTCATTGTCACTGTCAAGGATGAATAAATTTTATCAATTAAAGATTAAATACAATGTTTGATTTAATTTTCAAGTTTTTTAAAATATTTTTTTGGTTATGTAATGCCTTGAATATTTTCTTACCATGTACAATGAAATTGAATATAGAAAATATGTATAGTATGAGTAATGTTTTATGTTTGATAATGATTTTATTCGCTCACTTATTTTGATAACCTACATGTGATTTTAATCTTATAATTGAATGATTGTGTAGTGTAATAATATAATTATTAAAATGCATAAATAGATTACCTACACTACACTGAATTGATTATTTCAATTCTTTGTTTTTCATGCACTTATTCATTTGAGAATGATGATTTTTTTTAAAAAAAAGTATTGTTCGAGCAGCAAGTGAATTCAGAGTCCTTTGTCACTAAAATAAAAATCAAATAAAAATTGATAAGGAAAACTCTCCCAAGCACTACTCACCCTCCTGTTATGGCTTAATGGGCATTATGAGGTTGAACACCTTGGAAAAAAATTGTAAAGTGTCTTGTAGCAAAGAAAATATTCATCATTTCTCTTAGTACACCAGATCACAAAAGTAAAAATAATACTAATAAAGGTATAAATGTGATCTCCCAAGCACTACTCTACTTCCTTATAAGTCTTAATAAGCATTGTGTATAGAGCACCTTAGTAGTTGTACTTCTTACTCATGTGTATTGAAAAATAGTGGAAGTAATATTATTTTTTTATTTTTATGTTATGTTTGTTCATTATACATGTCACATGTTTTTGATTAATTAACTCGTATACTTTATCAAAATACTATTTGTACACGTCATTATTTCTCATAAAACTTTTACTCATGAGAATAGGATACTAATGCATATCTAAAATATTCTCTAAAATCAAAATTAAATGTTATATATTGCAAAACATGACTGCTACAATGTTTCTTTTTACTTGAAATGTCAATTAATTTACATTGTAGTTCTTCTCTTCTTTTGTTATTTTAAAATCATTCTTGCAAAAATTTCAATGAAATTTCATCTCTTGAACTTGAATTGACTTGAAAACATTTTCTTATCAGGGTTGAAATTCCATATCCTTTATATGATCATATTTTTCAAAAAGATGTTTATTTTAAGAATGCTTATCATGTTCCTATATGCTAACTACTTGTGCATAATCATGAATATTCATTCTTTCAACAAGTGGTAAACTATGTTTATTAAGTGGTATTATAAGCTTAACAAGTCATACTTGTCTATGTTTATCATTATACTACTTTTGTTAACCCAGAAATCGGCGATCCTTCCCAATGTGGCCAGCTGGCTAGTCGCGACCTTTAGGTTCTCCCTTTCGATCGCGACAAGTCCCCGCGTAGGCGGACAGTTTTCCCTGTCTGCCTAAGGTTTCCTAGCAACCGCGTGCCCTGCGGGACGGCGGGCTATTCCCATAGCTCACCCTTGCGGGACATGCGGTAAGGTCCGCTAAATCGTGCGGTGCTTTTCCTTGCAGGAGTTCGCCAACAGCACCACCGGGAGCGACCTCCTAGTCAGCCCAAGGGGCGGCGGTCTCCTGCCGCCGTCCGTCGAGGCCGCCCACCAGGGGCGACCTTCCTGCTGCCCGAGAGGCGGCGGCCTCCTGCCGCCGTCCGTCGAGGCCGCCCACCCGGGGCGGCCTCTGCCCGCCAGCCGGGCGGACTCCCCCTGGAGTCCGCCCAGGATGCCCGCTACGGGGCGGCCCCGGCATCCAGCTAGGCAGACTCCCCCTGGAGTCTGCCCAGGCCGCCGCAAAGGGGCGGCCTGGCCCGCGGGCGGACTCCCCCTGGAGTCCGCCCAGGCCGCCCGCTAGGGGGCGGCCCCGGCGTCCAGCCGGGCGGACTCCCCCTGGAGTCCGCCCAGGCCGCCCGCAAGGGGGCGGCCTGGCCCGCCGGGCGGACTCCCCGTGGAGTCCGCCCAGGCCGCCCGCTAGGGGGCGGCCCCGGCGTCCAGCCGGGCGGACTCCCCTGGAGTCCGCCAAGGCCGCCCGCAAGGGGCGGCCTGGCCCGCTGGGCGGACTCCCCCTGGAGTCCGCCCAGGCCGCCCGCTAGGGGGCGGCCCTGGCGTCCTGCCGGGCGGACTCCCCCTGGAGTCCGCCCAGGCCGCCCGCTAGGGGGCGGCCTCCGGCCAGCCGGCCGGACTCCTCCCGGAGTCCGCCCAGGTCGCCCGCTAGGGGCGGCCTCCAGTTCTCTCCAGCGGCGTCCTTCCGCTTGCTTCATCGGTCAAGGTGGCGGACGCAAATTCCCAGTCCGCGGAGTCCGCGCAGGTCGTCATGCTGATGTCACTGGGCCCCGCTTCCTCAAGAACTTCCCTGGGCCTATAAATACCCCCTGAAGCCTCTCATTCAGGGATCCTAGAGGTGGAGACAAGTCTCGGTAGCAGATCCTGCGGACTCCATTTTCCAATCCGCGCAGTCTGTCATCACCCTTCCAGCAAGCTCTGCGGACTCAGTTTCCTGTCCGCGCAGTCCTCCACAGCTCTTCAGCAGCTTGCCAGCAGACTCTGCAGCCTTAGTTTCCCAGTCCTCCAGCAGCCGGCAGACTCTTTTACTTAGTCTCTGGCAGCTTCTCCTCTCTGCTTTCTGGCACTTTCTTCTCCTTTAGCCGCCAGCTTCTCCTTGTACCCCTTTAATGATTTTGTTGTGAAGGTGTACTTGTAAGCTTATAATCTCTAGCTATTAATCAAAGGAAAGCCCGTCGCAGGAGTGGCATTTAGGCCGCG
The DNA here is from genome assembly GCA_039583875.1 of Platanthera guangdongensis. Taxonomy (NCBI): domain Eukaryota; kingdom Viridiplantae; phylum Streptophyta; class Magnoliopsida; order Asparagales; family Orchidaceae; genus Platanthera; species Platanthera guangdongensis. Next base: position 115,725,914 of record CM077159.1, on the reverse strand, counting down.
ACGGGCGAAGTGTGTTTGTTGCCGCTGTTAGCGGCCCCTTCTTCTCTCCTCTGCTCAGCAAGCCTTGCTCCTCTCCTCAGCAAGCCTTGCTCCTCTGCTCGGCAAGCCTTGCTCCTCTGCTCAGCAAGTCTTGCCTTTAGCTCAGCTCAGCTCTCCTCGGCATCCAACCTGCAAGTGCAACCGTTGCGATTACTGTCTGCTCGACCGCTCCTGGTCTTCCTCCTCTTCCTCTCTTGATCAACCCTCTCAGTTGATCAAGGCTCGCCTCTTCTCTCAAGCCTCTCCCTTCCCCCAGCAACCTTCTCCTTCCTCCTCACCTAGTCTGTGAGGCCAAGCACCCCCTCGGTGATAGCTGTCCCCCTGGTGTCGTTTCCGCGCATCAACATTTGGTGCGGTGAGCGTGGAACGTTCAGCTCACGCGCAAACCTTCAGATCTGAACAGGCAGTGAAAGCAACAGTTAACCATGTCAGACCACCAATCAGCCGAGAACCATGCTCCAAGTCCTAGTGAAGATCCTCTATGGGAATCCTTTGAGCAGTCGCGTCGTGAGAATGCTCAACAGTTCCAGGCTATCAACAAAGTTCTTGCTGCTATAACGCAGCGATTGGACGCTCATCCAGCAGCTGCTCCAGCTGCTCCAATCAACCCAACACCAACAGCAGAGCATCAACAAGCTTATTCTCAAGCTTGTCCGCCGTTCTTTCCTCCTTACACCCCAACCTTTCCGCAAGGGCATGCAGCTCCTTTGCGAACTCAAGATGAAGAGTTTGCTGCTCGCCATAACTTCTTCCGGGAAGCATCCCAGGGAAGTCCTCCTAGAGTTCTCAACTTTTAGCAAAGTCATCCCTACCCTTCAGCTCCTGCCCCTGCTCCTCCTGCAGCAACTTTTCCTTGTTATCCTCATGCTCCTTTTGCAGCTGTAGGTTATGCTCCTTTTTATCCCTATGTTGTAGGAGAGCAAGAAGAACCTTCACCATTCGCAGAGAATGTTCGCCATGAGCCAACTCCAGCAAACTTCAGAGAGCCTCGACTACCAATCTACACTGGAGAGACAGATCCAGTAAAGCACCTCCAAGCTTTTGAGTCAGTCGTTGCTCTCAAAACCCTTTCAGATGCAACCAAGTGCAAGCTCCTTGTCACCTCTTTTGATGGACAAGTGATGGACTGGTTCTATGGCCTCCGTCCTCACTCCATCGCTTCCTTCCTTGATCTTCGAAGGGAGTTTCTTCTCAGATTCTCTACATCAACTAAGAGAAAGGGCGGTCCTGAAGCCCTCTTTGAGATTAAGCAGCGCGGAAATGATACTTGGTCTCAGTTTGTTGATCGATTCCAAAGAGAGATTTTGGACATCGAAGTTACTGATCAAGAAATGTACCGAGTGGCTCTTATCCACGGTCTTCGTGAAGGGCCTCTGAAATTTGAAGCCAACGTCCGTGCTCCAAGGACATATCAAGAGTTGATTGCTCTCGCCAACTCATACATCCGAGGCGAAAAGAGCAATCCAGGCTTCGTCTCCAAGCTTCTATCCGAGGAGGATCCCTCTCGCAAGCATCCTCCAAGGTCTCCTCGCAATCACTTCCCAACTCACTCAAGGAAGGAGAGAAGGCTTCATCGCCAACGATACTCCTTCCCGATCCGCGATGCTCAAGATCCATTGCTGCCGCTAGCTCCGTCTTTGCAAACAGTAGCTGTTCAACAGCAGGAGGATGATGACTTGCATGAGTCTGATCTCGATGACGTCGTGCAAGAAGTAATCCAAATCATGAAAGATAGGGCAAGCTCCAAGAAGCCCTATCGGCCAGCTGATCAGAGGTCTAGAAACTCAGAGCCCTACTGCGAATTTCACAAAGAATCAGGCCATCGAACGGAAGACTGTCGAGCATTCCGCCAGCTTGTGCAAAGGATGCTCCGGCAGGGCAAGATGCATGACCTTCTTAATGAAGAACGCCCTGATCAAGCAACTTCAAGGGGCAACGAGCTTGCAGACGCTCCTTGCTCCTCAAGAGGAGTGAACCACGTCGAAGAGCCTCCTCTCCTCATTGTTAACAAAGAAGTCGAATGCTTCGATGCTGACGACGAGGGTGTGCTGGGAAGGCTATTCTAAGCTAGCAAGGACTCATAGTCCTCCAAAGCGATGGACTTCACAGTCCACCAAAGCGATGGACTTCACAGTCCTCCAGAGCTCCTTGCAACCTTCAGGGGTTATCTCAACCCTTACTCTCTCTCTCTCTCTCCTTTTCAAACATTTTCATTACAACACTTCTCAGTGTTCTTTACTTGCTTTCCAGCAAAGCTTTTATTCAGGAATCCCGTACTGACACAGTTCCCTTCTTGTGTTGCTCCTTCCTCTCTTCTCCCTCTCTAAGGATCGTTACGCCAATGAGATTTCGCCGAACCTAAAACGTTCCCTCCGTAGTTTGTTCTCGCACAACCGCTACGACCACACATGGCGGGAGTATACCCATGTGTGCAGTGGGAGCAGTTCAATCGTGGGAATGGGCTTCAGACTTAGGATCCTAGCCAGCATCTGACACAGAGTGTGTGCTAGGGGAGCCCCATGTGTTAGCTCTGCTGTGCGTCTTATAGGAAACATTACGGTTAGGATGATCTTCGCTGGACAAGCAATGTCGATCAAGCGTAGCCTTGTCTCTTTGCTCATCCTTCAACTATGGTGGCCGAAGCACTCTCTGGTATCCTCGATCTGTGCCTTCTCGGGTTCACAACTTCACTGATCAATATACAGACAAGATAGGCCTCTTGGCGCAACCCGTCTCATTGATCAGTGATGCTTGTACCCAAGGCGAGAGAACGTTCCTTCTAGTGGTCCTTATCAGGACCTTTCCCTTGCTTTTCTCTTTTGTGCCCTCCTTGAGGATGCGCGGCCAGCCCGCTTTGAGCAGGACAATACTCGGAATGATTTTCTCAGGCCAGTGATGCATAAGGCCCACGGGGAACACCTGTGGCAGCATTCAACCTTCTTTAGTCATTCTGAATATGGACCTCTTTTTCTTTTTCCTCCTTGAGGATGCGCGGCCAGCCCGCTTTGAGTAGGAATATACTCGGGATGATTTTTCGGGCAAGTGATGCATAAGGCCCACGGGGAACACCTGTGGCAGCATTCAACCCACTTTAATCATTCCGGGTGTAGACCTCCTTTTCTATCTCTTCGCTCCTTTCACAGGTGAACAGGTTAATCCAACCTACTAAAAGGATTCTGGCATCCATTTTGATCATGTCCATCCAGCCATGTCAACAGCTAGTACTCGATTCATTAATCTGGACTTCATAATAATGTTCATCGGGCATTTCTCTTGCTACTTGGACATATCGACCCTATCTCATCAACCTTCATAGGTTATCTCAAAAAGATTTTCAGCAATCACTTTGCTTATGCTCATCTCATATACTTTGCCTGCTCAAGCTCTATCATATGGAGATTCACAGAGCTACTCATTATTCCTGCCAAAGTCTAATGGAGTCAGACATTAATCGAATCATATCAACATTTTTGGTATGATTCTGGTGCGGTTATCCTCGCGTCTTGTTTGCTTCTAATCTCTCTCCTCACAGAGAGAACAATGGACACCTGCAAAGCTCGTTCAGGTACCTGCAGTTTAAATCATTATTTTATCTCTACTGCTCACTCTTCACTTTGCAGTGGTTAGCAGACATCTGCAAGTCATATTCAGGTACTTGCAGCTTATCTCTATATACGATATCTGCCTCTAACTCTCTTCTTGCAGAGACCACCGACACTTGTAAGCTCCATTCAGGTACTTGCAAGTTACTTTCATGCACTATGCGTACTCTTAACTCTTCTCTTGCAGAGACCACCAAAGATTTGCAAGTTTCTTCCAGGTACTTGTAACTCATTTATGCTGTCCTTGTATACCTCTTTTCCCTTCTCTTTTTGCAGAGAATAACAGGTGCTTGCAAGCCTCTATCAGGTACTTGCAAGATATTATGCCCTTCTGTTTTTTCTCACTTTTGTTTTGCAGAACTTAACAGAAGACACACCTTCTTCGTTTTGCAAAAGCAAACTCAGGTACACACTCGATGTACCACCCATACGTGCTTACCCTTAATTTTCCTCTTGCAGGAAAATAGACAGGAAACACCAAGCTTGTAAGGAGAGTCTTTAGGTTCTATCTCTCCTTGCTCCTCTTCTTCCGTTGGGGTGGATCACGATTTTCGTGGGTATCCAACTTTTTCGAAGTTCTTTTCGGAACTTGAAAAAGTGCGGGGATTATGTTAACCCAGAAATCGGCGATCCTTCCCAATGTGGCCAGCTGGCTAGTCGCGACCTTTAGGTTCTCCCTTTCGATCGCGACAAGTCCCCGCATAGGCGGACAGTTTTCCCTGTCCGCCTAAGGTTTCCTAGCAACCGCGTGCCCTGCGGGACGGCGGGCTATTCCCATAGCTCACCCTCGCGGGACATGCGGTAAGGTCCGCTAAATCGTGCAGTGCTTTTCCTTGCAGGAGTTCGCCAACAACACCACCGGGAGCGACCTCCTAGTCATCCCAAGGGGCGGCGGTCTCCTGCCGCCGTCCGTCGAGGCAGCCCACCAGGGGCGACCTTCCAGCTGCCCGAGAGGCGGCGGACTCCTGCCGCCGTCCGTCGAGGCCGCCCACCCGGGGCAGCCTCTGCCCGCCAGCCGGGCGGACTCCCCCTGGAGTCCGCCCAGGCCGCCCGCTAGGGGGCGACCCCGGCATCCAGCCAAGCGAACTCCCCCTGGAGTCCGCCCAGGCCGCCTGCAAGGGGGCGGCCTGGCCCGCCGGGCGGACTCCCCCTGGAGTCTGCTCAGGCCGCCCGCTAGGGGGCGGCCCCGGCGTCCAGCCGGGCGGACTCCCCCTGGAGTCCACCCAGGCCGCACGCAAGGCGGCGGCCTGGCCCGCCGGGCGGACTCCCCCTAGAGTCCGCCCAGGCCGCCCGCTAGGGGGCGGCCCCTGCGTCCAGCCGGGCGGACTCCCCCTGGAGTCCGCCCAGGCCGCCCGCAAGGGGGCGGCCTGGCCCGCCGGGCGGACTCCCCCTGGAGTCCTCCCAGGCCGCCCGCTAGGGGGCGGCCCCGGCATCCTGCCGGGCGGACTCCCCCTGGAGTCCGCCCAGGCCGCCCGCTAGGGGGCGGCCTCCGGCCAGCCGGGCGGACTCCTCCCGGAGTCCGCCCAGGTCGCCCGCTAGGGGCGGCCTCCAGTTCTCTCCAGCGGCGTCCTTCCTCTTGCTTCATCGGTTAAGGTGGCGGACGCAAATTCCCAGTCCGCGGAGTCCGCGCAGGTCGTCATGCTGATGTCACTGGGCCCCGCTTTCTCAAGAACTTCCCTGGGCCTATAAATACCCCCTGAAGCCTCTCAATTAGGGATCCTAGAGGTGGAGACAAGTCTCGGTAGCAGATCCTGCGGACTCCGTTTTCCAGTCCGCGCAGTCTGTCATCACCCTTCCAGCAAGCTCTGCGGACTCAGTGTCCTGTCCGTGCAGTCCTCCACAGCTCTTCAGCAGCTTGCCAGCAGACTCTGCAGACTCAGTTTCCCAGTCCTCCAGCAGCCGGCAGACTCTTTTACTTAGTCTCTTGCAGCTTCTCCTCTCTGCTTTCTGGCACTTTCTTCTCCTTTAGCCGCCAGCTTCTCCTTGTACCCCTTTAATGATTTTGTTGTGAAGGTGTACTTGTAAGCTTGTAATCTCTAGCTATTAATCAAAGGAAAGCCCATCGCAGGAGTGGCATTTAGGCCGCGACGGGCGAAGTGTGTTTGTTGCCGCTGCTAGCGGCCCCCTCTTCTCTCCTCTGCTCAGCAAGCCTTGCTCCTCTGCTCAGCAAGCCTTGCTCCTCTGCTCGGTAAGCCTTGCTCCTCTGCTCAGCAAGTCTTGCCTTTAGCTCAGCTCATCTCTCCTCGGCATCCAACCTGCAAGTGCAACCGTTGCGATTACTGTCTGCTCGACTGCTCCTGGTCTTCCTCCTCTTCCTCTCTTGATCAACCCTCTCAGTTGATCAAGGCTCGCCTCTTCTCTCAAGCCTCTCCCTTCCCCCCGCAACCTTCTCCTTCCTCCTCAACTAGTCTGTGAGGCCAAGCACCCCCTCGGTGATAGCTGTCCCCCCGGTGTCGTTTCCGCGCATCAACAACTTTGTTATATTTTGCTTACATTTTGTTCGATAAGTGGTATAGAGATATCTATGATCTTGCACATTGTATCACATATTTCTTCTCCAATATAGATCATTTTAATTCTCATTGCATACACTCACCTCTATACGCTTTTTATTCAACCAAAAAAGGGAGAACTTTGTGCATAAATTTCTTAATTTAGGGGGAGTACATTAAAATCTTTTATAGAAAGCATGTAGGGGGAGTTTTCATAGGACATTGATACTCTATGCTCGACCAAGGTAATTACTTTAACAAGTGGTAACATATATGAATCAACCAGTGGTATCATGATAATATTTTTACTAATACATATAAAAACTCTATGTGCTAACACACTCTGTCCCACCCTCTTTTGATAATACCAAAAGGGGGAGAATGAGTTTGAGAAATAAATATCTCTCTTAGGAAATGTATAAACTAGGAAGAGTCTATGTAAGAGTATTATCCATCTAAGGGGAGTACGCATTAAAAGCTTATCATTTACTATAAACAAAAATACTATTATACTATATTTCTTCATAGTAGATTTGTTATTATCAAAAGGGGGAGTTTATTTGAACATGCATTCTGCATCTCTTAGATTGAGAATAACAAATCTCAGTGTGTATTTTATCACGTTTGTTGAGTGTTTATAGTATGCAAGTTTACAAGTGTGAAGAATGAAAGCCACAAGTTCTGGTACCTAGCACCGAGCACTAGCGCTACTGCGTACACTAGCTTGGAATTAAATCTACACAAGTTCTCGGTAACATACCGCATGGAATTAACCATACCGATGGGCGCTAGCTATCTCGACGAATGTTGAGTCATCTTCATCGAGAAGATACTGCTACTACTAGGAGATAGCTTTGTACCGCGCCACAATAGTGTAAAAGCGAAAAAATATTTTACTTTGATACTTTTCCATATATGTTGGAAGACTATCACCTTCGATCACATCGACCAATGTCGGGCACTAGCTTTACCACTAGCAGTAGCTTAATTTAAAATGACTATAAAATACTGCAAATCTTCAACTGATTGAGGAGCAGAAAAGGAAAGAGCTCTTGTGGTATTAGTAAACAACAAATTTATCATGATTTGATTAAGAAGTCAGAAGGTGCATCAAATATCAATTGGAAGGCAAGGATATATTTTATTTTCAAGATGAAGGCAAAATTCATGAAATTGAAAAGATGAAAAGGAAGGATATTGAAGACTGCGAGCTACCGCTGAAGCTACCGCCAAAGCTACCGTCATGCGGTAACTTCCTGTATAGCTTTCTCTATTTAAATCAGCCCGAAATTAAGTTTCAGGTGATGGTTTTTCGCAAAATTTGAAAGGGGAGTTCGCCTTAGCCATCTAAAGAGGAGGAAGTGGTCATTTTAACTCACTGAGGAGGAGATTTCTTCAGAGGAGATCAAAAGGAATTCACGTATAAGGATTGAAGGATACCAACATGACGATCAAGAAGCCTTCGTCGAAATATTCACATGAGGTATCCTCATAATGAAAAACTCTCATCAAGTGCACACCTTCATGGATCTAAAGAACATCAAAGACGAAGTCTCTCAAGCCCCAATTTTCGATTTTTGCTAGCAAATCATCATCAACATCAAGGGATATAGTTAGAGGGACGTTTTATCTTATTTTTGTATTTTATTTAACCCTTTTTTGTATTCTGTGTGTGAGGGAAATCAACTTGGGAGGTCGTAGAATTCTTGGCAGGGGTTTGTGGGAATTCAACCTAGGAGGTCGTCAGATTTCTAGAAGGAATCTACAGGAAATCGTCCTTGTGAGGGGCATCTAGATCGGGGGATCTAGTGGGGCTCTAAGACCCTTCCAGAAAGAAAGGTGAAGAACAGGCTCGAAGAACTTTCTGGGGGGAAAGGGTGTGAGCCAACCAGTCCAGGTAAAGGGTCGGTATAGAAACAAAAAAGAGAAGTTTGTATTTCATCGCATCTGATCTACGACATCACGGTGATCTAGTCTTGTTATTGTAAAGTATGTCTTGTCCATAACTGGGGAAGGTTACACTAGAGACGCCAACCTGTAAACTATGTCTTGTCCATAGCTGGGGAAGGTTACAATAGGGCCTTGAGAGGCACCAGGGGTAAAGAGTGTTAGGTTAAGCGACTTCTTTTGTATGCATATGGGACTAACACCCCAACCTATAACATTTGTGTAGCTCTGCATGCCCATCCGCAACTCAGTATAGGACTAGGGTGTAAACATATAGCTTTGGTATTGCATTCTAGGGCATACTCATGATTCATATATACATTGCATGAACATTGTCAATTATCATGTTCATTATACTCATGCATAATATTCTATCATGCTATCCTGCGTTTGCATTATATATCTACAATGTTTGATTTAATTTTCAAGTTTCTTAAAACATTGTTTTGGTTATGTAATGCCTTGAATATTATCTTGCTATGTGCAATGAAATTGAATATAGAAAACATGTGTAGGATTTCTTAGTGTGCCTCTAAGTATGAGTAATTTTATGTTTGATAATAATTTTATTCACTCACTTATTTTGATAACTTACATGTAATTTTAATCTTATACTTGCATGAGTGTGACGTGTAATAATATAATAATTAAAATGCATAAATAGATTACCTACACTACATTGAATTGATTATTTCAGTTCTTTATTTTTCATGCACTTATTCATTAGAGAAAGGTGATTTTTTTTTAAAAAAGGGCTATTGTTTGCGTAATAAGTGAATTCAGAGTCCTTTGTCACTAAAATAAAAATCAAATGAAAATTGACAAGGTAAACTCCACCAATCACTAATCACCCTCCTAATAAGTCTTAATGAGCATTGTGAGGTTGAGCACCTTGGAAAAAGAATTATAAAGTGTCTTGTAGCAAACAAAATATTCACCATTTCTCTTTGTACACCAGATCACAAAAATAAAAAATACTAATAAAGACATAAATTTGATCCCCGAAGCACTACTCTACTCCCTAATAATTCTTAATAAACATTGTGTGTAGGGCATCTTGGTAGTTGTACTTCTTACTCATGTGCATTGAAAAATAGCGGAAGTAATATTATTTTGGTATTTTAATTTATGTTTGTTCATTATATATGTCATGTGTTTTGATTAATTCACTTGTATACTTTATCAAAACACAATTTGTAAACATCATTATTTCTCATAAAACTTCTACTCATGAGAATTAGATCCTAATGCATACCTATACTATTCTCTAAAATCATAAGTAAATGCACTTGATTGCAAACCATGACTGCTACAATGTTTATTTTTACTTGAAATGTGAATTAGCTTATATTATAGTTCTTCTCTTCTTTTGATATTTTAAAATCATGATTGCAAAAATTTCAATGAAATTGTATCTCTTGAACTTGAATTGACTTGAAAATATTTTCTTATCAGGCTTAAAATTCTCTTTCCTTTAAATGATCATATTTTTCAAAAAGATGGTTATTTTAAGAATGCTTATCATGTTCTTATATGCTTACTACTTGTGTCTAATCATGAATATTCACTCTATCAACAATTGGTAAACTATGTTTACTAAGTGGTATTATATTCTTAACAAGTCATACTTGTCTATATTTATCATTATACTACTTTGTTCTATTTTTCTTACATTTTGCTCAATAAGTGGTAGAGAGATATCTATGATCTTGCATATTGCATCACATATTTCTTCTCCAACATAGATCATTTTAGGTCTAATTGCATGCACTCACATCTATCCTCTTTTTATTCTACCCAAAAGGGGGAGAACTTTGTGCATAAATTTCTTAATTCATGGGGAGTACATTAAAATCTTTTATAGAAAGAATCTATGTAGGGGGAGTATTCGTAGGATATTGATTCTCTTTGCTCGATCAGGGTAATTACCTTAACAAGTGATGTGTGTGAACCCCGACTCTGATTTATTTAATGAGCATGCTTGGTTCGGATTTCGAGCGATGAAAGTAGGCAAGTGCACCTATCGCAAGTTATACAGGATATTTGATGGGAATATCAAGATTGTATATTTCCTATGGCGGGTTGATTATATCTAATCCTACCGAAAGGACTATTATCTTACTGAAAATTAAAGGTGTCGGATTACATAACTAAGACGGCTATACGAAAGAGCTGAAAATAGACTGAAAAAGGAACGATGAAGAAATAATGCTCGGTATCGAATTACGTTAGGACTAAAATAAATTTATATAACTAGAGATTCTATGTTTCAAATTAATTAAAGGCAACTTGGATGTGGAGGTTCCAAAAGAATGAGCTCACCTATCTCTAGAGATATCGCTCACCTGAACATTAAGACTATTCTACCAAGCTCTTATTCGATGAATGAATCCTCTTAATGTCTGCATTGTGCTAAGAACCCCGCTATTGGGGGGCAAACCCAATCCGAAAGTATTCCGCTCCTCTTCTCTCGAGGGTTAGTGTAAAAACTCTTTCTACCTGAGGGCGATCAGTCCATATGCATGACCTCTCGGCTAGCGAGCATATGGATAACGGAAATAAAGCCCACACATCGATATGTGGTTCTACGCGTCGTATGCTTAGGGTAAACCTTTAGTTATTAATTAAAGAGAAAAAGACGACCTTTATTTATTTAAACAGATTTTAATGTCCCAATGCTCTGCGATACCGAGGGATAAGAGCGATTAGCCACTCATCGGGATGAGGACATCTTATGAGTTTGGTGAGGCCTGAGTTCAAAATTAAATGCTGAAGGGTTACAAAAAAAGAACACATAAAATAACCTAACATTAGAAAGAGAAAATCTTAAAAAATGGAAGAACACACACACTCAACCAAAGCCATAAAAAAAAGTTAAGTTAGAAAAAAGGAAAAATACATAATCGAAATTATAAGTCCTACTCAAATGAGTAGGAGGTAAATTACAAGTCCTACTCAAATGAGTAGGCCGGAAATGAAAGCAGTAAATTGCAAGTTCTACTCAAACGAGTAGGCGGGAAATGAAATCATTAAAACAACAAGTCCTACACAAACGAGTAGGTGCGAAATGAAAGCGGTAAATGCTATCTCATACATGCACACACTCTACTTGAAGGAAAGAAAGCGATGAAAACCTAACTCATATACTCACAAACACAAACAAAAATGAGAAAAACAAAGTGATCGGAAAATTAAAACTGTTACATTTCTACCGTTGGAACTTGCTAAAAATAAATAACAAGGAGAAACAAAAATTAAAGAAAGAAACGTTTTTCAAAATTAAAGAAAAAATAAAAGTGTTTGAAAAATTAAAATAACAACTAATTCATTCTTATAATTTTGTAAAAATGTTTAAAAAGTAGAAGAAAGTTTAAAAGAACCAAAAATTTTACAAGCTAAAAAAAGTAAAAATTGGATAAAAAACACTTTAAAACCCCTTTTTATAAATCCATAAGAATGAATGAAAAAGCACAAAAATCATAAACCTAAACAAAGCTAAGGGACAAGATAAGAAAATAAAGCATAACAACTAATAAGTTTGAGAAAATCTAAAACCTAACTAAGCAAAATGATAACTTGAAAACATAAAAATACCAAATCTAGCTCATACACACATACCCATATTAAAAAGAAAAACAAAGATACAAAAGATCACTAAAAGAGGGTCACTCAGATGCATTCTAATATAATATAAGGAGAGAAAAACTAGCATATTTTACGAAGATAAAAGTATAGTTACAAAAAGTTAAAACAAACACTAAAGAGAGGGGGAGAAAATCTCCTTATATAGCTCAAAAAGCACTCAAGCAACACTCCAACAACAAAATGGCTCAAAAATTTGAACTCTTGGTCATTACAGAAAACTTCTATTTATAAGCAACAAATTTTAGACTACACGCCTTGGTCATGGACGTGTAGGGGGGCATGTCGGTACTGGCTTGCAGGTGAAGCCGAAAATCTGGTGAGCTGGTTGGTTCTAGAAGCTTTTGGAAGTCCACGTGGCGGTCACGGGCATGTCAAAATGTCACGGGCATGATAAAATGACACGAGCGTGTAGGAGTGGTGTGATTGGACAAGGTGTTGAGTCCTTGCCTCGCTGGCAGCGTCTTGTCTGGAATAGTTGATGCGGTCACGGGTGTATGTTGAATGACACGGGCGTGACTGGACACCTAGTTGGAATTTGATGTCGGCAGCAACTGTTTGGATTGGGTTGAAAACTCCAATAGAGACATGGGTGTGTCAATCTGGACAAGGGCGAGTCTTGGGCTTTGAGTATCGACTCAGACTATTGGCATTCAATGTCAAGTTAGGCTGGAGGCATTGAGTATCGAGTCAAGATTGACACGGGCATGTAAATCTGGACACTGGTGTGTTCACACTGTTTTTCATGAATTCTCGACAGGCAGCAGTTCTCCATAGGCGTTAAAGTGACATGCTCAGGTCACTAGTATAACCCAATGGACACGGGCGTGTACTTTGAAAATTTCGACTTTTTTTCCTAAAATTTCTGGAAAACAAAAATAAGGCTAAGTTAGAAGGGAATATATAAAAAGGAATATTTTATTGAAGAAAAATAACTAAAACAAAAAAAATAAACTAAAAATGACCTAAATAAAGTACTGAAAAATACAAATATTTAGAACTCATCAAATACCCTCATACTTAAGCTTTTACTATTCCAGAGCAAAAGTTAGAGATATACCTATAAGGAATTAAAAGAAACCCTAAATTTATCTACCGCTTGAATTAATTGAAAACGAGATTAAAATAAACATCAGGGGTATAAGTGTTAAGTCCTAAATCATGAAAATGATTTAAATAAAGGAAAAGTTTTGGCCAAAAAGACTTCTTGAAGTAACCAAATAACAAGCAAAAATGGCAATCGTTAACTAACAAAAATAAATTTTAATTATGAAAACTTTAGCTTATAAGAGTTTAAAGGAAATAATGTAATTTAAATATTATGCACTCAAAAAGATTTTATATTAAGCCTAGAATCATTGAATATGGCTAAGGGGGTTGTTGTTGTTCTATGAAGAGGGCTTTGATTTTACAGTGAGCTATATATATATATATATATATATATATATCAAACCTCTAATGAAATCTTTTTGTTTGAATGTGGATGTTTAGGAAAACAAAATCTTATTTTCCATAACATGTAAAAAAAATTAAATAACTACATATAACTCAATGTATATGTATAAGTGTAATGAATTTTATCCTCTTACTCCGCAACATATAATCTTTTAAAATATTGGATGCCTATGTTTACGGAACGAAATCTTATTCTCATTGACATATGTTCTTTTAAGGATGAAAATTTTATCATGTCAAGTAAGACATGATAAATATGGGGGAAAAGGGTTTTTTAAAAAGAAAACTACATTTTAATAAAAAAAACATTTAGAGCAACTTTGATAAATTGAACGTTCCTGTGTTTATAAAAGCTTGAAGTAAAAAATAATTAAAGTCTATAGTTCTTTTTCTAACATAATACATATGTCTTTATTTTAGATAAATTAGAAGTAGTGCCTAAAATATGTCCCCTATCTTAAGAATAAAGCATAAAAAATTATTTAAAACTTAACCCTCGATATTTAAATCTATCAATCTTAAATTAATAAATGTTGTATCCATTGCCCTCAATGCCCTAGATTTGAGTGAAGTCAATCTTGTCAATGATATACACAAAAGTGCATTTGATGTCCTAGTAACAATGATGGGACAAATAGCCTAAGTCGCTAAGTCAGGTAAACACTTACCTAAGGTGTGGAAAGACAGAAAACTATTTAAGTCCACAGGCATTGAGTTAAGGTCATCACTCAATGCCAGGTGACTTATAGTGCTGAGTGAAGGATATATAGTCAAGGCCATGAAAAAGAAATCTAAGAATGTTGTCAAGTCCACAGGCATTGAGTGAAGTCAACTCACCCAATGCCATAAAACAAAAGGTTATGAGACAGGCTAATGCAGTCAAAGCCTAAGAAGAAATGGATAGAAAAGTGGTTATGTCCACAGGCATTGAGTGAAGATCATTCACTCAATGTCATAGCTCCATAATCGTTTAGTATAGCCCAGTCAGTCAATGCCACAGGAAAACTATGAATATTCACCAAGTCCACAAGCATTAAGTGGGGCATGCTCACTTAACGCCATGTGATAATGTGTTGACTAAATCTCAAAGTATTGTTTCTTAGAAATAGAAATTTGGCTAAGCCCAAATGCATTGAGTGTAGCTCACTCACTCAACGCAAGATAATAGAAGAAATTATGTTAAGTAGTTTGGCGTTGAGTGGAGCTTACACACTCAATGCCAAGACGCAGAAAAATCTGGCTAAGAAAGAAAGCATTGAGTGAGGCATGATCACTCAATGCTCTCAACGCCATGATGCGGAAATAGTCAAGATAGAAATCATTAAGTGAGGCGTGGTCACTAAATGCTCTCAATGCTTAAGATGTTGAAGAAGCAGAAATGGTTAAGGCAAAAAGCGTTGAGTGAGGCATGCTCACTCAACGCTCTCAACACCTAAATAATAGAATGTATGGCTTAGGCACAAGGTGTTGAGAGAGGTGTGCTCACTAAACGCACTCAACGCCAGGCGTGCAGAAAATGCTGCAAAAATGGTTAGGAAAAAAGCATTGAGTGAGGCTTACTCACTCAACGCTGTCAACGCCTAAATAGACAGAATTCTATCTAAGTACTTTGGCATTGAGTGATGCTCATTCACTCAATACCTATTCTACAGATGCTCGATTTTGGCTAAGTCCACAGGTGCTGACGTCAGCAAGACCTGTAAAATCGATAATGTCAACTTATTTCAAATCAAGTACAGAGAAGCTACAGAACACAATAAACTCTACCGTAAAGATATTGTACGTCTTCTTCCGTTGAAGCAAGGTGCAGTTGGATGCTACATGCGGGCCCACTGACTTCTAAGAGTCGTTGATCATCGAACTACAAAAGGAAGGGCGTTGGTATGATGACAACAACATTTCAAGGTTTATCATTTTCCAAAAAGGGTTGTGACTGGAATTCATCTTCCTCTCCATTATTGTGTAAGAAAGCTTGAAATGTTACTGCAGAAAAGTTTAGTTAGCTATATGTCTTCTTCATCGACACCAGCAAGATCAGAAGTTTTTCCTTCTAATGGAGAAGCAGAACTAAGGAAGAACTATCTACAGATCAAGTTGCTTCTTAGCTGTGCAAGCTTTTAAACTGAAGATCCACTTTTGAAGCTCAGAAGAAGAAAGAAGAAAGCGACTGACTCTGTCCAAGGAAGGAGGAGAAAGCAAAGAAGTTTACTGCAAGTTACTTCCATCTTAAGTTACTTGTAGCTGTGAAGAAAGTTTGAGCTGAGATAACTCAGCTCAAGGGGCTATCATAGAGAAATTTCTTTGTGATAGACATAAATCTATTTCACCTTTCTATAGGATCCAATTGGATCTTAGTTGTAGGGATCTCTGAGCCTGAGGTAGGGCAATATTGCCTGAGTTTTAGGAGAGTGAAGCTCTATGAGTAGTAGGATCCAACTGGATCTGAGCTGTAGGACTTGGTTTCAAGTCTGAGGTAAGTGGTCAATTGATCACTGAGCTGTAGGAGAGGAATACTCTTTGAGTGTATGACCTTTAGGTCTGGTGTAGGATCCCAAGTGGATCTAAGGTACTGTTATCCTCTCAGCCTGAGTGTAGGGCCTTTGTCCTAAGGTAGGTGGTTTGCTGACCACTGAGTTGTAGGATCTTTTGTGGCTGAGTTGTAGGTGTTGGAGGAGACTGAGAGATCCTGAGGGATCTGAGGTGTAATCTCTTAGGAGCATTGTTTTGGAGAAGTGCCTTGATTAACATGAAGTTTGCAAGGTCGGAGGAGAGTAGATGTATCTAAAGATTGGGGAACCACTATAAATCTATGTGTACTTGCTGTGTTTTTTTTGTGTGTAGGTTTTTGAAAGCAAACTACCAACAACACACATAGTGCAAAATATAAAATCAAAAATGAATTAATTACAATCATACAACCTATTCACCCCCCTTAGGTTGTAAGCTACCTTGAAATAAAGACTTTCAATAAACGAATAGTAAATAATGAATTAATAAAATTCACTTATAAATAAACTCGTAAAAAGATTTTTGGAGAGCAAAAAAAGATAAGAACGGTATATTCGATTTATTTGTTTAATAAATTTTTTTGGGGGGGATTTTAAGAGTTATCATTTTTTTCTATTTTTGATTTATTTAATTTTTTGAAGTTATTATCTTTTTTGTATTTTATGTTTATTTCTTAAAATGTGAAAAAAATATATAATTTTTGAACTATTTTTATTTTATATTTTTTTTATTTTTAAGATTTTTAAGCAAATATTTACAAGAGGAAATCAAGAAAAGTTATTTACAAAGAGGAGGAAGAAAGGAAGAGGGGAAAGAGAAAAGGATATTTACAAAAATATTTGCACAAATATTCACAGAAAATATTTACAAAGAATATTTACAAAATAAAACTAAATATTTTTGGAATATTTGTTTTATAATTTTTTTGAAATTTTTGATGATAAAACAAAAATTATTTTTGGAGTTTTCATTTTATATTTTTTTGTTTTGTTTTTTCTTTTCATTTTTTGTATTTTTTAAAAAATTTTAAAAGTGCAGAAAAGGAAGCACAAAAACACCCTCATACTTAATTCCAACATTGTCTCCAATATTGCAAGATAAGTATGTAGAACAAAAAAGAAATAAAATGTAATATATACAAAAAAAATAAAGAGCGAGGGTAGAAACTTCCCTGAAACGTGCTTGGGGAGGCCCAATTAGGAACCATGCATTATTAAAAACAAAACAACAAAGAAAAAGTAAAGAAATGGCGAAAAAGATAAACAGGCGGTGCCTCCCAGGATTGCTTCGTTTATAGTAGTGTAGCTTGACAATGTCGGCGGGTTATATTTTCAGGAGGGTTATGGTTTCGATATTACCGCCCACAGGATCGCCCGCTATATATAATTTTAAATGATCATCGTTTACTTTAAACGAGCCTTTTTCGAGGTGGGAGGCGAATACGGTCCCATATGGCCAAACCTCTTCAACTTTTAAGGGGCCGGACCATCATGATTTTAGTTTACCCGGAAAAAGCTTAAGACGTGAATTATAAAGAAGGACAAGATCGCCTGGAGAAAAAAATTTGGGGGGCTTGATTTTTCGATCATGATAAAACTTAGAACACTTCTTATAAAACTTATTGCTCTCGTAAGCGTTTGCACGCCATTCATCGAGCTCATTTAGTTAAAGTTTTCTATTTTGAGAGGCTAAGTTAGCGTGGAGATTTACGAGTTTTAAAGCCCAAAGAGAGCGATGTTCTAGTTCTACGGGGAGATGACACGCTTTGCCATAGACTAATCAATACGGCATACAACCGATTGCGGTTTTGTATGTCATATGATACGCCCACAACGCATCGTCGAGTTTGACGGACCAATCTTTCCTATTAAGCGAAATGATTTTCTCTAATATACGCTTAATCTCTCGATTTACTGCCTCAACTTGGCCACTTGTTTGCTGGTGGTAGGGGTGGCAAGTTTGTGTGTGACTTAGTATCTATCTAACATCTTAGCCATTTGGGTGTTACATAAATACGTTCCCCTATCGCTCACAATAGCGCGAGGTGTGCCGAAGCGATAAAATAGTTTTTTTAAGAAAAGTAAGGACGACTCGCGCATGGTTGGTGGGGAGAGCTTGCGCTTCCGCTCACCTCGATACGTAGTCGACCGCCACTAAAATATAATTATTTTTAAAAGACTGAGGTAGGGGCCAACAAAATCGATGCCCCACAAATAGAAGAGTTCACACTCTAAAAATAAATTTTGGGGCATCTCGTCGCGATGCGAGATGTTACCCGACCGCTGGTAGCAATTGCAGGAGTGCACAAAATTGTGTGACAAAAGAAGCCCGCCTCCAGCGCCTTCCGCGCGGTCCGGTTTGCTTGATAATGCCCACCAGCCAGACCCTTGTGGCAGTGCCTAAGTATTTGCATGCACTCCACACCCGCGATTCTTCTTCGGAGAGCCTGGTTCACGCAGATACGAAAAAGAAAAGGGTCCTCCCAAAAGAAATTTTTCAAGTCAGAAAAGAATTTCTTTTTTTGCTGTCTTGAAAAGTCTTTTGGGAGCACCCGCACAACTAAATAATTCGCAAAATCTGTGAACCAAGGCGGGGCAGACAAAATAGTATTTATGGCTATGAGGCGTTCCTTGGGAAATCTGTCATTTATGTCAGATTCGACGAGTGCTTCCGCACCTAGATTTTCTAAACGGGAGAGGTGATCGGCGACTAAATTTTTCGCGCCCTTCTTATCCCGGATCTCCAAATCAAACTCTTGTAGGGGGAGGATCCATCGAAGAATGTAGGGTTTGGCATCCGTTTTAGCTAATAAATATTTTAAGACAGAATGGTCGGTAAATATAATAAGTTTAGATAGCATTATATACGAGCGAAACTTGTCGAATGCAAAAAACGACGGCTAAAAGTTCCTTTTCCATTGTTGTGTAATTATCTTGTGCGAAAGTGAGCGTCTTGCTAGCAAAATAAATAAGTTGAAAATATTTATTTATGTGTTGTCCAAGAACAGCACCTACGACAATATCACTAGCGTCGCACATAATCTTGAACAGAAGGGACCAATCGGGCGCCATTGAAATGGGTGAATTGATAAGTTTTGTTTTATAAAATTAAAAGCAGACTCGCAATCGCTACTAAAGACAAATTTGATTCCTTTTCCAAGAGGCGAGTAAGCGGCTTTATTATTTTAGAAAAGTCTTAAATAAAACGTCTATAGAAGCACATGTGACCTAAGAAACTCCTAATAGATTTTACGTTAGAAGACGGGGGAAGTTTTTCGATAATTTCTACCTTAGCCTTATCAACCTCCATCCCCTTAGAAGAAATCTTATGACCAAAAACCAAACCTTCTCGAACCATAAAGTTACACATTTCTCAATTTAAAACGAGATATGTGTCCTCGCATCACTATAGGACACGATCTAAATTACGAAGATAAGTCGGGAATGAGCATCTGAAAACAGAGAAGTCATCCATAAATACTTCCATAATTTCTCCTACCAACTCGCCAAATATCGCCAGCATACAACTTTGGAATGTAGTCGGCGCATTACAAAGGCCAAATGGCAGTCTTCGGTATGCAAAAGTGTCAAACGGGCAGACAAAAGTTATTTTCTCTTGGTCATCGGGGGAAATGGGGATTTTGAAAAACCCAGATAAACCATCTAGAAAACAATAGTATGGATGACCGGATAAACGCTACAAAATTTGGTCTAAAAATGGTAGTGGAAAATGGACCTTACGGGTGGCATCATTTAGTTTTCTATAATCCATACACACCCGGCAACCCGTAATAGTACGAGTTGGGATAAGTTCATTATGCTCATTTTCCACTATGGTAAGACCGCCCTTCTTGGGTGCGAAATGAACGGGACTAACCCATGCACTGTCCGAAATGAGATAAATAATCCCTGCGTCTACTAATTTTATGATTTCAGATTTAACGACGTCCTTCATGTTTGGATTAAGACATTGTTGTGGCTGAATAGTTTTACGGCAATTATCGTTAAGGAAAATCTTATGGGTGCAGAAAGAGAGGTTAATCCCTTTTAAATATGAAATTTGCCACACAATTGCGTGACGATGTTTAAGCAAAACTTCCAATAAATCTGAAGTCTCTGAATCGCTCAAATGCGAAGAAATGATAACGGGAAGGGTATCATCTTTTCCCAAAAAGGCATATTTGAGAGATTCGGGTAGAGGTTTGAGCTCTAGACATAGCGGTTCTTCTAACGATGTTTTAATTTTAATGTCTTTCGATCCAAATGGTTCGAAAGATAATTTTGCAGAGTCATCCTCTTCACAATTAAAGTTTTCGAGTGCAAAAATATCATCGTTTAAAAAGGTAGACTCAAAAACAGGGGAAGAACAATATCTGAAATAGGTATCTAAATTATAACAAAAGTCATCGCTCGATGACGAAACTCTTATTGAGGGATAGAGAAAGTAACCTCATCATCTCCTACCCGAAGGAGGAGACGATCGTTACTCACATCAATTAATGTGTAGGAGGTGGCGAGAAAAGGACGACCGAGTATGATTGGTACATCAGTGTCCTCCTCGATGTCTAAGATGATGAAGTCTACCGGAAAGATAAACTTATCAACTCGGACAAGAACGTCCTCCACTACCCCCATGGGAAACTTAACCGAGTGATACGCTAGTTGGATACGCATTTTAGTATGGCTCGGAGCGCCCAAACCTAACTTTTGAAAGAGAGAGAACGACATCAAATTAGTGCTCGCGCCTAAATCTGCTAGAGCGTATTTTACAAGTATATTGCCAAAAAGGCACGGAATGGAAAACCGTCCCGGGTCATTTATATTTAGTGGTAATTTATTAGTAAGAGCCTCTGAGCAGTCTGCGTGAGAGAGATATGTGAAATATTTTATAATTTTTGTTTATTAGAAAGAAGTTCTTTTAAATATTTCACATACTTAGGCATCTGGGATATTGCCTCGCAGAAGGGAACATTAATATGAATTTGTTTTAATAATAAAATAAATTTCTTATACTGCACGTCTTTATGCTCACTATCTAACTTATGTGGATATGACAAGAGCGTTTTTAAAATAATTTTATCATTTAAAATTGTTAAAGGTGGCGTAACCGAAAAAAAGGGAAGAGGGGTCGGACGGGAAATATGTACCCACGGATAGATCCATTTTGGATCGACCACCTCCTTTCCGCTACGGAGGGTCATCCGCGCAAGCTGTCCAACTTGGAGTTCTAAGTTTTTAGCGATCCAGTGATGTTCCAGATATTTGACTCATTAGATGCGATGTATCTAGAAAAGTTTTCATCCATCGAAGAGGGTTTTGGAATAGGGGAGGCGGCGGAAATCCGGGCGCAAAAGAATTAGGCGGGCACTACGCATTGTTCTCATTACTCCATGAGAGGTTGGGGTGGTTCCACCAACTCGGAATATAGTGGATACTATAAGTGTTATTGTTGGTGTTGAAGGAAGGCCGTCGCGAATTTCCCACATAGTCTATGAACTTATCGACTATGCTGGCGTTGACGGAAGCACCCAAGGCGGAGTTAAGGAGGTAGCAGACATCTCCACCACCTGCTTCGTCAGCCTTTCAACTTGAAGGGCTAAGTGAGCAGTGACATCAACTTCGAAGAGGCCGGCTGCTTGCTTTGGATGTGGCCGCGGGATGTTCCACTAGTAGGCGTTCATGGCCATCTCTTCGATAAGAGCTTGGGCAGCCTCGGGGGTCATGTTATTCAGGGTACCCCCAGCAGCTGTGTCAATCATTTGACACATCTGATAGTTAAGACAATTGTAAAAAATTTGGACCTGCAACCACGCTAGAGACTCTAGATAGTTAAGACACCTGCGGAGAAATTCTTTAAGCCTCTCCCAAGTCTCATATAAAGACTCTAGATCGTTTTGCATAAACGAAGAAATGTATGCCCGTAACTTTGCAGTTTTGGCGGGCAGAAAATACTTCGTTAAGAACCATTCCGCAAGTTCGGCCCAAGTGGTGATACATTCTCGTGGGAGGGAATTCAACCACACTTTAGCTTTGGATTTTAAGGAAAACGGAAAAAGGCGCAAACGAATGACATCATCAGTGACGTCATTAATTTTAAAAGTATCGTAGATTTCCAAAAAACTAGATAAATGGACGTTTGGGTCCTCATCCGGTAGTCCATCGAACTGCATGGCATTTTGGATCATTTGAATAACGCTAAATTTTATTTCAAAATTATTGTTCGCCACCGTCGGGCGAACAATACTGGACCATGTATCATCCAAATTTGGTCGGGCCTAATAGGACATAGTACGCTCCGCGGCCGCATTTGGGATAAGGTCGGCCATAATAATGATAGAGGGTTCTCCAACGGATTCTTAGGGTTCCAAAGAGGGATTCCAACATTGAGATCGAATACGCGCAAGTGAGCGTTCTATCTTAGGATCGAAATCAAAATTCTCAGACTCCGAAGGTTGTCCACGAGTCATACACCATAAAATATATACTAAATAATTAACTTCTTCTTTTTTGGGTTTTAAGTACAGTTTTTAAGTTTTTTAAATTTTTAGAAAAAGTGGCAAAATTAATAGACTACGAAATTCAAAATAACGACCCGAAACTCCCCAGTAACGGTGCCAAAAACTTGATGCATGCAAAGCCCGACTCTAATTTATTTAATGAGCACGTTGGGTTCGAATTTCGCGCGACGAAAGGAGTCAAGTGCACCTATCGCAACTAGTACATGATATTTTGTGGGAATATTAAGATCATATATTTCCCGGGGCGGGTTGATTATCTCCACTCCTCCTGGAAGGACTATTATTTTACCGAAGATTAAAGGTGTCGGATTACTTAACTAAGGCAGTTATAAGAAAGAGCTGAAAATAGACTGAAAAAGGATTGTTGAAGAAATATCTCTCGATATCGAATTACGTTAATAATAAAATAAATTTATATAACTAGAGATCCTAAGTTTCAAATTAATTGAAGGCAACTTGGTCGTGGAGATTCCAAAATAATGAGATCACCTATCTCTAGGAATATCGCTCACCTGAATATTAAGACTATTCGACCGAGCTCCTGTTTGACGAACGATTCCTCTTAATGCCTGCATTACGCTAAGAACCTCGCTATTGGGGAGGGGGAACGCAATCCGGAAGAATTCCAATCCTCTATTGTTGGTTCGTGCGAAAACTCTTTCTACATGAGGGTGATCAGTCCATATGCAAGGACTCTCGGCTAGCTAGCATATGGATAACGGAAATAGAGCCCACACATCGATATGTGGTTCTATGCATCGTATACCCCGGGGTAAACCTTAAGTTCTTAATTAAAGACAAAAAGAAGACCTTTAATTTTTTAAAAAGATTTTTATGTCTCAATGCTCTTCGATACCGAGGGTTAAGAGCGATTAGCCACTCATTGGGATGGGGACGGCTTAGGAGTTTGGTGAGGCATTAGTTTAAAATTAAACGTTGAAGGGTTACAAAAAAACACACAAAATAACCTAACATTAGAAAGAGAAAAAACTTAAAAAAAGGAAGAACTGAAAGAATTGGTTCCTAAACAGCTAGAGGGGGGGTGAATAGGTGCAATTCCTTTTTCTTCTAAAGTAGAACTTTTAATTCAGTTAATTAGCAAAAACAGTGAGTTCTACAACTATCACATCACAGAAATAATAATACCACACACAATCACAGATTGCATAATGGTTTATAGTGGTTCCCTAAGATTTGGGTACATCCACTTTCCCCCTTCTCCTATCTAGCAGTGTGTTAGATTCGGCCTAACTTCTTTCCTTCTCCTCAGATCCTCAGATCTTATAGCTCAGAACCCAAACAAGGCTCCTACAACTCAGAGTGAGTCCACACTCCTACAGCTCGGGCAATCTGCCCTACCTCAGCCTTCAACAAGGCCTACAACTCAGAGATAAAATTTCCTACAACTCAGGCTCTCAGCCCTACCTCAACCTTCAACAAGGCCTACCACTCAGAGAACTTACTCTCCTATAACTCAGCCTTTATAAATCAGGCTTACAACTCAGATCTTAAAAAGATCCTACAGAAAATAGATGTTAAATATAAATCTACCACCACCCTAGTTGAGAGAGAAAGGACGGACAGTTTCTTGATCAGTTCTTGAACAAATCTGATGAAAGAGATCAACCTATCTTAGCTTTCTTCAAAGCTTCTTGAATCTGAACACAGTAGGGTTGATCTCCTTTGAAGTCGATCTTCAATCAGCTTCTTTCTTGAAATTTAGAAATCAATATGAATTCTTCTTGGCAGACTGGTTCAGAATCTGCACTTAAGAGACTTGTTGATGTAAGTCCCTTTCTTCACATGAATAGATGGAGCTCTCTCTCTCCAAATTCTTCTGAATTCTTATTTGAATTCTCTTGACAAACTCTGAGTAGCTCACCACTTGAGAATGTCTTCTTAGCTCTTCTGTTGAAAATCTTCTTCAGTTTTTCGTGTGTTGTTTATCTCCAATAATCTGTAGTTATCTCTTTTGTTGATAGAGAATGTCTTTATATAGACTTTCTCCATGGTAACCGGCTGATCCGGTTTCTAACAAACTTCTGACAGATCTAACAGCTTCAGTAGACCGGTTGGTTATGGCAGCTGTGAAGTCTTCTAGTCACTTCTTGAAACTCTGTATCTGTCAGCAAAGTGTCGAGACGGAACTTCATCATGTGTCGACACAAGTAGACTAAGTATCGACACAAGCCTTGGTGGTGTCAACACAGCTCCCTTGGTGTTGACATTACTTCTCGACACAGGTTTTGTTGAATGTGTCGACACTAGTTCTGTGTGTCGACACAGTCACTTCTTCTCTTCACAAAAAATTAACTTTGTTGAAACTCTGCTATGTGTCGATACAAGTCTTGTGTGTCGACACAGTTGATGTCGACAAAGTCTTCTGTGTGTCGACACTGCCTCTGTGTGTCGACATAGTTGATGTCGACTAAGCTTTTTTGTGTGTCGACTCTGCCTCTATGTGTCGACACAGTTTCTTCTTGTGTCGACACAGCCTTTCCAAGTGTCGATACAATTGACTCCAGGTGTCGGCACAGCTTTTCTCTAGTGTCGACACAAGCCTTCATAAGTGTCGACACAGCTTCTTCTGGTTTCGACTCATGGACTTAGAAAATTTTTCCTGCATTCCTGCATTTTCTTAACCTGCACATATAAACTCAAAACAACATCAAATACACCTTAATGCATATCATTGGGTAAGGTGAGGCTTCTTCAAATCTGGTACATATTTTCCAATGTACCCAACAATCTCCCCCATTTGGAGAAGTCATAACCCTTAGTCAATGATATACACCATTCATAAAAAACACACATTATGATGTATAATAATATTACATGATAGGGTAACTTATAAACAAAATATGTATAAAATGTCATCACAGAATAATGATGCAAACATAATGAGCACTAAGCATTGTTTTGATTAATCTTTCAAAAAGTTTCTTAACAATAGTTTACATAGATTCTTAAAACTAAAAATTACAATGTTGTAAAATCTAGTCAATCTATTTTAAGGCTGATCAGGCTTCTTGATGACTATGCCTTTGCCTGACTTGATCTTAGCTTGTACTAGAGATTCAGTATCTTCAGCTGGCTTCTTGCCCTTCAGATATTTCTTCTTTTGTTCTTCAGCCCTTATTATTTGCCTTTCAAAATAATGAAAAGGCTTTGGGAAGTACTTGTTAGGCTCCTGAGCATTAGGAGGTAGCATCCCAGCTTTTGCCTTTCTTCTATATTGTAGTATGGCTTCCTGTCTAGCTTCATGCTTTTGCCATTCTTGCTCAGTGTACCATTTGCCCCTTTCATGTATCTGATCCTTCACAGCCTTCCAAGCAGTTAAGATAATATTCCTAGAAGTAGGACTCCATTGCTCAAAATCAGGCTTCAACTCAGCCTGCTCTCTAAATCTTTTCTTTGACAGTTGAGCTTCTTGCTCTTTATTCAAAACTGTATCTGGCATTTCGACTTTCTCAATGACAACAGTTTTAGTACCCTCTGGAGGGTTGTACATTGAGTGTACTTCTTGCTGAATCATATCGAAATCTGCTGGAGGGTAAATAACCTGAGCAACTTCAGGTTGAGCACCTTCAAAATAAGCAGGTTGCACACCTGACTCAGCTACATTATCATCATCACATAGGGTTGGATATCCAAGGGTGGCTCTGATGCTATTAGATATCCATTTAGTATGATCTGAGCCTGCTTTGACTAACACCCTCTCCCCCTTTATGACTTCTCTTTCAATATGATCTCTGAGGTCATCTTTCTGAAATCTTACCTGTGCATCTAGATAATTAACACCATCTTTATAAAATGACCTTAATTTCAGTAGCTTATCAGAAATGATCTTTTGTGAAGTCTTAATAGCTGTTTGGACAGCAGCTAGTTCTTCCTGGAATTGTTTATCAAAATCTGACTTGGCTTTAGCCCTTGCCTCAGTCTGGGTAGTAGCAGTATTCTTTAATTCTGTAACAATCACATTATGTGATGCAGTCAGATTGTCATTGATTCTTAGTTAATTTTCTAGGACATAGCCTTGCTTAACAGCTATGTCGTCAACTTGAGTCTTTATTCCTTCTTGTTGTTTTGCAAGATAGACTACAGCATTGCCACCTTTGTGGAAGCAATCTGTCATTTCCTTCTTGTTCTGATTTACTTCAAATCTTATAGATTTGATATCTTGAGCCAAGGAGAATTGCAGATCTTTATGGGTCTCATCCATATATTTCTCCATGACAATTCTTTGTTCATCTAACTTTACTTGCAAAGATACCAACAAAGAGGTATAATCTGTGGCTGGAGCAGGTTGTGGAGCAGTTTGCAATGCCTTTTTATAGCTTTGGCTTCTCCTTTTGAAAACCATCAGCTTTCTCTTCTTTGCTTGTATTTCTGCTTCATCTTCAGAAGCTGAGGTACTTGCAATATCAACTCTTTCCTTAGGACTAGGAGGCAATTCCTTTTCAGTCCTAGGTTGCTCCCCCTCAATGTTAGCTTGCTCCCCCTCAGTTCTTGCTTTCTCCCCCTGAGTCCCTTGCTCCTCCCCCTCAGTCCTGACTTACTCCATAGCAGGGAACAACTCTTCTAGGGTAAACTCTTGTTGAGTATGAACTGGAGATACTCTTAACTCTAGAGCATCAGTAGCTGTAGATGTATCCTTCATGATAACATCTTGTGCATGAGTGTTGAGTTGAGTGGTCTGGTCAACATCAACCAAAGGCACAGTTAGTGTTTCATCCTCATTATTGAAAATTGATTAATTTACTTCCTGGATTACCTCAAGAATAGTTTGTGTAGCCATTTCACTGTCTAAGTGTGTTGGCTCTTCCTCAAGATGAGGCTCCCCCTGCATCTGATCATCATGTCTAATGTCTTGAGCAGGTGATTTTTCAGGAATCTCTGGCCTCTCTTCATCAGGCATTTACTTTGTTAGTACTCTATCCCATCTGGAGATTATCCTTATATCCATTCTTCTCATGTGGTTGACCTTATAACCAGCAGTCTGTTCCATTACTTCTGGAATTGTTCCAGCCAAGTATAAAATCATGATTCTCCCCAGATTTGACTTCTTAATGCCTTCCTTTATCTTTTCAAAGATTAATGCAGACCAATCTGTGTTCAGTCGGAAGATAATCCTGGTCATCAGGCTGAACATATAGGCAACCCTATCATGTCCCCCTGGCTTGCAGAGAATGACCTTTCCAACTACTTCAGAAAGAAATTTTCCTTGCAGATTCATCCCTTTCCGGTTCATTGTAGATCTAATCTTTATGGTGGGATCCAATCCACACCACTAAAGTGCTTCCCTAGTCTTGAATGTGGGTACTTCTTCTTCTTCTTGAGTTCTTGGGAGGTGAAGAGTTTTCCTCAAGCTCTTTAAGGTAAGTTTAACTTTAGCTCCCTGAACTGTAGATTTGATCTTAAGTCCAGTCGAATCTAAAGTAGCTGTGCCATAGAATTCCAGTATTTCTTTCTTTCATATCTTTGTAGGTTCAGATACCAGAAATTCCAAACCATTTTCTGCAAGTAGGGTTACTACTGTTTTAATCTCAAGTTCCGCATTATCAAAAGCATTGCGAACCAGCTCATAGCCTTCATTGACGTTATCTTCAGGCTTTGGCGCCATTAGGGTTGGGGGAAATCTTGGATTGAGAAGAGAGAAGTTGTCGACACAAGGTTTTGTTCTCGAAAATATGGAGTGTGTGTCGACAGAATATGTTGTTGACCTATTTATACCCTTCTAAATAATGAAGGTCAAAAGGCGCGTCAAAATTCTCTTAATGTGTCGACATAGTTGAAATGTGTCGACACAGACTTCTAATATCTCGACATAAGTATTGACTTCTATATGTCGACACCAATTCTATTTGTCTTGGTCGCGTTTGATGAAGAGCCCGTGAAGTCGACGATTTAAGGTCGACGAAGTGTTGTTGAATCTACGCTCGACGATATGTGTCGATTCTGTGCTCGATGAAATCTGTGTGTTGATTCTAAGTGTCGACACAACTTCTGGATGTGTCGACACAACTTCTCTGAAGAGTCAACACCTTTTTCTAGATGTGTCGATACCACTTCCCTGAAGTGTCGACACCAACTACTATGTATCGACACAGACAACTTTTTGTGTCGACACAATTTTACTTAGTCAAATTTGTTAAACTAATTTATGTTCAACATTCCTAATTCAATTTTGAAATTATTGAATTTAGTTTCATCTAATGGCTTGGTGAACGTGTCAGCAATTTGTAAATCTGTATTAACAAATTCTAAAGAAATATCTTCTTTCTCTACATGATCTCTAAGAAAATGGTATCTTTTTTCTATATGATTTGTTCTACTATGAGAAACAAGATTATGAGTAATAGAAATAGCACTAGTAGAATCACATAATACTAGAGTTTTACTTACCTGAATACCATAATCTTCTAACTGATGTTGTATCCACAACAGTTGTGCACAGCAACTTCCTGCAGCAACATACTCAGACTCAGCTGTGGAAATTGCCACACTAGTCTGCTTCTTACAGCTCCATGACGCCAGTCTTCCTCCCAGAAATTGACAGGTGCCTGTTGTGCTTTTCCTATCTACTTTGCATCCTGCAAAGTCTGCATCTGAATAGCCCATTAGTAGAAAATCTCTCTTCCTAGGATACCAAAGGCCTAGATTAGGTGTTCCCTTAAGATATCTCAAAATCCTTTTGACATCAGTATAATGAGATTCTTTAGGTCAGGATTGGTACCTAGCACAAACACATGTAGCATACATGATGTCTGGTCTACTATCAGTCAGATAAAGGCGTGAGCCAACTATCCCTCTATACAAAGTGTCATCTACAGGTTTCCCTGCATCATCTTTGCTTAGAGACATACTTGTCCCCATTGGAGTTCTCATGGTAGTGGATGACTCCATACCATACATCTTAATTAACTCCTGGGTGAACTTAGACTGGGATATGGACAGGCCATCATCAGTCTATCTTACTTGGAGTCCCAAGAAGAACTTAAGTTCTCCCATGCTGCTCATCTCAAACTTCCCTTGCATAAGTTTTGCAAACTTTCTACAAAGGTTGTTTTCAGTAGAACTAAATATTATGTCATCAACATATATTTGAACTAGGATGATCTTTCCTTTGGATTCTCTAAGGAATAGAGCATTGTCTATTTTTCACCTTGAGAATTTGTTCTCAATGAGGAAAGTAGACAGGGTTTCATACCAAGCCCTTGGGGCTTGTTTCAACCCATATAAAGCTTTCCTAAGTCTATAAACATAATTAGGTTTGATTGGATCAACAAAACCTGAGGGTTGTTCTACATAGACCTCCTCTTTTAAGTCTCCATTTAAGAATGCTGACTTAACGTCCATTTGGAACACTTTGAAGCCTTGATATGCTGCATAGGATAGGAATAGCCTGATTTCTTCCAACCTTGCCACTGGATCAAAAGTCTGATCAAAGTCTATGCCCTCTTCCTGCATGTATCCTTTGGCAACTAGTCTTTCCTTGTTCTTCACTATGATCCCACTCTCATCAAGCTTGTTTCTATAAATCCACTTTATCCCTATGACATTGTGGCCCTTTGGTTTTTGAACCAACTCCCAGACCTTGCACCTTCTGAATTGATTTAACTCCTCCTGCATAGCATCAATCCAGTGTGGTTCTTGAATAGCTTCTTCAAATCTCTTGGGTTCCAGTTGAGATAAGAAGCTTGAGCAAAGAACTGTATTTGAGTTCTTGCTTCTTATTTGTACTCCATGTCTTGGATCACCAATGATCTGTTATGCAGGATGATCCTTTAAATGTCTAACTTCTGGAGGTAATCTATCAACAATTTGACCTTCTTCAATCTCTTCATTATGCTGCACCTCATGGTCTTCATCAGCCTTTTGAGTGTCTTGTACTCCCCCTGGACAGCAACTACCATTTTCCTCATCTTGCTTTGCAGTTGGATCTTCTCTGATAGTAAGCTGGTCCATATTCTGTTGTATACCTGGAGAGCTACAAGAACTACTAGGCAACTCACTGTTAATAAGTTTAGATTCATCAAATATGACATGAACTGACTCTTCTACAACTTGAGTAGCCAAATTGTAGACCCTATAAGCCTTACTATTGTTGTTGTACCCAACAAATATCCCATCTTGGGATTTGACAGCAAACTTAGTTAGGTGAGATTTGCCATTGTTAACCACATAACACTTGCAACCAAAGATCCTAAAATAGGATAAGTTTGGTTTTCTGCCTTTCATAACCTCATAGGGTGTCTTTTTGTGGCTTTTGGTGATGGAAGCCCTATTGAGCACATGGCAAGTAGTGTTTACTGCCTCAGCCCAGAAACATTCTGGGAGAGTAGTGTCACTCAATTGTGTTCTTCCAGCCTCAATCAATGTCCTATTCTTTCTTTCAGCAATGCCATTTTGCTGAGGTGTTCTAGGTGAGGAGAATTCCTGATGAATCCCAAATTCTTCACACAACCTTGTCATACTTTCAGATTGGAATTCAGTTCCATGGTCACTTCTGATTTTGACCACTGAACTATCTAATTCATTCTGAATTTGTTTAACAAAATTGCATAAGACATTTGGGGTTTCAGATTTCTGCCTCAAAAAGAATACCCATGAAAATCTAGAACAGTCATCTACAACCACAAAAGTATAGACCTTCCTACCTAGACTATGAACTGGCATAGGACCAAATAAATCCATATGTAAGAGGTATAAGCACCTCACTGAGTCTTTAGTTTCTAGGCTATGAAAGGAGGATCTGGTCTGCTTGCCTTTTTGGCAAGCTGAGCATATACCATCCTTAAAGCACTTAACCTGAGGACCATTCCTCACTAACTCTTTACTAAAGAGTTGGCCAATAGTCTTGTAGTTAAGATGAGCTAGCCTCTTGTGTCATTGGACACAATAAGAGGCTTTCTCATCAGCCACAAGACAGATAGGAGAATTTCTATTCTCACTCTCAAAGTTTAGGCAAAACACATTTCTATTTCTATAGCCAGTCAATATGACTTTTTGAACACTTGACCTCTTGAAATGACACTCATTCTTAACAAATGAAATGTCATATCCAAGATCACTCAGCTGGCTTATGCTTATTAGGTTGTGTTTCAAACCTTTCATATAAGCTACTTGATTGATAGTGATTAAGTTGTTAGAAATGTTACCAAACCCTTTGACTACTCCTTTTTCAGAACCACCAAAGATTACTTTAGTTCCATTCAATATTAGTGAGTAGTCCTTCAGCAATCCTCTTGTTCCAGTCATGTGCCTGGAACATCCACTGTCCAAGTACCATATAGGAGAATGGCAACTTGGACTCACCTACAACAAAGATTACTTAACCTTAGAACCCAAATAACTTTTGGGTCCTTGGTTCAAGTTAGCCTGAAACTTGACAAATCTGTCTGCAGCTCTTCTAATAGGTAGACTGCTATCCTTCCTGACACTGGTATTGTGCCAACAGTCTAAGGCATAATGGCCAATCTTGCCACAACACCAGCACTCATACTTATTATACCTCTTTTTAGGTAAAATCTTAGATGTATTGTTTGTAGCAGATCTTTTATTTTGTGCTGGGGCTTTGCCTTTATTATTGGACTGTACAGCCCATGCAGTTCCCTTAAAGCCTAATCCTGCCTTACCCTTTTGAGACACAAAGTAATCAATTAAGGGTAGGACAGATTTTGGCTCAAAGAAACTAGCCAATATTTCCTTCTCTTTCTGAAGTCTGTTTTCCAGAATTTTGATCTGATCATTTTTGAATGTGATTGTACCCATCTGAATAACAGTTATATTTTTCAGCTTGGCAATCTCATTCATCTTCTAATCCAGCAGCTTATCTGAATCAGATGCAGCCAACTTAAGAGCTGCAATTTCCTTAGCCTGATTTTTGGCCAGGTTTTTGCTTCTCGTGAGTTCTTGCAACAAATCCCCATATTCATCTATAAGTTGATGAATATCTCCTTCAGATTCAGACCCATCCACATACTTGATGCATATGCATCTGATTCTGACCCAGTGTAGTAATCAGAATTTGTAGATAAACTTTTACCTTACTGGGACCAGGTTGATCCTGACACTGATCTTCTTCAGACATAGCCATCAGTCCTTTGCACTGATGGTCTTCTTGCTCATAGATAGAGTTCAATAATTTCAAGAACTCATCCTCTTCTTCTGTTGCAAACAAACCAATATAGGCCTTGGCCTCAGATTTAGACTCTGAAGTTGATTAATCTGTCCAACTTTTCTCTTTCTTAGCTACCAAGGATTTCTCCTTCTTGCTCTTGTGCTGAGACTTCTTTTTTTTCAGCAGACTCCTTCCTTTTGTTTGGATAGTCAGCCACAACATGTCCAGGTCTGTTGCAGCAATAACAAATAACCTTTGATGTTGTTGACTTGCTAGGCTTTGTCCCACTCCTATCCTTCTTGGATGATTTCCTCTTCTGATAATAGTCATCCTTGGACTGAGATGAGGATGGCTTAGATTTCCACTACTTCTTCTTTAAGAATCTCTAAAACTTCCTTGTAAAAGGAGCAAAGTCTTCATCAGAATTACTGCTGTCTGAAATGTAATTATCAGAATTTTCTGAGTTCACTCACTACTAGAAAAGTGAGTATTTGCTACACTTTTTTTGGCCAGGGACTAAAAATCGTGGCTAATACATTGATATTAGCCATGATTGCAAAAATCATGGCTAATAGTTATTTTTTAGCTATGGTTATAAATAGTGTGCCAAATACATATTTATTAGCCATGAAAAATAATTTTCATGGCCAAAAACCGGCATTTATGTATCCTCCAGTTCTTTCATCGCCATCTCAACCCTAGCTATCACTCCCCACGGTAGCCCCACCTCTCCTGATTCCACGCCGCAGCCATTCCCACTCGCGACTCTACGCCACAGCCCTCTCGCGGGCTACTCCATGCCACAACCTCCACGTCTCCTCTCCGATCAACATCTTGCGACCATCGATCTCCATCTTCCACCGGCATCTCGCCATAACCACGACGCAACTGCTTCTCTACAGGGTAAGCCCCAAATCTTTTGCAGGCAATACGTCGTCCCCCTCGCCAATGTCCGCGAGACTCCAGTACTGTTCATCCCCTTCCTCTCGCTATTTCTTTGTTCTGTTAATCTTCATTGTCGATCCATTGCAGATGAGTTATTTATTTTATTTCCCCCATTACTCAGATCCTTCAACGGGCGAGGGTTTTTGAAGGACCAACGCGAGTTTTCTTTGATTCTAGGGTTGCGAGCCTCTTTTCTGCCGCCGATGAGGTAGCTGTTCATCTCCGCTTCGGTTTGTTACCCGATCGAGCTCGTCCGTATCAGAGGGGAGCTATGAATTCTCCAGGATGTCTGCTGGTGGCTCGAGCCCCGCCACAAGTTCGCCTTCTCAAAGGTTTTTTTGCTGGATTTGAATTTAACCAGTGATGTTGACTTCTATTATGTTATGAATTTTGGTTGTTTGATTAATCTGAATGACTGATGTTGGATTACTATAATGAAGAATCCCTGCAACTGATCATGGAGTTTCCACTTTTTTTTATTCATTCACTAATAATCTATTTTACATGGTTCGGTTAAGAGGTTATACTATTAAAGTGCTAATAGAAGTTGTTTGAATTATCCACAAAGATAAAAAGGCTGAAAGGAGATTGAGTAGACGTCTATTTAGCAGTGAAAAGCTTAATGTAATGCATCTGCATTGTCACTCAAATGTTGTTATGGGATAAGTTAGATGCAGTGACGACAATATTTTTTCATTAGGTCTTGACACTAGATTTAAACACAACCACTATTTTCTTTGTGTGCAATGGTGAGAAAATTGGTGATAAAGAAAACAAACTAAACATTAATGTAGCTATTGCACTGTTGTAAATTAGGGTATTATATGGGCCTTCCTAGCTATTTAATGGGGGGAGAGAACCTTTGTTTTCTGCAAGCCATATTTGCCCTCTTCCAAACTCACCATGTTAAGGCTTAACAAATATTTCCAAATACCCGGGTCACGTCTCTTGGTTATGCCACCGCCATTCTTATCCATTTTTTGATGATAGTGATTTGGCGCTTCCTTTGATCTAAGGGGTGGCAGTTCATTTTAAATGCCTAATTCAAGTTCAACTTGAAACTACCTTGACATAAATACACTAAATACAAACATTTCTCATTTATTAGACAATTTTAAAATTTTAACTTCAATCCGACTTATTAAGTTGTTCTCGGCCTGAACTTACACAACATGAAAAGAAGTCTAACTAGTTTCAATCCAAATACGCAATGACTGATCTATGCATGACAATTTGGGAAAATTACTTTAAATTATGATTATGAATAAGTTCTTTAATATCAAAAAATGCACTCATTAAATGGATAATTCAAAATTTGTATGCTCCAAATCAACCCCCAAAGGACCACTTTCATGCATGTCTAGCAGCTATTTTGTTGGATCAAATATTAATCCTATACTTGAATAAACAAAGGCATCAGAAGAGCTTGATGATTCTCTTATCTCACTATTGAGGGTCAAGGTTTTGCTTAGTTGGTCTTATTATGTCTTGGTAGGTGCAATTAGGTTATTTTTTAATAAATAAAGATTGATGGTAAAGTGGCCTCCGTCAATATCGCACTACAAAGCAAGCATATTTTTGCTATTCTACTGTAACTTTTGGCTTCAATATATAGATGGCAGGACCTCTTTTAATTCTCAGACATTCAATTTATTAGGTTTTTGAATGTGTAGTCCAAACAAGTTTCCGGATTAACTGACCCACACCTTTTCCAGTTTTGGAACTTTAGCAAGGAGCTCGCATGTGTGAGTTGTGGTATGTAGTTTTATCCTTTATTGTTATGTATCTTGACACCTGAACTTGCAATGGATGTTTACTTTGTTGTTATTAATATTATATGTCATATGATTTGCAGGGCGTACTCCGCATGTGCTTAAAATTAATTGGGCCTCGCTCGTCTGTGAACATTTTTTGCTTTCCTTAATTAATTTTTGTGAATGTTTGTGCTTCTGTCAAATTTAAATATAAATTAATTACTGCTGTAATTTTTGAGCGGACCGCTCTTTGCATAAGCATAATAATTTCGTTGCATATAGGACTGCATCTAGAGTATGCACCCCACGCCGTCCCTCCACTGCATCAATTTGGCTACTCAAGATATCTAATCATTGCTGAGTTGTGCCTATGATTTTAATATGCGATCATGATTTGAGCATGATCATCATTACTATAATCATTGCTGAGTTGTGCCTATGATTTTAATATGCTTAACAAATATTTCTCTTTACTCTGAATGCATAGCTATATTTCATGCAAATAATTTTTACTTGTAGAAGCATGCTACTGTGAGGCATTCTGTGGTTGAAATACTAGTTGAAATTGTCAATTGTTATGACTTTTATCTAATGGAGAGAGTCCTTAATGATGAATCCGAGGTGCGACAATGAAGCAGATGCAGAGCGGTCCATTATAATTATTTTGCATTCTTTCATGTATAAAACTCGGTTGACATTTATATGTATCTAAGATTGTATGAAAGGAAAGGTTGCCTATGAAACAGAGATGCATGAGGCATCAAATAATGTTTGAAGTACTTCTAGAATAACAGTGCTTGCCTTTTATCTTTATTCAAGTGAGGAGAATTTATGAGATAATAAAATAATTTGTTCATCTATTTAATTTCCATCTTTTGAATTACTTTTTTTTATACATGTGATATTTGTTCTTAATTTTCATGGTAAAATAAATCTGCTGTTTGATCTTGATGCTTTCATTTTGGCATATTTCATTCAAGAGTAGACTAATTTCAGGAAAGAGTTCTATCTTCTGAACTTATAGGTATCCTTTTACTTGCAATTGATGTTTTTTTTTCAAATTTATTCATTAGTTTATTTAGTTTTCTTCCTTTGCACGTGCATCGTCTATATATTGTAGTCAATGACGGAGAGAGTTCTTTGTGTGCTATTGTGAACAATAGAGCCATACATTCAAAATAGTATTAGCCATGAAAGATCGTCTATATATTGTATTTTTCCTTACATGAATGAGATGCTGGTATTTTGAATATGTTTTTTTTTAAAAAAACATAAATTAGTATTTTCCACGCCTTGTAACTGTGGCAAATACTTTTTTTAAAAAATGATGAGTTGACTTTTAGCCAGGGTGTCATACCGTGGCTAATAGTTGGCTTATTTGCCACGACATTTTTATCATGGCTAATACTATTTGCTACGGCCAATTCGTGGCATAAAAGTTTTAGCCACGCCGACTTTAGCCACGGAATTTTCCCGTGGCTAGACCGTGGCTAAAACTTTTTAGCCACGGTTTTGGACTTTTTGCCAGGAAAATTTGCCCTGGCCAAAAGTCTATTTTCTAGTAGTGACTTCTGCAGATTTCTTAGGAGAAGATGGAGACATCCTCCTATTCTTCCTTGTAACTTCTACCTTGAAGGCCACTGACTTTTCTCTAAAGTCAACCTTTATATTTTTCTCTTCCTCCTTTCTGGCCATCAGCTGCATCTCATAAGACAACAATTTGCCAAACAGTGTTGGAGGTGAAATTTCTGCCAGTCTGGCCACGTCCCTTATGGCACAGATCTTTGTATCCCAATCCTTAGTCAAAGACCTAAGGAATTTGTCATTCAGCTCAAATGTATTGAAGATTCTTCCATAGTACATTAGTTCATTTACAATTCTGTAGAACTTCTTATAATATTTAGTTATGCTATCAGACTTTGCTTGTCTGAAACTCTCATATTCTTGATTAAGCATAGACTTTTTATCTTGCCTAACCTCTTTAGAACCCTCCATGTAGACAATAAATGTGTCCCACATCTCCTTGGAGGTTTTTGCAGTGAATCAGATTCTGGAATGTTGAGTCATCTATGACACTTACTATAATATTTTGCGCTCTTTTATCCATTGTAGCCAAGATGATCTCATCCTTAGTCATCTCTGAAAAATCCTTAGGAGTCCTTTGATTAGCATCAAGAACAGAAACCTTCAT
Source organism: Platanthera guangdongensis (assembly GCA_039583875.1). NCBI lineage: Eukaryota > Viridiplantae > Streptophyta > Magnoliopsida > Asparagales > Orchidaceae > Platanthera > Platanthera guangdongensis. Next base: position 115,688,699 of record CM077159.1, on the reverse strand, counting down.
TGGAATATATGGTCCTTCCTGAACTGTTAAATAAATTCTAGGATCAGATGACTCCATAAATAGTCTGACCCTTTCCTTCCATATTCCAAAGATTTCCTTCCTGTAGATAGGCAACTTCATTGAACCAAGCTCTTTATTTTTTTCTCCTGAACCCATCTTCTTAAACTTAATTCTGCCTTACAGATCTAACTCAGACTGTTAAGTCTTTCTTTGAGGAACCTTCCTCTGATACCACTTGAAAGAATTGGTTCCTAAACACCTAGAGGGGGGTCAATAGGTGCAATTCCTTTTTCTTTTAAAGCAGAACTTTTAATTCAGTTAATTAACAAAAACAATCAGTTCTACAGCTATCACAGCACAGAAATAATAATACCACACACAATCACAGATTGAACACTAGTTTATAGTGGTTCCCCAAGGTATGGGTACATCCACTTTCCCCCTTCGCCTATCTAGCAGTGTGCTAGATTCGGCCTAACTTCTTTCCTCCTCCTCAGATCCTCAGATCTTATAGCTCAGAACCCAAATAATGCTCCTACAACTCAGATTGAGTCCACACTCCTACAGCTCAGGCAATCTGCCCTACCTCAGCCTTCAACAAGGCCTACAACTCAGAGATAAAAATCTCCTACAACTCAGGCTCTCAGCCTTACCTCAGCCTTCAACAAGGCCTACCACTCAGAGAACTTACTCTCCTATAACTCAGCCTTTATAAATCAGGCTTACAACTCAGATATTAAAAAGATCCTACAGAAAATAGATGTTAAATATAAATCTACCACCCCCTTGGTTTAGAGAGAAAGGATGGACGGTTTCTTGATCAGTTCTTGAACAAATCTGATGAAAGAGATCAAAATGTCTTAGCTTTATTCAAAGCTTCTTGAATCTGAACACAGTAGGGTTGATCTCCTTTGAAGTCGATCTTCAATCAGCTTCTTTCTTGAAATTCAGAAATAAATCTGAATTATTCTTGGCAGACTGGTTCAAAATCTGCACTTAAGAGACTTGTTGATGCAAGTCCCTTTCTTCACTTGAATAGATGGAGCTCTCTCTCCAAATTCTTCTGAAGATTCTTCTGAATTCTTCTTTGAATTCTCTTGACAAACTCTGAGTAGCTCACCACTTGAGAATGTCTTCTTAGATCTTCTGTTGAAAATCTTCTTCAGTTTTTCGTGTGTTTTTTATCTCCAATTATCAGTAGTTATCTCTTCTGTTGATAGAGAATGTCTTTATATAGACTTTCTCCATGGTAAGCGGCTGATCTGGTTTCTAACAAACTTCTGACAGCTCTGATAGATTCAGTAGACCAGTTGGTTATGGCAGCTGTCAAGTTTTCCAGTCACTTCTTGAAACTCTGTATCTGTCAGCAAAGTGTCGAGACTGAACTTCATCATGTATCGACACAAGTAGACTAAATGTCAACACAAGCCTTGGTGGTGTCGACACAGCTCCCTTGGTGTTGACACTGCTTCTTGACATAGGTTTTGTTGAATGTGTCGACACTAGTTCTGTGTGTCTGTTGAAATCTGTGGAGTGAAAGTGGGTAAATGGAAGGCTTGGGCAACCCATCCGCGCGGACTACGCGGATAGGGTTGGTGGACTGCTAAGTCGGCAGGGATGTTGCAGGAGGATTGCTCTATGGCGGCCTGGGCAGTCTGTTCGCACGGACTACGCAGACAGTAGCAGCGGTCTGTCAGGCCGGCGTATACTAAGCAGACAGTTGAATCCCAGGAAGTAACCGGGCGGATCGAAACTCTATCCGCGGAGTCCGGCATGAAGCGGACTGATGAACTGCAGCTCGGCAGGTCGGTTGGGCAGTTGCCTTGGTCTTGCTCTGGTGCAGCGGCAAGTGGAATCTGCGGAGACTGCCAGTCAATGCGGACTTATACTGGAGCTCGCCGGGATAGGTGGACTGGTTCCAGTGTCCGCTAGTAAGTACGGAATGGCATTTATAGCCAGTGGACTAGACTTGGTGAGTTCTGAACCAAGTCCAGGTTGGCTCAGTCCAGGGAGATCGCGCGGTGGAGCGCGGACTGTTTCTCTCAGTCCGCCAAGCTCGGCAGGAGTGTTGTTGCCTTGATTGCTAGCTTGAGGATATGCGGACTGGAGATTGCGTGTACAAGCGTGCGGACTAGAGTTAGTGTTCGCTGAGTTCGGTTAAGCCTTGTGATGAGGCTATGGACTCAGGGATGCGGACTGAGAAGTCTGCAGGAATGCGGACTGATGAAGTCTGCAGGAGTTGCGGACTGGAGAAGTCTGCAGGAATTATGGACTAGAGTAGTCTGCCAGAGATGCAGACTAATGTGTCTGCTGTGTTAGCAGACTAGAGCTATGTCCGCTGAGTCCGGCAATGCCTTTGTGATTATTCAATGGACTCGGGGTGTAACATCCCGAATCGCTCTAGGCCCCTAGTGTGTGTGTTTTGAGTCAGGAGGGTTGACTTGAGTCCTGAGAGTGCAGGGAATTGGACTGCACTTATGGATAAATGGAGAATCAGTGTAAAAGGAAGTAACACGGGTAGGGACACGGCCGTGTGCCTACCCGTGTGCGTCGAGTTTAGCTCGACGAGCTGTGTCGAGATCGTCGAGCTGTGTCGACACCAAGGGACACGGGTAGGGACACGGCCGTGTGCCTACCCGTGTGCGTCGAGTTGAGCTCGACGACCCGTGTCGAGATTGTCGAGCTGTGTCGACACCAACGGACACGGGTAGGGACACGGCCGTGTGCCTACCCGTGTGCGTCGAGTTGAGCTCGACGACCCGTGTCGAGATCGTCGAGCTGTGTCGACACCAAGGGACACGGGTAGGGACACGGCCGTGTGCCTACCCGTGTGCGTCGAGTTGAGCTCGACGACCCGTGTCGAGATCGTCGAGCTGTGTCGACACCAAGTGACACGGGTAGTGACACGGCCGTGTCCCTACCCGTGTGCGTCGAGTTGAGCTCGACGAGAAGTGTCGAGACGCAACCCGAGAAGTACACGGCCAAGGACACGGCTATGCACACGGCCGTGTCATGTGGACACGGGTCGGGACACGGGCGTGTCCCAACCCGTGTCAAGTATTGAACCGACATGGAAACTGTCGTTGCCGCTTCGCCAGGAAGGACACGGGTAAGGACACGGCCGTGTCCCTACCCGTGTCACATTTTATATATAAAGGGGAGAGAAAACCCTAGCCGTTTTCATGCTCTTTTCATCCCCTAATTCCTGTGAGAACTCCTGTGAGAGGGAAAACTGCAGAAGCAAGTTTTACCAAAGGAGATCCGCCATCGCCGTGAAAGAGAAGATGCCGCCAAGGAGAACTACGAGATCCATGGCTAGAAATGGTGGTACCGCCGGAGCCAATGTGAGTTTCCTACCCTCTCCCTTGGTGCTAGATCTATAGTTATTTTCCTAGGAGAGACATCGGCTCAAGAGAGTCTTGATGGAGAGGAGAAGATTTCTAGGTTCGGCCATGCTAGGATTTGAATCCTAGACTTTAGATCTCTTCAACCCTTCCCCTTTTCTTCAATACGACGATGGGTGAATGGTTTCGTGAGGAGTTTTGGCCTTTGAGGTTGAATAAGGGAGGAGGACATTTCTGGAAAATTTAGGAAGGATCGCTTGAGGAAGAAGACGGACCGATGCGTCCATTTTTCTTTAAGAAGCGTGCAGAATCTGTATTCTGCGCGCAGTGAACTTCGTGGCCATTTTTATGTATGCTATGGCCAGATCTGGGCTTTCGGCTTAACACGAAAGTTGAAGCCCTTGAAAATATCTTTCCAACGAATGGTTGCACGACTTCTGGCGAAGTCTGTAGCCACGGGAAAGTCTAAACGAAAATGGTGTTCAATAAACCTCGTATGCAGAAACTGTGTTCTGTACGCAGCGGACTTCAAGTCCGATTTCAAATAGGATAATGTCAAATCTGGGTTGAGCTCTGAATATGAAAGATGTAGTCTATGGAAATACCTTTCCATCGAGGGGTTACACGACTTCACCGGATTCCTGTAGCCTCGGGAATCTCCGGTCGAAGTTGCTGTCCAGACTATTCCTGCACTTAAAAATCTGGGTTTATAATATTTGGATTTGGATTCGGTGAAACTAATATTACAGGTAACCTTGAGACTTGGATAAACTCTTATGAATAATTAATTCAGTTGCATAAATGATGAAGATTATTAATCGGATTTCATGTGATAGAATTGTAAGATAGTATACTTGAATGATTTGACTGGTTAGAGGTTAGTAGATTTTTATACATGTGCATCTTGATATATTGTGTTGAAATCACCTGATATGACATATAGAAGGATAACTCATGGCCATGTGAATGTTGAATAGTGGATTGAATTTGGTAGTCCAATACTTAGAGAGTCGTCTTCCTATGAGTAGTGTTGTGTGAGTTTGTAAGTGCGGTGTTGACCGCCACTTGTTTTGGTTGTGTTGAGATGAGGTGTGGATGGATGGTTGGGCTGTGCCCTCGTGTTTGCTTCCGAGGCCCCTTCCACGTTATGTTGATGTGGTATTTGCATGTGGTGTGAGTCGACACGCGGTGTCGTAATCCCGGGTTAAGGATAGTGTGGCAGGTCTACGGGCTCGCCAGTCGTCACACCGACGGGAGTTGGCAGTTAGACTTGGTCGGTTTGGGCTGTGTCCTCGGTGTTCACGTCCCGAGGCCCCTCCGACAATGTGAACGGTTGGGCTGTGTCCTCGTGCTTTCTTCCGAGGCCCCTTCCGGGTCACGCAAGGCCAGTTCGGGCTGTGTTCTTGGTGCACATCTACCCAAGACCCCGCTGGGCCATAGTACGCATGGGCTCCGTTGTTGTGTTTTTAGCGTTGAGGCGTACGGAGGCCTAGGTGAAGTAGTGTGATACCCGCCTAGTAGTAGAAGTGCCCGTTCTACTGTCACCGCCTGGCCACGGCGGCTGATGCCTGAGAGGTTAGCTACCTGCTCGAAAAGTGGGAACTACAGTCTGTGTCGACATAGCAATTGCATGGGTGTGCATGGGTGAGTCATTGCATAACATTCATAGCATTTCATATCATTGCACAACAAGATCCTCATCGTATAAGTTTGTATGGGTACTCTTATACGATGAGTTACTTTTATGTAACCCGATCCTTAACTTATAAGTTTGTATGGGCATTCTTATAAGTTAAGTTACTTTCCTGCTGTTACTTATACTTGCTAGTTTAGAGTAGCTCTTACATAAATGCTGATTATGATACTGTTACTCTTACACTACTGTCACCTGCTTGTACTTCCTTTACTTGCTTACTTGTTATATACTATACTCTTGTTTCTTTTCTCCGCCCGGTGCCGAGGAGTCGCCGGGGGAGCGGATGTGAAACCACTTAGTCATTTCGACTAACGGTTGCTACGTCTTCCTTTTTAGGAGGTCACGCCGCAGGTAGAGCAGCCGCAGACTACGCCGCAGGACAGCCAGGCCAGGACGACAGGGCCTGACGTGACGGTGCCGTCGATACCGTCTGTTTCCGATGTTAGTGTTTTGCTTACTCTGATGTAGCCCGTTTGGGCAATGTTTAGCTGTACTCTGATATATTGTAGAAGCATGTTTTAGCTTCTCATTATTGATGTATTTGGACATTATAACTTAGTGTGGATTTTGACTTCTTCTGTTTATTTATTTGGTTGGGTTGGCATGATATATTGATATTGTTGTAGCCGGCGGAATAGGCGTCTTGTGGTACAGGTTAGCCCGTGTGCTAATGCTACCGCAAGGCGGCTGTTCCGGGCATAAGACTCCCCCTTCGTGTCGTGTTTTGGGATCCGGGGAGGGGGGGTCTTACAAATGGTATCAGTTTGCCACGATCCTCAACTACGAAGTCATTCAACAATGGTGCCACCCCCGTTTGGTTAGTCAGTTTGGGGACAAACTGACTTAGCGGAAGCAGTGGTGTGTCCATATGTAATTCACATTAAGTTTGTCCAACTTTGACCCTACGATTAGCCAACCTGACCTTAGGTACATACCTTTATACGTCGATCTTCCAAGTTTGGACGACCCCAAGTATGTAAAACTATGGTATAAAGTCTTGCGAGATCCCCTAGGGCAAGCACTTTTGTTTATAGCGGATTTTGAATCTAACGGATAAAATAGACATGGCAGATTCCCTAGGGCAACCACTTTTGTTTATAGGAGATTTGTGCTTGGTGGAGATAATGGATATGGTAAAGTGGTTGGGAGCGGGTCTTTTGGGTGTTCAGACAAGCGTTAAGAGACTCGCTGAAGGAGTGATTGAAGCGGGACCCAGCTCAAAGACGAGGACTACGAGGAAGAAATTAAGCATTCGTCCTTAGTCTGCCTAAGTTTTTCTAGGAATCTGGCTTGAGCATTCACAAGCTTGATACTAAGGCGTAATGGTTAGTGAGAAACCGGCCTACACTCTATTCGATACCGGTGCCTCACACTCTTTTGTGTCCGAGGATTTCATAAAAGATGTGGGGGATGTTCAGTACTTCACGGGAATAGCCCGACGTGTACGCCTTCCGGATGGCTCGGAGATGATCGCAACTGCCAAGTGCGAGTTGGAGTTATTTATTGATGGGAAGGCCTTTGATACACCGGCCACGGTTCTGAGAATGCCGGAGTTTGACATCATTTTGGGCATAGCATGGCTGGACTGGCACTTCGCGAGGATTGACTGCGCGGAGAAGCGAATCTATTTGAGGCATGGAGACTCTGATGTCATCTTCCAAGGTATTGGCTTCGCGCCACGTATGATATTATCTTCTATCCAGGCTGTAAAGGCTCATATGAAGGGGGATGAGGTCTTCATGATCTGGTTCGAGTTGAAGGAAGCAGCGCTGGAATTAAAGAATGTACGGGTAGTGCGGGATTTTCCTGAGGTATTTCCTGAGAAGCTACCAGGATTACCTCCGCATAGAGAAGTTGACTTCCAGATCAATCTAGTACCAGGTGCCAAGCCTGTATCCAAGGCTCCATACAGAATGGCTCCGAAAGAACTCGCGGAGTTTAGAGTTCAATTGCAAGAACTGGTGGATTCAGGGTTCGTTCGCCCCAGTTCATCACCATGGGGAGCCCCTGTGCTGTTCGTGAAGAAGAAGGATGGAACACTGCGATTGTGCATAGATTATCGGGAACTCAATCGGTTGACGGTGCGGAACACTTATCCGCTACCGCGGATCGATGAGTTGTTCGATCAACTAGTGGGAGCGCATTGGTTTTCTAAATTGGATTTGCGCTCCGGATACTATCAGTTGAGGATACAAGAAGGGGACATCCAGAAAACGGCCTTCAGTTCGAGATATGGTTTGTATGAGTTCACAGTAATGCCGTTTGGGCTCACAAATGCCCTTCGGCCTTCATGAGCTTGATGAATAAGGTGTTTGAACCGTATTTGGACATCTTCGTCATTGTTTTCATCGACGACATCTTGGTCTACTCAAAGACGGAGGGGGAGCATGTCAAGCACCTGATCTTGGTTTTGAAGAAATTTAAGGAGCACGCCTTGTATGCCAAGTTTAGCAAGTGTGAATTCTGGCTTAAGGAGGTTGCCTTCTTGGGGCATGTGATCAGTGGAGCAGGGTTAGCAGTGGATCCAGCAAAGGTGCGGGCCGTGAAGGAGTGGTCGCCCTTGAAGTCGGCGGCTGATGTACGAAGCTTTCTTGGACTTGCTGGCTACTACCGCAAGTTCGTGAAAGGTTTTTCCAAGATTGCCCTTCCTCTTACCTCCTTGGCGAAGAAGGGTGTGCCATTTGAGTGGACACCTCAATGTGAAGAGGCATTTCAAGAATTGAAAGATAGGCTTACCTCCGCCCCCATCCTTGCACTTCCGTCTGGGAAGGAAGGATTCCAAGTTTACACGGACGCATCATATCAAGGGATGGGAGCGGTGCTGATGCAGCACGGGCACGTGATCGCTTATGCTTCAAGGCAGTTAAAGAAACATGAAATCAATTACCCGGTTCATGATTTGGAGTTGGGAGCAGTGGTGTTCGCTTTGAAAGTCTGGAGGCATTATTTATATGGCGTGCACTGCGAGATCTTTTCCGATCACAAAAACTTGAAGTATGTTCACACTCAGAAGGAGTTGAACCTGAGACAACGGCGGTGGTTGGAATTTCTATGCGACTACGAGTTCACCATGAACTACCACCCCGGGAAAGCGAACTCGGTAGCCGATGCCTTGAGTAGAAAAGTGCCAGGCTCTAGCCCAGAGTCTCGGCTGATGAGCATGGAGTTGGCTCGGATGATCGAGGAGATGAAAATTACTTTAGTATTCAAGGATCCTTCGGCAGAGTATGCGGAGTATTTGGCCAACATGAGCATAGTTTGTGATATCCGAGACCGGATTCGGGTGGAGCAAGGAATGGATGCGGCCTTGGCCCCGGCAATCAAGGCAATTGAAGATGGGACCACCGATGAGTACACACTCAAAGACGGCCTCATTTATTTTCGTGGCCGACTCTATATTCCCAAGGGCGGCAAAATTCGGGAAGATATCTTGAGAGAGGCACATTCCTCTCAATATTCAGTGCACCCTGGTATTGCTAAGATGTACGCCGGATTGCGGAAGACCATGTGTTGGCCGGGAATGAAGAAAGATGTTCGCTACTATGTTACACATTGTGAAGCTTGCCAAAGAGTGAAGGCTGAATGCAGGAGTCCCGGTGGTTTGTTGCAGTCATTGCCCATCCCCGAATGGAAGTTCGAGGATATCTCCATGGACTTTGTTCATGGGTTACCTCGTTCCCGCTCCGGGAATGATTCAGTATGGGTTATTGTGGATCGACTGACAAAGGTGGCCCGGTTCATTCCAATGAAGAAGGAAGCACACGTGGATGTTTTGGTACGCCTTTTCGTGGAGCAATTTGTACGGTATCATGGCGTGCCCAAGACAATTGTTTCAGATCGGGATGGTCGGTTTACATCCAATGAGTGGAAGGCGGTACAGGCGTATTTGGGCTCACGCCTAACCTTTAGTACCGCATTTCATCCACAGACGGACGGGCAGTCAGAGCGGACCATCAGAACACTGGAGGATTTATTGAGGTTATGTGTGTTGGACAGAGGAGAGCCATGGGAAAGGCTTTTGCCACTAGTGGAATTCTCCTATAATAATAGCCATCAGGCAAGCATCGGCATGGCGCCCCATGAAGCCCTTTACGGAAGAAGGTGCAGGACTCCCTTGTCTTGGGTGCAAGATGAAGATCCGAAGGCATTGGGGAACGAATATATAGATGATACTGATGCGGCGGTCAGATTGATACGGGATCGCATGTTGGAGGCTCAAAGTCGACAGGCGAAATATTATAATAAAAAGCATCGGATGGTGGAGTTCCAGGTGGGAGAAAAAGTGTTCCTCAAGATTCGGCCGATGCATGGAGTGTCGCGGGTGCGTGGAGTGAAAAAGCTCAGCCCAAGGTATGTTGGGCCTTATACTATATTGGAAAGGATTGGCCCGTTGGCCTATCGGTTGGAGTTACCACCAGAACTAGAAAATCTCCACGACGTGTTCCATGTGTCGTCGCTTCGAAAAGCACTGTTGCGGCCCGACCAGTATATTCCCACTACTGATGGTGCAGTGGCATCAGATAGGTCTGTGCGACTAGAGCCGGTGCGGATTATTGACAGCGAGACAAGGACTTTGCGCCGCAAAAGTGTTCCCTTAGTAAAGGTGCTATGGTTGAATCATGGGAAGGAGGAGTACACATGGGAGCCATTGGATTTGTTGAAGTATTAGACCGGGCGGCTTAGCGGTCTGTTCCAGCGGTTTGGTGACCGGGCGGTCTGGCGGTCTATCTGGTGCCTGGAGACCGGGCGGTCTATCGGTCTACCTCTGCGGCCTGTTCTATCCTGCTGGAGTTGCCGAGCGGTTAGCCCATCTGCCTAACCGCGCGGCCTATGCGGTCTCCATTAGTCTAGCCGCCCAGTACTGTAAATGTTTAGTCCCACATTGTTTGTATACTCTCTTTCTTATCTCCTCCATTCTATATAAGGGAGGTCATACCTTTGTAAATCTTATCTTTTTTGGATAATAAAATTTCAATTATTCAAAAGTTTATTCGCTTGTCTTCTACTTTTCGCTACTTTTCTCTACTTTCTTACATGATTTAATGCAGCAACGCTACCCGGAGTTGTTTGCTCAAGGTAATTCTATTTAAAAGCAAGTGTTAAATTTCCTGTCATGCTTTCCTCCCCACAGCCTAAGCCTGATTTCGGGGACGAAATCTTTTATTTTGTTTATAGGATTTGTAACGTCCCGAATCGCTCTAGGCCCCTAGTGTGTGTGTTTTGAGTCAGGAGGGTTGACTTGAGTCCTGAGAGTGCAGGGAATTGGACTGCACTTGTGGATAAATGGAGAATCAGTGTAAAAGGAAGTAACACGGGTAGGGACACGGCCGTGTGCCTACCCGTGTGCGTCGAGTTGAGCTCGACGAGCTGTGTCGAGATCGTCGAGCTGTGTCGACACCAAGGGACACGGGTAGGGACACGGCCGTGTGCCTGCCCGTGTGCGTCGAGTTGAGCTCGACGACCCGTGTCGAGATTGTCGAGCTGTGTCGACACCAACGGACACGGGTAGGGACACGGCCGTGTGCCTACCCGTGTGCGTCGAGTTGAGCTCGACGACCCGTGTCGAGATCGTCGAGCTGTGTCGACACCAAGGGACACGGGTAGGGACACGGCCGTGTGCCTACCCGTGTGCGTCGAGTTGAGCTCGACGACCCGTGTCGAGATCGTCGAGCTGTGTCGACACCAAGTGACACGGGTAGTGACACAGCCGTGTCCCTACCCGTGTGCGTCGAGTTGAGCTCGACGAGAAGTGTCGAGACGCAACCCGAGAAGTACACGGCCAAGGACACGGCTATGCACACGGCCGTGTCATGTGGACACGGGTCGGGACACGGGCGTGTCCCAACCCGTGTCAAGTATTGAACCGACATGGAAACTGTCGTTGCCGCTTCGCCAGGAAGGACACGGGTAAGGACACGGCCGTGTCCCTACCCGTGTCACATTTTATATATAAAGGGGAGAGAAAACCCTAGCCGTTTTCATGCTCTTTTCATCCCCTAATTCCTGTGAGAACTCCTGTGAGAGGGAAAACTGCAGAAGCAAGTTTTACCAAAGGAGATCCGCCATCGCCGTGAAAGAGAAGATGCCGCCAAGGAGAACTACGAGATCCATGGCTAGAAATGGTGGTACCGCCGGAGCCAATGTGAGTTTCCTACCCTCTCCCTTGGTGCTAGATCTATAGTTATTTTCCTAGGAGAGACATCGGCTCAAGAGAGTCTTGATGGAGAGGAGAAGATTTCTAGGTTCGGCCATGCTAGGATTTGAATCCTAGACTTTAGATCTCTTCAACCCTTCCCCTTTTCTTCAATACGACGATGGGTGAATGGTTTCGTGAGGAGTTTTGGCCTTTGAGGTTGAATAAGGGAGGAGGACATTTCTGGAAAATTTAGGAAGGATCGCTTGAGGAAGAAGACGGACCGATGCCGTCCATTTTTCTTTAAGAAGCGTGCAGAATCTGTATTCTGCGCGCAGCGAACTTCGTGGCCATTTTTATGTATGCTATGGCCAGATCTGGGCTTTCGGCTTAACACGAAAGTTGAAGCCCTTGAAAATATCTTTCCAACGAATGGTTGCACGACTTCTGGCGAAGTCTGTAGCCACGGGAAAGTCTAAACGAAAATGGTATTCAATAAACCTCGTATGCAGAAACTGTGTTCTGTACGCAGCGGACTTCAAGTCTGATTTCAAATAGGATAATATCAAATCTGGGTTGAGCTCTGAATATAAAAGATGTAGTCTATGGAAATACCTTTCCATCGAGGGGTTACACAACTTCACCGGATTACTGTAGCCTCGGGAATCTCCGGTCGAAGTTGCTGTCCAGACTATTCCTGCACTTAAAAATCTGGGTTTATAATATTTGGATTTGGATTCGGTGAAACTAATATTACAGGTAACCTTGAGGCTTGGATAAACTCTTATGAATAATTAATTCAGTTGCATAAATGATGAAGATTATTAATCGGATTTCATGTGATAGAATTGTAAGATAGTATACTTGAATGATTTGACTGGTTAGAGGTTAGTAGATTTTTATACATGTGCATCTTGATATATTGTGTTGAAATCACCTGATATGACATATAGAAGGATAACTCATGGCCATGTGAATGTTGAATAGTGGATTGAATTTGGTAGTCCAATACTTAGAGAGTCGTCTTCCTATGAGTAGTGTTGTGTGAGTTTGTAAGTGCGGTGTTGACCGCCACTTGTTTTGGTTGTGTTGAGATGAGGTGTGGATGGATGGTTGGGATGTGCCCTCGTGTTTGCTTCCGAGGCCCCTTCCACGTTATGTTGATGTGGTATTTGCATGTGGTGTGAGTCGACACGCGGTGTCGTAATCCCGGGTTAAGGATAGTGTGGCAGGTCTACGGGCTCGCCAGTCGTCACACCGACGGGAGTTGGCAGTTAGACTTGGTCGGTTTGGGCTGTGTCCTCGGTGTTCACGTCCCGAGGCCCCTCCGACCATGTGAACGGTTGGGCTGTGTCCTCGTGCTTTCTTCCGAGGCCCCTTCCGGGTCACGCAAGGCCAGTTCGGGCTGTGTTCTTGGTGCACATCTACCCAAGACCCCGCTGGGCCATAGTACGCATGGGCTCCGTTGTTGTGTTCTTAGCGTTGAGGCGTACGGAGGCCTAGGTGAAGTAGTGTGATACCCGCCTAGTAGTAGAAGTGCCTGTTCTACTGTCACCGCCTGGCCACAGCGGCTGATGCCTGAGAGGTTAGCTACCTGCTCGAAAAGTGGGAACTACAGTCTGTGTCGACATAGCAATTGCATGGGTGTGCATGGGTGAGTCATTGCATAACATTCATAGCATTTCATATCATTGCACAACAAGATCCTCATCATATAAGTTTGTATGGGCACTCTTATACGATGAGTTACTTTTATGTAACCCGATCCTTAACTTATAAGTTTGTATGGGAATTCTTATAAGTTAAGTTACTTTCCTGCTGTTACTTATACTTGCTAGTTTAGAGTAGCTCTTACATAAATGCTGATTATGATACTGTTACTCTTACACTACTGTCACCTGCTTGTACTTCCTTTACTTGCTTACTTGTTATATACTATACTCTTATTTCTTTTCTCCGCCCGGTGCCGAGGAGTCGCCGGGGGAGCGGATGTGAAACCACTTAGTCGTTTCGACTAACGGTTGCTACGTCTTCCTTTTTAGGAGGTCACGCCGCAGGTAGAGCAGCCGCAGACTACGCCGCAGGACAGCCAGGCCAGGACGACAGGGCCTGACGTGACGGTGCCGTCGATACCGTCTGTTTTCGATGTTAGTGTTTTGCTTACTCTGATGTAGCCCGTTTGGGCAATGTTTAGCTGTACTCTGATATATTGTAGAAGCATGTTTTAGCTTCTCATTATTGATGTATTTGGACATTATAACTTAGTGTGGATTTTGACTTCTTCTGTTTATTTATTTGGTTGGGTTGGCATGATATATTGATATTGTTGTAGCCGGCGGAATAGGCGTCTTGTGGTACAGGTTAGCCCGTGTGCTAATGCTACCGCAAGGCGGCTGTTCCGGGCATAAGACTCCCCCTTCGTGCCGTGTTTTGGGATCCGGGGAGGGGGGGTCTTACACGGGGAAGCGGACTAGAGCTGTCCGCAGTGGACTGATGAGGCGTGTCCCCGGAGTCCGGCAGAAGCCTTGGTATTGGGGTTGTGGACTCAAGGTTGTAGGCGGGTGATGTGTTCGCGGATTGGTAAACTGTTGTTGTGGAGTCCGGCTGTGGTGGTCCTGGCTTGGCCTTTGGCGACAAGGCGGACTGGAGATTGGAGTCTGGCCTTGGAGAAGCTAGGCGGGCTGGCTATCTGCACAGGAGCAGTGAACTGGTGTGTGTGTCCGCGAGCTGGCGGACACACTTGTTCTTGCTGCAGGATGTGGCGGTTATCCTATCAGCTAGGGTGGTGACCATACTCATCATCGTGCCTATAAATAGTACTCATGTCACATCAGGAAACAATAACCTGGAAGAGAGAACCTAAGTAAGTGAACAGTAATTTGAGCTCGCGCAAGTTGCTGCAGACTGGACTATGGTGTCCGCGCGGTTAGGTAGAGTTGACTGGGTTGTGTTGTGCAGGTTGTGCGGATAGCGCTGGAAAGCCAGGACTTGGCTCTGATTGCGGTCAGGAACAGTGCGGACTCTGTGGTTAAGCAACAGGCGATAAACAGCAGGTCGCAGACAGCGACTAGGCCTTCTTCTCTTTGGCAACTTGGTTCGGGGTTCAAGAAGTCAGCTGTCTCAGGAGGACTGTTCTATTCGGCATCGCGGCATGTGCGGTCTAGCGGCTAAGCGACCTCGCAGTCAGGCGGCTTGCAGATCGGCGGTGAAGAGCTAAACATTGGAATAAGGGGTAGTCCGCGCGGCTTGGTTGCGGCTGTGACTGGCGGATTGAGCGGACTCCACAGCAGTAGACAGCGCGGCTTGATGTTTGAGACTGCGTGGCTTGTATATTTTTTTGTCTTTGTATCTGTCTCTGCTCTCCCTGTGTTGGTTTGGGCGAATCATGTCTCGCCATGTATGTCTCGTCTTGTAATGAAGTTTGTTGTTGATCAATAAAGATAGTTGCTTGCTGCATGTGTTGCTGGTTGTTACTTCCTTGTAGAGATAACCCCTACATTCTCCAAGATACAGGAAAACGTTCAACATTATAAGTGGAGGTGTCCTCCTCCGGTTTGTTGAGTTTCAACATGGTATCCGAGGAGGCCTCTGCGGGTTTGTTGAATTTTAACATGGTATCAGAGCGAGGTTGGAGTGGTCAAGCAGTGGTCAATGGAAGTAGTTGCTCTTGTGAAGAGGAAACCAGTGGTAGAACCATGGCAGCGTAAGATGCAAGTTGTCTTGGAATTGATCTTCTTATAAAGACGAACTTTGAAAGGTGGAAGTCTTGTATGAAGAGCTTTCTTCTTGGCGAGGACCTTTGGGAGGTTGTATTCGGAGCAGCAAGACAAGAGGCTACTGCTGGCAATGCTGAAGAGATGAGAGCTTAGAAAAAGACAAATGCGAGAGCGGAGTCTATTTTCAGGCAGGTGATCTCATCGGAGCACTTGGACCACATCAGTGGATGTCGGTCAGCTGCGGAGGTTTGGACTTCCCTTGTTGGGTTGTTCGGGAAGGAGGTGAAGGTTGTTGCATAAGATGGTCCTTCTACTTCATATCAGCAAGAGAGGAGTGGTTCTCCTAGGCGTGATGCGAAGAGTAAGGAGGGACCAAGGTGCTATAAATGCAAGCAGCATGGTCATCTCAGGAAGGAGTCCAAGGTTGTCTTGCTCTCTGAGAATATTGCTCAAATAGGGAGTAAGGAGAAGAACGCGAGTTTTGGTGCTGATCGGATGAAGGCCAGTGATTGTGTAGCTATCTGGCATGAAAGACTGGGGCTTGTAGGGATGGACAAGCTGAAAGCAATGGCGGAAAGAAGACGCGTAAGAGGCTTGCCTAGATTGTCATCCTATGACGATGGTCAGGGGTGCGCGGGATGTCTGCAAAGTGAATATTATCGCTTCATGGTTGATAAGGCACAATCTAGATGTAAAGCACCTTTGGAGGTTGTCCATTGTGCTCTGGTTGGACCGACCGTCACCGCCAGTCTTGGAGGCAGCAAGTTTATGCTGTTATTGGTTGATGACTATTCAAGGTATACTTGGGTATACTTCATGAAGGAGAAGTCCAACATGATGTGCTTGCTTGTGGAGTTCAAGAAGCTTGTGAAAGGCCAGTTGGGTCTGCGGATCAAGAAGTTGAGGACAAGCATCAGTAGTGAGTTTGGTTCAACCGAGTTCTCAATCTTTTGCAGGAAGCAAGGGATCCGAAAGGAGCTTTCTTGTGGACATACTTCACAACAAGGTAGTGTTGCAGCTCGGATGATCTGTTGGTTAACAGAGACCTGCAAGTGTTGGCTTCAGAGTAAAGGCATTCCGAAGAGTCTTTGGGCGGAAGGGATGGCCTGTGCTGCTCATGTCATCAACCGGTTGCCTCTTAGTCCGATCATAGTGAAGACTCCTTATGAGCTGATGTTCGGAGTAAAGCCCAGTGTGAAACACCTAAGGGTGTTTGGATCTACCTGTTATATACACTCTCTAGGAGCTCTCAAGATAAAGCTAGCCTTTGTTGGGTATGATGAGCAGAGGAGAAGATGGAGGTGTATGGATCCTGCGACGAAGAGACTCATCATGTCAAGAGACGTTGTCTTCGATGAGTTGAAGCCGTATTGGGGTAGCTCTCATGTGGAGCTAGAGATGAGTAGGTCAGATGATGGGCTGAAGGAGGCTGCTGCTAAGGTTCATGTGGAGCTGCCTGAGTCACCAGGTGCTCCAGGCTGTTCTAGCTCCGGGGCAAAGGCGTCAGGGTCAGGAAGTACGGGGAGCAATGCTTCAGGTACTTCTGACTCGAAGGCAGAGGTTTCTGGTTCAGGAAGCAGGGGGAGCGATGTTCCAGGCTGTTCTTGTTCAAGAGGGGAGTCTTCTGGTTTAGGTAGCAGGGGGAGCCTTGCTCTAGGTGTTCCTGGTTCCAGTGAGGAGGCGTCTTGTTCAGGGAGCAAGGGGATCATGGTTCCAGGTTTGCCTGGGAATGGAGCTAGTTCAGGAGCAGTGGAGGTGGTTAGCCATGATCAGGTTCTTCGGAGATCGAAGAGGATCAGTAAGCCACCAGCTCGATATAGTGAAGGGAACACGGCGGGCTTGATTCCGTGTTTCTTTGTTAGCCCTCAGGTCGAGCAAGGTTCTTCTAGCTGTCATGACCCCACTAGAATCAAGGAGGTGGTTGACACCAAGGCTGAAGAGGTGACTTCTCTCCGAGGTAACGAGGCTTGGTTTTTTGTGCCCAAGGTAGTTGGTGATACTCCTGTGATGCATGAGTGGAGGTTGAAGCTGAAGAAGGCAGACAGAAGCATGACTCCTTTTGGGAGATGCTGGAGGGCTCACGCATGGTCCATGATATGCGGGGCGAGGACTATGTCTTGGACATCTCTTCGTAGATGCTATCAGAGGGACCAGGTGCAAGGTTACGGGAGCCGCTGGAATTGTTCACCACTTCTCACTTCAAGGGGGAGTGTTGAAATCTGTGAAGTGAAGTGGGTGAATGGAAGGCTTGGGCAACCCATCCGCGCGGACAGGGTTGGTGGACTGCTAAGTCGGCAGGGATGTTGCATGCGGATTGCTCTGTGGCAGCCTGGGCAGTCTGTTTGCACGGACTACGCAGACAGCAACAGCAGTTTATCAGGCCGGCGTATACTAAGCAGGCGGTTGTATCCCAGGAAGTAACTGGGCGGATCAAAACTCTATCTGCGGAGTCCGGCATGAAGCGGACTGATGAACTGGAGCTCGGCAGACCGGTTTGGCAGTTGCCTTGGTCTTGCTCTGGTGCAGCGGCAAGTGGAAGCCGCGGAGACCGCCAGTCAGTGCGGACTGATACTGGAGCTCGTCGGGACAGGTGGACTGGTTCCAGTGTACGCCAGTAAGTGAGGACTGGCCTTTGTAGCCAGTGGACTGGACTTGGTGAGTTCAGAACCAAGTCCAGGTTGGCTCAGTCCAGGGAGATCGCGTAGTGGAGCGCGGACTGTTTCTCTCAGTCTGCCAAGCTCGGCAGGAGTGATGTTGCCTTGACTGCTAGCTTGAGGATATGTGGACTCGAGATTGCGTGCGCAAGCATGCAGATTGGAGTTAGTGTCTGCTGAGTCTGGTTGAGCCTTGTGATGAGTCTATGGAATCAGGGATGCGGACTGAGAAGTCTGCAGGAATGCGGACTGATGAAGTCTACAAGAGTTGCGGACTGGAGAAGTCTGCAGGAATTGTGGACTGGAGTAGTCTGCTAGAGATGTGGACTAATGTGTTTGTTGTGTTAGCAGACTGGAGCTGTGTCCGCTGAGTCCGACAATGCCTTTATGATTAGTCAATGGACTCGGGGAAGCGGACTAGAGCTGTCCGCAGCGGACTGATTAGGTGTGTCCCCGGAGTCCGGCAGAAGCCTTGGTATTGGGGCTGTGGACTCAAGGTTGCAGGCTAGTGTTGTGTTCGCAAATTGGCAGACTGTTGTTGCAGAGTCCGGTTGTGGTGGTCCTGGCTTGTCCTTTGGCGACAAGGCGGACTAGAGATTGGAGTCCGGCCTTGGAGAAGCTAGGCGGGTTGGCTATATGCACAGGAGCAGCGAACTGGTGTGTTTGTCCGCGGGCTGGCGGACACACTTGTTCTTGCTGCAGGATATGGCGGTTATCCTATCAGCTAGGGCAGTGACCATACTCATCATCATGCCTATAAATAGAACCCATGTCACATCAGGAAACAATAACTTGGAAGAGAGAACCAAAGTAAGTGAACAGTAATTTGAGCTCGCGTAAGTTGCTGCGGACTGGACTATGGTGTTTGCGCGGTTAGGTAGAGTTGACCGGGTTGTGTTGTGCAGGTTGTGCGGATAGCGCTGGAAAGCCAGGACTTGGCTCTGATTGCGGTCAGGTACAGTGCGGACTTTGTGGTTAAGCAACAGGCGACAAACAGCAGGTCGCGGACAGCGACTAGGCGGTCTTCTCTTTGGCAACTTGGTTCGGGGTTCAAGAAGTCGCCTGTCTCAGGCGGACTGTTCTATTCGGCATCGCGACATGTGCAGTCTGGAGGCTAAGCGACCTCGCAGTCAGGAGGCTTGCAGATCGGCGGTGAAGAGCTAAGCATTGGAATAAGGGGTAGTCCGCGCGGCTTGGTTGCGGATGTGACTGGCGGATTGAGCGGACTCCACAACAGTAGACCGCGCGGCTTGATGTTTGAGACCGCGCGGCTTGTATAGTTTTTTGTCTTTGTATCTGTCTCTGCTCTCCCTGTGTTGGTTTGGGCAAATCATGTCTCGCCATGTATGTCTCACCTTATAAAGAAGTTTGTTGTTGATCAATAAAGATAGTTGCTTGCTGCATGTGTTGCTGGTTGTTACTGCCTTGTTGAGATAACCCCTGCATTCTCCAAGATCCGGGAAAACGTTCAAAATTATAAGTGGAGGTGTCCTCCTCCGGTTTGTTGAGTTTCAACATGGTATCCGAGGAGGCCTCTACGGGTTTGTTGAATTTTAATAGTGTCGACACAGTCACTTATTCTCTTCACAAAAAATTAACTTTGTTGAAACTCTGCTATGTATCGACACATGTCTTTTGTGTCGACACAGTTGATGTCGACAAAGTTTTCGGTGTGTCGACACTGCCTCTGTGTGTCGACACAGTTGCTATCGACTAAGCTTTTTTGTGTGTCGACTCTGCCTCTGTGTGTCGACATAGTTTCTTCTGGTGTCGACACAGCCTTTCCAAGTGTCGACACAATTGACTCCAGGCGTCGACACAGCTTTTCTCCAGTGTCGACACAAGCCTTCATAAGTGTCGACACAGCTTCTTCTAGTGTCGACTCATGGACTTAGAAACTTTTTCCTGCATTCCTGCATTTTATTAACTTGCACATATAAACTCAAAACAACATCAAATACACCTTGATGCATATCATTGAGTCAGGTGAAGCTTCTTCAAATCTGGTACATATTTTCCAATATACCCAACAAGAACGCACACACTCAATTAAAGCCATAATAAAAGAAAAAGCTAAGTTTCAAAAAAGGAAATATATAATCGAAATTACGAGTCCTACTCAAACGAGTAGGCGGAAAATTACAATTCTTACTCAAACAAGTAGGCGGGAAATTACAAGTCCTACTCAAACGAGTAGGCAAGAAATGAAAGCGGTAAATTGCAAGTCCTACTCAAACGAGTAGGCGGGAAATGAAAGCAGTAAAATGACAAGTCCTACTCAAACGAGTAGGCGAGAAATGAAAGCATTAAATGTTATCTCATACACGCATATACTCTACTTGAAGGAAAGAAAGTGATGAAAACATAACTCATACACTCACACACACAAACAACAAGGAGAAAAACAAAGTGATCGAAAAATTAAAACGGTTATATTTTTACCGTTAGAACTTGCTAAAAATGCATAAAAAGGAGAAATAAAAATTAAAGAAGGAAAAGTTTTTCAAAATAAAAGCAAAAAATCAAAGTGTTTGAAAAATTAAAATGACAACTAATTCATTCTTATAATTTTGTAAAAATGCTTAAAAGTGGAAGAAAGTTTAAAAGAACCCAAAGTTTTACAAGCTAAAAAAGTAAAAATGGGATAAAACCACTTTAAAATCATTTTTATAAATCTATAAGAATGAATGAAAAAGCACAAAAATCCTAAACCTAAACAAAGCTAAGGGACAAGATAAGAAAAGAAAGCATAACAACTAATAAGTTTGAAAAAATCTAAAACTAAACTAAGCAAAATGATAACTTGAAAACATAAAAATATCAAATCTAGCTCACACACACACAGACACATATTAAAAAAACAAAGATACAAAAGATCACTGAAAGAGAGGCACTCTGATGCATTCCAATATAACATAAGGAGAGAAAAACTAGAATATTTTATTAAGATAAAAGTAGAGTAACAAAAAGCTAAAGAAAACACTAAAGATAGGGGAAGAAAATCTCCTTACATAGCCCAAAAAGCACCCAAGCAACACTCCAACATCAAAATGGATCAAAAATTTGAACCCTTGGTCCTTACAGAAAACTTCTATTTATAAGCAAAAAATTTCAGATTACACGCCCTGGTCATGTGCGTGTAGGGGGGTGTCGTTACTGGTGTGTAGGTGAAGCCGAAACTCTGGTGAGATGGCTTGGTTCTGGAAGCTTCTGGAAGTTCACGTGGCGGTCATAGGCATGTCAAAATGACACGGGCGTGTAGGAGGGGCGTGACTGGACAAGGCGTCGAGTAGTTGTCTCGTTGACGGTATCTTGTCTGGAATAGTTGAGGCGGTCACGGGCATACGCCGAATGACACGGACGTGACTGGACAACTGGATGGAATTTGATGTCGGCAACAACTGCTTGGATTGGGTTGAAAACTCCAGGACAGACACAGGCGTGTCAATCTGGGCACGGGCGTGTCTTGGGCGTTGAGCGTCGACTCGAACTAGAGGCGTTGAGTGTCGAGTCAGATTGGAGGCATTGAGTGTCGAGTCAGGATTGACACGGGCGTGTAAATTTGGACACGAGCTTGTTCACTCTTTCTTTCACGAATGCTCGATAGGCAGCAGTTTTCCATAGGAGTCAAAGTGACATGCCCAGGTCACGGGCGTGACCCAATGGATTCGGGCGTGTACTTTGAAAATTTCTATTTTTTCCTGAAATTTCTTGAAAAAAAAAGTAAAGCTAAGTTAGAAGAAATTATATAAAAAAGGAACATTTTAATGAAGAAAAAGTAACTAAAAATAACTAAAATAAACTAAAAATGTCCTAAATAAAGTACTAAAAACTACAAATATTTACAATTCATCAACAAGTAATAACATATATGAATCAGCCAGTGGCATCATGATAATATTTTTACTACTACATAAAAAAACTCTACGTGTTAATACACTCTGTCCCACCTAGGGGGATAATGAATTTGAAGAAATAAATATCTCTCTTAGGAAGAGTACAAACTAGGAAGAGACTATGCAGGAGCAGTATCCATCTAGGGGGAGTACGTATTGAACGCTTATCATTTACTATAAACACAAACACTATTATGCATTATTTCTTCATAGTAGATTTGTTATTATCAAAAGGGGGAGATTGCTGGAACATGCTTCCACATCTCTTGGTTTGAGAATAACAAATCTCAATGTGTATTTGATCACATTTGTTCTGTATTAATAGTGTGCTGATTTATAGGTGTGAAGAATGAAAGCCTCAAGTTTTGGCACCTACCGTCAAGTGCTAGCGCTACTGCCCGCGCTAGCTTGGAATTAAATCTGCACGAGTTCTCGGTGACCTACCGTGTGGTGTTAGCCATACTGTTGGGCGCTAGCTGTCTCGATGAATGTTGAGTCGTCTTCATCGAGAAGATACTGCTACCGCCAGGCGATAGCTTCGTATCGCGCCGCAGTAGCGCAAAAGCGGAAAAATATTTTATGTACTTTGATACTTTTCTAAATTTGCTTGACTTCTATCAACTTTGGGTGCATCGACCTACCGCCAGGTGCTAGCTATACCGCTAGCAGTAGGTTAATTTAAAATGACTATAAAAGCCCACAAATCTTCAACTAATTGAGGAGCAGAAAAGGAAAGAGCTCTCGTGGTATCAAGAAACACCAAACATATCATGATTTGATTGAGAAGTCAGAAGGTACATCAAATATCAATTGGAAGGTAAGGATATATTTTATTTTCATGAGGAAAAATTTATTTCTAAGGATGAAGGCAAAATCCACGAAATTGAAAAGAAGAAAAGGAAGGATTTTGAAGACTGCGATCTACCGTCGAAGCTACCGCCAAAGCTAATGTCATGCGGTAACTTCCTGCACAGCTTTCTCTAGTTAAATCAGCTCGAAATTGAGTTTCATGCGGCGGTTTTTCATGAAATTTGAAAGGGGAGTTTGCCCTAGCCGCCTAACGGGAAGGAAGGGGTCATCCCAACTCATTGAGGAGGAGAGTTCTTTAGAGGAGATCAAAAGGAACTCACGCACAAGGATTGAAGGCTACCAACATGATGATCAAGAAGCCTTCATCCTAATATTCATGTGAAGGATCCTCGCTACAAAAAACTCTCATCAAATGCAGACCTTCATGGATCTGAAGAACATCGAAGAGCAAGACTCTCAAGCCACAAAGATTGAACCTTTGCAAGTTAATCATCATCAACATAAAGGGTTCTTGTTAGTGGCGAGTTTTCTCTGTTGAAATTTGTGAAGTGAAAGTGGTTGATGGGCAGGCCGGGCGGTCTGAGCGGACAGAGTCCACGGACTGGGCGGACTAGGCAGACTGGACAGACAGCTGCTGTTATGCGGCCTGGTGATAGTCCTGGGACATGGCTGTTCTTCTGAGCGGCCTGTGCGGACTAAGTCCGCGGCCTGGGCAGATTGTTGTCTGTGGATACGGCGTTGGCTGCCTTACTGGCCTGGCCTTATTGAGCAGCCTGAGCGGTCTCCGTACACGGCATGGGCGGACTGTTGGTTGTGTTCTGGATGCTAGCTTGGCTGTTCTTGAGGAGCGGCTTGTACGGTCAGTGTGCGGCCTATGCAGTCTGCTATGAGGACTGGTTGGTCTTTGGCCAAGTGTTGGGTACATTGGTTTAAATGTACCTGATTTGAAGAAGCCTCACCCTACTCAATGATATACATCAAAATGTATTTGATGTATTTTGAGTTGCCTTGTGCAGGTTAAGTATTTGCAGGGAAAGCAGAAAAGATTCTAAGTCCATGTGTCGACACCCAGAAGGAAAGTGTCGACACTTAAGAAGACTTGTGTCGACACCCAGACAAGCTGTGTCGACACTTGGAGTAATTGTGTCGACACCAGGGATGCAGAGTCGACACCAGACAGAAAGTGTCGACACATACAATTTGTGTCGACACTCAATGAAGAAAAGACCAGTGAAGCTGTGTCGACACTTAGCAGCAGTGTCGACACCCAGAGGAACTGTGTCTACATCAGAAAGTGTCGACACTTGGAGGCTGTGTCGACACTCAACAAATTTCAACAGAGTCTAAGTATATGCGTCGACATAATAAAGAATGTGTCGACACACAGCAGAAGACTCAGCACTTGAAGAAAGTGTCGACACAAGAAAGAATATGTCGACACTCAGCAGAAGACTCAATACATGAAGAAAGTGTGGACACTAGGAGGCTGTGTCGACACTTAGCAAAGTTCAACAAAATTCTAAGTACAAGTGTCGACACAAAGGAGATGTGTCGACACTCAGCAAAAGTCTCAACAGAAGAAGAATGTGTCGACACAAGGAGCTGTTTCGACACTCAGCAAGTATCAACAGAGAAGACAAGTGTCAACATCAAGAAGATGTGTCGACACTGAACAAGTATCAACACAAGAAGATTTGTCGACACAAAGGAGTTGTGTCGACACTTACAAGAATTCAACAAAGTACTGAAGAACAAGGAGTTGTGTCGACACACAATATCAGTGTCAACACATGATGAAGAAGCTGTGTCGAGAAGTAAAATCTACAACACAAGGAGTTGTGTCGACACCTTGAAGGCTAGTGTTGACACTTAGTCTACTTGTGTCGACACTTAGTCTATAAGTGTCGACACTTAAAGACAGACTGTCTCGACACTTTCAGACAGTTACAGATATTTCATGAACTGACTGGATGACTTGACAGCTGTCATTCCAGCCGGTCTACTGCAACTGTCAGAGTTGTCAGAAAGCTGTTAGGAACCGGATTAGCCGGTCACCATGAAGAAGGCCTATATATAGGTTTATACTGTCAACAGAAAGAGATGATCAAGAGATTGAGATTTACAACAAGAGATCAACAATCAAAGAAGAAGATCTAGCTATTCATTGAAGAATCAAGTGAAGATCTAAGAAGTTGGAGAGAGAGAGCTCCATCCAAGAAGACAGCCGTTGGAACCAGGCTGTGAAGAAGGGTTCAGACCTAGTTCTGAATCTTAAGTTGCAGTGACTGAAGATCAGCTACAGAGAATCAATCCTATTGTGTTCTACATTCAAGAAGCTTTGAAGAAAGCCAAGTGAGATTGATCTCAGCAGAGTTCTTCCAAGAACTCATCAAGAACCTGTCAACTCTTCTCTCTTATTCAGAGTTGTAGGTATATACTTTGTATTCTAAATATCTTGTAGGATCCTTAGGGATCTGAGTTGTAAGCCTGTAATTATAAAGGCTGAGTGGTAGGGCCTGTGTGCCTGAATGTAGGAGATCTATTTCTCTGAGTGTAGGCCTATTGTGGCTGAGTGTAGGCCTTGTGGCTGAGTGTAGGTCTTTGGAGAAGACTGAGTTGTAGGGCTTGGCCTGAGCTGTAGGAACCATTTGGGGTTCTGAGTGTAAGATCTGAGGATCTGAGATGTGAAGGAGTTTGGCCGAATCTAGTACACTACTAGATAGGTGAAGTGGATGTACCCAAATCTTGGGGAATCACTATAAATCTGTGTAGTGTGCTGTTTATTTTGTGATTGCTGATTGATTGCTGTGAAGAATTGGTAACTCTGTGAATAATCTGCAATCTGCCTAAGTTAAAAGATTTAAAGTCATCTATTCAACTCTAGTGTTAGGTACTTTCTTTCACAAGGACGTCGGGCTCGAGCAAAGCGGATTGAGAGGACTGCAATATGCGGACTGCATGTAGTGCTTGGTTGATCAGTGGCTTTGCGGATTTGCAATCTTGAGTCAGGCTATTTTTGTGCTTTATGCATAAGGAGTGGCGGTCTGGCGTGTCCGCTGTCTGCTGTTGCGGACTGGCCTTAGGAGCTTGGTTGTGGCCTTGCCGAGCTCTAGTAGTATAGCAGTGTTGTTGCTGTGACCGACTGGTGTGTGGAGTCCGATAGTTGGCCATTTGGGCAGCCGTGCGAGGATTACTTGCGGACTCTGCCTTAACTCTGGAGGAGTGTTGCCGTTTTCACTTTGGGTGTTTGGCGGACTGAGCCTTGTTCGCCAAGCTCGCATTAGGCCCTTTGTGATTTACTGAACTTGGTCACATTCTGTGACAAGTCCAGTGTGTCTGTTGTATCCGCCAAGTCCGCTATTGATCGGGCGGACTGTTGCTAACCTTGCCTTTGGTCGTGGACTTGTGGCGGATGGAGGCTTTGGTTTTGTACAATGCGGACTGCCTCTTTTTGTGTGCGGACTATTGCTAAAGGGGTTGTGGCTCTCCATTTGGTGATGTTGCGGACTGTGCGGACTGTACCTTGTTTGTATAGTGTGAGGCAAGTCCGTCTTGTTGTGATCGGTGCCTTGCTCCTGGCGGTTTGTTCCTTGGAATCAGGCTAAGTCCTTGTGGACTCCGCGGACGGGTGTTTGTTAGCGCGCGGGCTGGGGCGGTGTCTCTATCCACTAGGGCGGTGACCACACTCCTCACCTCACCTATAAATAGGACCCCCCCCCCCCCCCCGGCACGTCTACAGTAACTGAGGGAACAGTAAGTGGGGCTTGGGAAAATTGCTGCGGTCTGCATTTTCTATCCGCGCGGGTTGAGTAGAGATGACGTTTGTTGTGTGCAGGTCGCGTGACTAGCTTCAAGGAGCCAGGAGTTTGGATTTGACTTCAGTCAAGTTCTGTGAAGTGTGTGGTCTCTGCGGTCTCAGCAGGTCGCTCTACGGCTTGTCAGTTCTCTGCTTCAACATTTGCAAGTTTTAATAACATGTTCGCCAGTCTCAGGCGGGTAGGCAGTCTGTTCTTCAGTTCCTTGGCAGTAGGTGAATAACGGTGTGTCCACGCGGCCTCGTGGCCTCGGAGGACTCCGTGTCTATTCGGAGTGTTGCAGCTTCAGCTCGGGAGGCTTCGGCGGACTTGGAGACTTCGGCGGTCTCGGCGGTTTCCAGTGTTGTCTGCCCGGCTTGTTTTTGTACTTTCTGTTATAGCTTGTGTACTAGCGAAATCATGTCTCGCTATGTATACCTTGCCTTGTAAAGAAGTGTAAATGAATATAAGATCTGCTTGTTCTTCCATGTGCTTGGTGTGTTGAGCTTGATACTTGAGATTTCCGCTAGATCAAAATCTGAACTGGGTAGTGCCGAGAATATTAATTTGGCTTTGGGCTATCTTGCTGACCACTTTGATAAAATTCAACATGGTATCAGAGGGAGGTTCAGTTGCTTGAGCGGTGATCAATGGTTGTTGTTGCTCTGCTGTTGCTTTGTGCTTCTGATAAGCTAACCAAAGGTTGTTGCAATGGAAGGGAGCTATGTAAGGGGTCTTGGTATTGAACTCTTGACCACGACTAACTTCAAGAAGTGGAAGTCGTGTATGAAGAGTTTTCTTCTTGGCGAGAAGTTATGGGAGGTCGTCGGTGATGACGACAGACAGGAAGTTACTGCTGCGTTTGGTACTGCTGAGCAGGTGAGGCTCTGGAGAAAAACAAATGCAAAAGCGGAGTTTGTTCTCAAGAGAGCTGTTTCACCAGAACTGTTTGATCACATCATTGGATGTGAGTCTGCTGCTGATATTTGGACAATTATTGATGAGTTGTTCAATAGGAAGAATGTCGCAAGACTTCTGTTTCTGGAGAATGAGTTGTCTAGAACAACTCAAGGAGACCTTACTATATCAAAGTTCTTCTTGAAGATGAAAAGCTGGTACGCAGAGATATCAGCGCTTGACACTGATGAGCCTATCTTGGAGGCTAAGTTGAAAAGGCACATTATCTGCGGCTTGCGGAAGGAATATGTTGCCTTTGTAACATCTATTCAAGGGTGGGCAACTCAACCATCCTTGCTGGAGCTTGAGAACCTGCTTGCTTCGCAGGAAAGTTTGGCAAGGCAGATGGTAGGAGTGGCTGTCTCTGAAGGTGGTAGTGAAGCGTTGTTCACAAGCAAGAAGAAGAAGAGATGGGAAGGGAAGAAGAAGAAGCAGGTCGCTACTGAGAATGAGCCTTCAACTTCTTATCAGCCAGAGAGGTGCGCTGCTCCGAAGATGGACTGGAAGAAGAACTTGAAGTGCTACAGGTGTCATCAGCGAGGGCACTTCAAGCGGGACTGCAAGGTCAAGCTGCAGCCTAGGCATGCTGCAGGTAAGGAGTAAGCTTGCTCTAAGAGTGAGGAAGCAGAATGGGGTGGAGCATTCATGACAGGCACTTGTCTCCGTGCCTTGTCTGTTGAGAACTTCAACGGCGAATGGATCGTGGACTACGGATGTGGTCATCACCTCACCGGAGACAAGTTGAAGTTCTCTTCCTTGCAAGCATACTCAGGTAACGAAGCTATCATAACTGCTGATAACAATGTTTATGCAGTAGAGAAAGAGGGGGTTGTGTCTTTGGATAGTGTGAAAGTGCAGGTTAGATCTGAAATACTCTAGAGGGGGGGTGAATAGAGTATTGTGCTTACTTCAAACTTTTTACAACTTTTGTTGTAAACCTAGGTGAACAAGTCAGTAAGTAAAATAAACTAAGCACAGCAACCTATTAATCACAGAACAACACATCCAAAACAAAACTAAAGGGCAACCATACGACACAAGAAATTTTATAGTGGTTCCCCAACCTGGGTACATCCACTCTTCTACCACCCTAGTAGGAATCCACTCAGGTTTTTGATCAGTTTCCTGATACCAATGAGCTTTTGTTCAGGTGCTCAAAAACCAAAACCTCAAGTCTTTTGGAAGGAGACTTGCAACCAGAATAATTTTGAAGGGAATTAAAACCCTGTACAGGAATTGGAAAAGAGGTGATGGTGTCTTCTCTTTCTCAATGATAACTGAGAAGACTGTGGATTGATTTCAGCAGAATTTGCTCCCCCTGAGATCTTGAATGTATCAGGAAAGTTGGAGCACTGCTTCAGGGTGATAGGTCTTCAAAGACCTAGAGTGCCTGAACCAGAAATTGCTTCAGGAACTTCTTTTGACAGATAGATTAATTTGTTGTCCTTTGAAGTTGTCCTGTAGAGTTGAAGAAAGAAAACTCTTGATAGAATTTGAATGTTCTTCTTCTTCTTGATGAAGTTGTTCTCTGGTCAAGGCTGATTGCTGTAGAACATTAGATTTTTGTGTATGATTGTTCTTCTGTGCAATCTGAGTGTCTCTGTCTGATTATATGTATTACTTGTTGTACTACTATTGATTGATTCTCCTTTCTTTTCTGTCTATTAACTGACTAAGAACATTCGAAATTTGAATATTTGAGCAGTAATTATAGTCGGCCTGGGAAGGAAGCGACAATAAATAATTTCCCTAACTGTCCCATGGAAAAATGGCATGTAATAGTCCAAGATTAATGCGTGTTCCAACGGTAACATTCCGAGAAGATCTGGCATTAATTGTTCAGGAATCATCGCCAAGAAACGGGACGGGAAATTGAAGAAGACCTAGTCTGGAATCGTCGACCGAAGTACACAATTCGTCGAGCTGAGTTTGAGTTCGTCGAGCTGAACTTGAGTTCGTCGAGCTGAGCTTGATTAGTTCGTCGAGCTGAGCTTGAGTTCGTCGAGCTGAGCTTGATGAGTTCGTCGACCAGACAATCTTAATTCGTTGAACAGACAGTCTTCATTCGTGGAGCTGAGAACCAAATTCGTCGAGCTGAGAACAGTTTTGGACTTAGTCAAAATATTCTGAGTAACTGATATTCTGTGTCGACATAAGCTGGTGTCGACTGATTGATCTTGGTATCGACTCAAATCTTCTGGTGTCGACATGAGCTGGTGTTGACTGATGTCCTGGTGTCGACATAAATTGGTGTCGACTGGTATCATGTGTGTCGACATAAGTTGTCTGGTGTCGACAAGAGCTGGTGTCGACACATGCCCTAAGTGTCGACACAAATCCTCTGAATTCAGAAATCGTCGAGTGGAGTACTGCATTCGTCGACCTGAGAAGTTAAGAACTTGAGGTCCAAGTTCGTCGAGCTCAGAATCTAATTCGTCGACCAAAGCTTGAAGCTGGACTTAGAAAAATTCTAAAGTTGTCCTAACTTTAGCTTGATGTAGAACCTCAACATTCGTCGAACAGAGAACTAGGATTGTCGAGCTCAGCACTAAGAATTGTCTCACGATTGTCGAGCGCAGAACTCCGTTCGTCGAGCTGAGTTCAACGAACGTCAAACTCACTTTACTTAGTCTTGAAATCTTCTAAGTCTGGAGTCTCTGATTGTCTTGTTGAAGGTTGGTCACTCTGAAGTTGAACCAAGGACTTGACCTAGACTCTAGGATACAAACTTGACCTTGG
This sequence comes from Platanthera guangdongensis, assembly GCA_039583875.1. Classification (NCBI taxonomy): domain Eukaryota; kingdom Viridiplantae; phylum Streptophyta; class Magnoliopsida; order Asparagales; family Orchidaceae; genus Platanthera; species Platanthera guangdongensis. The sequence goes on along the minus strand of CM077159.1, from coordinate 115,658,960 downwards.
TTATACATGTTGGGTCACATCCTAAGTCAGTGAACCTAGCCCAAATCAACTAGTGATCCAACAATCTCCCCCTATTTGGGTGAGGTCACTAACAGAGTCAAAACAGAAACAAATAGAAAAACAAAGCAGGAAAAGAAATATATCTGGCAGAGAATTACCAACACATACAGCAGATATATATATACACAGCTTTGTTTAAACAGATAGCATAGTTCTGAAAGAAAGAGCAGAAAGAAATTAAAACAAAATAAGGATTACTTCTTTTGCTTTTTCTGCTTGGACCTGTCTTCTGCTGTCTGCTCTCCTGGCTTTTTGAAAATGATTTCTCTCTTGTGATCTGAAGCCTGAGCCTTTGTCATAGTCATATCAGCTGCCCCAATAATATTTAATGATGTAGCTCTGGGGACAACTGCTTCTGGATGGAGCTTCATATAGTCATCAACATTAAACAGTTTATTATCTTTGTCAAACCTTTTCAACTCTTCTTTTCTGTACTTAGACATTGTTGTTAATCCTGATGTGTCTTTTCCTTCAGCCTTGGCTTTATTGATCAAAGATAGTCTAATTAATTCCTGGTATCTAGCCATTCTTGCAGTATTTGCAGTTTCAGGATCTTCAAATGGAATTGGATGAGAATATGACCTTTTTGGACTGTCAGTTTTTTGTACTTCAGAGGTTTGTTGTTGCTGCTGCTGATGCTGTTGTTGTTTACCTGAGGATGGCTGCCTCTACTGGTTGCTTCCAAATGATCTCCCTGACTGTCTCTGATATGTTTGCATGGGGGCAGATCTTTGGGAGCTAGAGCCACTGGCACCAGCTGCTGGAGGAGGAGGAGGATCCTTCCTGTATCTGTGAACTGGAGGAGGGGAATATCTCCTACTTCTCTTTCTTTCCTTCTGCTGGTTCTTTGACAACCACATCCATGCAGGCATTCCCTTGTATGGAGCAACATTGTGCAGAATGTAATAAGGGGTGTCAGCAATGGGATTAGGTTTAGGAGCTGGAGGAGGAGGAGCCTTCCTTTTCTTTTATAACATCTTATTTTTCTTACTGACAGCATCTTCATTAGAATCATCATCATCAGCTTCATCTTCAGAATAAGAACCCTGAGGGTTATCATAAAGAGCATCCAAAGCTTTTAGAGTTTTAGCATCAAGAATAGCTTTTTCTGGAGGAGGGGTAGAAGGTTCAGGAACTGGAGCTTCAGCAACAATAGATGAAGTAACTGTACAGGAATCAGAAATGATGGGGACAGAGCTTTAAGCTACTGCCTTATTCTCCTCTTCAATGTCAGCCAGGATTAGCTCATCCAGATCAGGCATAGGAGAGTCATCCATAACAAAACTTGGGGCTGAGATATCTTTTGGAATGACTGTAGATGATGGAGCAACAATTGGAGGAGCAAAACTGTCACAGAGTTGCTTAGCAACTGTTGGACTTATTGGGGAGGTATAGGGGACAATAGCCAAATGTGGCTTAGTGGAGGGTAGCTGTACAAAAATAGTATCAAAATTTCTCAACAACATAGACAAAATAACTGTGTGATTTAACTGGAAATCACCAATAGGTTTTATTTGCTCAACTGACTCATCTAAGTCAGTGTTAGTATCCATAAAATGAATTAATTTAATCATCTCAGAATCAAATTCTGTCAAAATTTCTGCAACTATATCTGAATCTACATCTGTTGTAGAGGGAACTGCTACTGTGACTGCTGCTGCTGTTGCATCTGCATCTACTGCAACTTCATCACTGAGCATCTCCCCCTGCCTAGGTTCAGGAGAACCTGGAGCCAGGCCCCTGGATGAAGAGGGGGCAGCAAAAAGAAGAGAAACTTGTGCATATAAAGAATTGATGGAAGTCACAAGAGGTGTAATGGCCTCTGTGATTAGGGATTTTATGAGGGGAGTAAGAATGGTGGGGATAGATGAGATGGCAGTTGAGTCAAAGGAGGAAGGGGAAGAGGATGGAATGAAGGGTGGAATAACAGATGTATGATGAGTGGATGGTGATGAAGATGGAATGTTGGCATCTGGCATGACAGAGTCTGTGGGTATGTTGTAAGATGGAATGTAGGACAGATGAGGGGGAAGAGGAGACTGAGGAGGTGTAGGAATAGATGTCTCATGAGGTGAAGCAGGGGGTGTAGGAATGTTGGTAATGTTAAGTGGTGGCGATGGAGGAGTAGGCACATGAGTATGTGGGGGAGATTTAGGTGTGGAAGAAGGAATGGAAGAGTGAGGGAATTGTTGTGCTGGAAGTGCAGGAAGAGATGATGGAGATGGAATGACCTCTTCTATAGGGTGGGGAGTGGCCTTTACAGCCCTAGTGCTCTCAGAAGTTAGGATGGAAGAGGAATGTTGGGTACATTGGAATAAATGTACCTGATTTGAAGAAGCCTCACCTTACTCAATGATATACATCAAAATGTATTTGATGTGTTTTGAGTTTAGTTGTGCAGGTTAAGTATTTGCAGGGAAAGCTGAAAAGTTTCTAAGTCCATGTGTCGACACCCAGAAGAAAATTGTCGACACTTAAGAAGACTTGTGTCGACATCTAGAGAAGCAGTGTCGATACTTGGAGTAATTGTGTCAACACCAGGAATGCAGAGTCGACACCAGGAGGAAAGTGTCGACACATACAGGATGTGTCGACACTTATTGAAGAAATGTCCAGAGAAGTTGTGTCGACACTTAGAAGCAGTGTTGACACCCAGTGGAACTTTGTCGACATCAAAAAGTGTCGACACTTGGAGAATGTGTCGACACACAGCAGAAGACTCAACACATGAAGAAGGTGTCGACACTTGGAGAATATGTCGACACACAGCAGAAGACTCAACACATGAAGAAAGTGTCGACATTTGGAGGCTGTGTCGACACTCAGCAAAGTTCAACAAATTCTAAGTACAAGTGTCGACACAAAGGAGATATGTCGACACTCAGCAAAAGTCTCAACAAAAGAAGAATGTGTCGACACAAGTAGCTGTGTCGACACCCAGAAAGTATCAACACAGAAGGAATGTATCGACACCAAGAGTATGTGTCGACACTTAACAAGTTCAACACAAGAAGATGTGTCGACACAAAGGAGTTGTGTCGACACTTAGCAGAATTCAACTATGTACTGAAGAACAAGGAGTTGTGTCGACACACAATATCAGTGTCGACACATTCTGAAGAAGCAGTGTCGAGAAGTAAATTCTACAACACAAGGAGTTGTGTCGACACCTTGAAGACTAGTGTCGACACTTAGTCTACTTGTGTCGACACTTAGTCTATAAGTGTCGACACTTAAAGACAGACTGTCTCGACACTTTCAGACAGTTACAGTTATTTCAAGAAGTGACTGGATGACATGACAGCTGCAATTCCAGCCGGTCTACTGCACCTATCAAAGATGTCAGAAAGTTGTTAGGAACCGGATCAGCCGGTCACCATGAAGAAGGCCTATATAAAGGCTTATTCTGTCAACAGAAGAAGATGATTAACTACAATCAATTGAAGTGATCAGAAGATCTAAGTAGTTGGAGAGAGAGACCTCCTTCCAAGAAGACAGTTGTTGGAACCAGGCTGTGAAGAAAGTTTCAGACTTAGTTCTGATTCTTAAGTTAGCAGTGATTGAAGATCAGCTGCAGAGAGTATCAACCCTATTGTGTTCTACATTCAAGAAGCTTTGAAGAAAGTCAAATGAGGTTGATCTCAGCAGAGTTCTTCCAAGAACTCATCAAGAAACCTATCAACTCTTCTCTCTTATTCTGAGTTGAGGTTTTTTACATTATATTTTCAATTTCTTGTAGGATCCTTAGGGATCTGAGTTGTAAGCCTAAAATTATAAAGGCTGAGTGGTAGGGTCTGTGTGCCTGAGTGTAGGAGATCTATTTATCTGAGTGTAGGCCTATTGTAGGCTGAGTGTAGGCCTTGTGTCTGAGTGTAGGTCTTTGGAGAAGACTGAGTTGTAGGGCTATTGAGCCTGAGTTGTAGGAGTGGGATCACTCTGAGCTGTAGGAACCAGTTGGGGTTCTGAGTGTAAGATCTGAGGATCTGAGGTATAGTGGAGGAGTTTGGCCGAATCTAGTACACTACTAGATAGGCGAAGGGGGAAAGTGGATGTACCCAAACCTTGGGGAACCACTATAAAATTGTGTGTACTCTGTGTATGTGATTGATGTTGTGTATGTTATTTATAGTTCTGTGAAATCTGTGATATAATCTGCCTACAAGTTTTAAAAGATTAAGTCACCTATTCACCCCCCCCCCCCTCTAGGTGATTAGGTACAATTTCTTTCAAGTGGTATCAAAGCTAGGTTACTCAAAAAGGACATAACTGTCTGAGTAAAGGATCCTGTTGGCAGATTCAGTGAAATCAAGGACAGATTCAGCATAATCAAGAAAATGGGTTCAATAGAGAATCATAAAGATCTTGGATCCATGAAGTTGCCAATTTGTAGAAAAGAGATCTTTGGCATCTGGAAAGAAAGGGTTAGGCTATTTATGCAAGCCTCTGACCCTAGAATCTATATCACAGTTAAAGAAGGGTCATATGTGCCAATGAAGGTATCTGTGTTAGATGCAAATCAGAGAACACCAAAAGACTTTTCTGAAATGACCAAGGATGAGATTATTCTGGCCACCATGGACAAAAGGGCCCAGAATATTATAGTAAGTGCAATAAATGATGCTACATTTCAGAACTTGATACACTGTAAAACATCAAAGGAGATGTGGGATACTCTGATAGTGTACATGGAGGGTTCAGAAGAAGTTAGACAAGACAGGAAGTCTTTGTTAAACCAAAAATATGAGAACTTCAAATAAGGCTGGTCTGATAGTATAACAGAATGCTACAAGAAATTCTATAGGATTGTCAATGAGTTGATGTCCTATGGAAGAGAATTCAGTAATTATGAGTTGAATGATAAGTTCTAGAGGTCCCTAACAAAGGACTGGGACACCAAGATCTGTGACATAAGGGAAATGGCGAAGTTAGCAGATATTCCTCCTCCAACATTGTTTGGAAAGTTGTTATCCTATGAAATGCAGCTAATGGTAAGGAAAGAAGAGGAGAAGACTACCAGAGTTGAGCATAAAGAAAGAGCAGAGGCATTCAAGACAGAAGCCACCAAGAAATATAAAAGTAAGTCTCCATCTCCTCCTCAAAAAGTGACTGAGACTGAGACAGATGAGACAGATTGCAGGAATTCTGAAAGCAGTGAGAGTGATGAGGATTTTGCAGCTTTCACAAGACACTTTTAGAAGTTCATAAAGAAGAAATAGTGGAGGTCAAAGCCATCCACTTCACAGGGAAAAGATGACTATTATCAGAACAAGAAGTCATCAAAGAAAGACAGGAGAAAGCCCAAGTCAAGCAAAGCAACTTTATCAAAAATTATATGCTATTGCTGTAACAGACAAGGACATGTTGTTGCTGACTGTCCAGAGAAAAGGAAAGAATCAACTGATAAGAAGAAGACTCGGATAAAGGGCAAAAAGGAAAGGTCCTTTGTTGCCAAGAAGGGCAAAAGCCTGTCAGACATATCATCTTCAGAAACTAATTCAGAAGCAGAAGCTTATATTGGACTGTTTGCTGAAGAAGAGGAAGAGGAGTTCATCCAGTTAATGAACTCTATATATGAGCAAGAGGACAATCAGTGCCAGGGACTGATGGTCTTAACAGAAGGTGACAAAATCCAGGATCAGCCGGGACCTAGTCAGGTACAAAATTGTACTTCAAGTTCAGTTTCTTGTACTGGTTCTGAATCAGATTCATCAGCATCAAGTGATGAGAGTGAATCTGAATCTGAAGGAGATATTCATCAATTGATTGATGAATATAAAGTAGTGTTGCAAGCTTTAAAGAAAAGCAAATCCTTGGCCAAGAGTCAGGCTAAGGAGATTGCCAGTCTTAAAGTTGCTGCAACAGATTTTGATTAGTTGATTGATCAAAAACTAAATGAAATAGCCAGGCTAAAGAACATTAGTATTATTCAGATGGGGACTATAACATTCAAGAATGATCAAATCAGAAATCTGGAGATTAGTCTTCAAAAGGAGAGAGATATAGTTGCAAGGTTTTCTAAACCAAAGTCTGTTCTACCTTTGATTGATGAATTTGTACATCAAAAGGGTAAAACTGGATTAGGGTTTACAAAACCTGCTAGGACTGTTCAGTCCAAGTCTAAGGGCAAAGCCCTAGTACTCAACAAGCCTACTGTAGATAAAACAGTCTGGGTTGTACCTAAGCAAAGGTACAACAGATTTGAGTGCTGGTGTTGTGGCAAGGTTTGCCACTTTGCCATAGACTGTTGGTACAATTCTAGTGCCAAAGTGAGTAGCAATCTACCTGTTAGAAAAGCTACAGGTAGTTTTGTTAAGAGGCAAACTAACCAGTACCAAGGACCCAAGAATTCTTTGGGTTCTAAGGTTAACTAATCTGTTTTGCAGGTCAGTCCAAGTGACCATGTCCCAATATGGTACTTGGACAGTGGATGTTCCAGGCACATGACTGGAACTAGGGGATTGCTAAAGGACTACACACCAATCAAGGATGGTCCTAAAGTCACCTTTGGTGGTTCTGAAAAAGGAATCATCAAAGGTTTTGGTAACATTTCTAGCAACCTTATAACAATTACTCAAGTGGCTTATGTTAAAGGTTTGAAACATAACCTTATTAGTATAAGTCAGCTGAGTGATTTAGGATATGACATCTCATTTGTCAAAGATGGTTGTCATACCAGGAGGTCAAATGATCAAGAGATCATTCTGACAGGTTATAGAAAGAGAAATGTCTATTGCCTAGACATTATGTGTGAGAACAATGTTTCTCCAGTGTGTCTTGTAGCTGATGAGAAAGTCTCTCATTGTGTCAAATGGTACAAGAGGCTAGCCCATCTCAACTACAAGACAATTGGCCAACTCTATAGCAAAGAGTTAGTGAGGAATGGTCCTCAGGTTAAGTGTATTAAAGATGGGATATGTTTAGCTTGTCAAAAGGGCAAGCAGACTAGATCCACCTTTAATAGCATTGAGAACAAAGATGTTGTGAGGTGCTTATACCTCTTGCATATGGATCTCTTTGGTCCTATGCCAGTTCACAGCCTAGGTAGGAAGGTTTACACATTTGTGGTTGTAGATGACTACTCAAGGTTTTTCTGGGTGTTCTTCCTTAGACAGAAATCTGAAACACCTAGTATCTTCTATAGTTTTGTCAAACAAATTCAGAATGAGTTAGACAGTACAGTGGTCAAAGTAAGAAGTGACCATGGTACTGAATTTCAGTCTGATAGTATGACAAAGCTATGTGAAGAGTTTGGGATATTTCAGGAATTTTCTTCACCAAGAACACCTCAGCAAAATGGCATTGCTGAGAGGAAAAATAGAACCTTGATTGAGGCTGGTAGAACCCTATTAAGTGACACATCTCTCCCAGAATATTTCTGGGCTGAGGCAGTTAACACTACATGCCACATAATTAATAGGGCTACTATCACCAAGAGCACAATAAGACCCCGTATGAGATTGTGAAAGCAGAAAAAACCAAACCTATCCTATTTCAGGATCTTTGGTTGTAAATGTTATATACTTAACAATGGTAAGTCTTACTTAACCAAGTTTGCTGCCAAATCCTAAGAGGAGATCTTTGTTGGGTACAACAACAACAGCAAGGCTTATAGGGTCTACAACTTGACTACTCAAGTTGTAGAAGAGTCAGTACATGTAGTATTTGATGAAGCTAGACTTGTTAACAATGAATTGTCTAGAAGTATTTGCAGCTCCACAGGTGTGACTAAGAAGATGGACAAGCTCACTATTGAAGAAGGATCTACTGCAAGTCAGCATGTGGTTGATAGTGGCTGTTGTCCAGGGGAATACTAGATGCACCTGATGTAGAAGAAGACCAAGGGATGCAGCAAGTTAAAGAAGCTGAAGGAGTACAACCTGAAGACAGGCTGCCTCCAGCTACTAGCATCTAAGAGATCATCCAGCCAATCAATTATTGGTGATCTAAGACAAGGGGTACAAACAAGGAGCAGAAATCTAAGTTCAGTACTCTACTCCAGTTTCTATCCCAGGTTTGAGCCAAAGAAATTTGAAGAAGCCATCCTAGACCCTCATTGGATTGAGGCAATGCAAGAGGAGCTAAATCATTCAAAAGATGCAATGTCTGGGAGCTTGTTCCTAAACCAAAAGACCACAATATAATTGGAACTAAGTGGATCTTTAGGAACAAGATGGATGAACATGGAGTTATTGTGAAGAATAAAGCTAGACTGGTTGCTAAGGGATATAGGCAAGGAAGAAGGTATTGACTTGATCAAACCTT
>CM077159.1:115572553-115650138 GCA_039583875.1 Platanthera guangdongensis | reverse complement strand
TTATGTGAAGAATAAAGCTAGACTGGTTGCTAAGGGATATAGCAAGAAGAAGGTATTGACTTTGATCAAACCTTTGCTCCAGTAGCCAGACTGGAGGCAAAAAGGATGTTCTTGGCCTATGCAACCTATCAAGGTTTAAAGTATTCAAATGGATGTTAAGTCAGCCTTTTTGAATGACAATCTGAAGGAAGAAGTCTATGTGGAACAGCCATCATTTTTGTTGATTCAACTAAACCTATTTTGTTTATAGACTTAGGAAGGCTTTATATGGGTTAAAACAAGCCCCTAGGGCTTGGTATGAAAACCTGTCTAGTTCCCTTATTGAGAATAAATTCACAAGGGGGAAAATAGACAAGACTCTATTTCTTAGGGAATCCAGAGGCAAGATCATACTAGTCAAAATATATGTAGATGACATCATATTTGGGTCTACTGAAAATAGGCTTTGCAAAAAGTTTGCAAAACTTATGCAAGGAAAATTTGAAATGAGCAGTATGGGGGAACTTAAGTTCTTCTTAGGTCTCCAAGTTAGACAGACTGAGAATGGTTATATTCATATGCCAGTCTAAGTTCACTCTAGAATTGATAAGCAAGTATGGTATGGATTCATCCACTACCATGAAAACTCCTATGGGGTCAAGTATGTCTCTTAGCAAAGAGATGCAGGAAACCTGTAGATGAGACTTGTATAGAGGGATAGTTGGCTCCCTATTGTATTTGACTGCAAGTAGACCAGATATCATGTATGCTACATGGTCTGTGCTAGGTACCAAGCTTGCCCTAAAGAATCTCATTTGACAGCAGTCAAAAGTATTCTGAGATATCTTAAGGGCACTCCTTATCTAGGCCTTTGGTACCCTAGGAATGGAGACTTTGAACTGACAGGTTATTCAGATGCAGATTTTGCAGGCTGCAAGGAATATAGGAAAACTACAACTGGTACCTGTCAATTCGTAGGTGGAATACTGATATCATGGAGTAACAAGAAACAAACAAGTGTGGCTATCTCCACAGCAGAATCAGAGTATGTGGCTGCAGGAAGTTGTTGTGCTCAACGTCTATGGATACAACATCAGCTAGAAGACTATGGTATACAAGTAAGTAGAACACCTCTATTTTGTGATTCTACTAGTGCTATTTCTATTGCAAACAATCCTGTTTCCCATAGTAGGACTAAGCATATAGAAATAAAATACCATTTTCTGAGAGAACATGTAGAAAAAGGAGATATATCCCTAGAGTATGTTAATGCAGATAATCAACTAGATGACATGTATACTAAGCCCCTAGAAGAAACCAAATTCAATAGATTCAAAATTGAATTAGGTATGATAAACTTAGAATAATTTTACAAAAATGGCTAAGTAAAAAGGTGTCGACACACAGAGTTGTCTGTGTCGACACAGAAAAGTGGTGTCGACACTTCAGGGAAATGGTGTCAACACATCTAGGAAGTTGGTGTCGACACTTCAGATAATTAGTGTTGACACATACAGTGTAGGTGTCGACACATCCAAGGTGGTGTCGACACTTAGAATTTATACAGAATTAGTCAAGTAAAGTCTCGACTAAGTGTCGAGCTAAGTGGTGTCGACACATAAACACGTGTCGACACATATATTTTGTCGACTATACTTGTGTCGACACATAGTTATCGAGACATTATAAGTCTGTGTCGACACTTATCAACAGTGTCGACACAATTTGAGTATTTTGACGTGCCCTTTCATCTTCGATTCTAGAAAGGTATAAATAAGTTTTTGCCATTGTCTGTCGACACACTCACCAAAGTTTCGAGACCAAACTTGTGTGTCGACACCTCTCTTCTCTAGATTCAAATTTCTTCAAACCTTAATGGCGCCAAAGCTAGAAGAGAATGTGAATGAAGGATACGAACTCGTGCGGCATGCTTTTGATGATGCAGAACCAGAGATCAAAGGCGTGATAACCCTAATAGAAGAGACAGGGTTAGATTTTCTTGTTTCAGAGCCGACCAAGATATGGAAGAAAGAAGTTCTGGAATTTCTGAATGGAGCAACCCTAGATGAATCTGGACTCAAGATTAAATCAACAGTTCATGGGGCTAAGGTGAAAGTTTCTTCTAAAAGTCTGAGAAAGGTACTTTAACTACCTAGGTTTAAGGAAGAAGAAGATATTTCTGCTTCAAAAACTAGGGAAGCATTAACATGGTATGGACTGGATTCCAACATGAAAATTGGATCAGTGTTCAATAGAAAGGGGATGAACATGCAAGGGAAATTTCTATCTGAAATTGTTGGGAAAGTTATCCTGAGCAAGCCTGGAGGCCATGACAGAATCTCAGCTCACATGTTTAGCCTCATGACAAGGATTATTTTCGAACTAGAAACTGATTGGTCTGTAGTAGTGTTTGAGAAGATTAAGGAGAGTATGAAGAAGCCCAATCTGGGTAGGATTCTAAGTCTTTACTTGGCTGGTAGTATACCAAAAGTAATGAGACAAGCTGCAGGTTCTAAGATCAATCACACGAGGAAGATGGACATGAGAATCTTCTCAAGATGGGATAGAGTCTTGACTAAGGAAATGCCAACTCATGAGAAGGTAACACCACAAAATAAGAAAAAGAAGACAAGCCCAGTGGCTCAAGAATCCTCTAGCAGCTCTGAGGAGCAAGTTGTCTTTACTCCGGATGAGGAAGCAGTTGGAAATGCTGGACTATCTCCAGCAAGACAAGAAGTTGCACCAAGGCAGGGGGAGCTACCTCAAGCAAGCCCAATCCACCAGGATTCCATCTAGGGGGAGCCCTTACTTGTGGATGAGCCACCTCCACTAGAAAGTGAACAAGCTACCCACACTATACTTGAGGTAATCACTGAGATTAATGCATTAGATTTCCATTTTGAGGATGATGTTTTGTTTGATTCAATACCTCATGTTAATCAGCAACCTCAAACACATAGCAAACCCCAAGATGTTGTCATGGAGGACACATCTGTTGCAGATCAAGTAGTATCTGATAAAATTGTTGATGAGATAAGAGTTTCTCCACCCCATCCTCAACAAGAATTTACCCTAGAAGAGCTATTCCCAGATCTTCTCCAAACTGACTTTGAGAAAGAAAGTGCTGCTGCTGAGGGGGAGAGGCCCATGTTGAGGGGGAGCATGTGGATATTATTGAAGAAACTGTAAGCAAAGAGACTGAGGTGCCAAAAGAGGCTGAAGGGCTCCAAAGGACTGAGAAGAAGTTACCTCCAAGTCCTAAGGACATAGTGACTATTGATAGCACATCTGCTTCTGAAGATGAAGAGGCTGCAAGAGCCAAAAAGAGAAAATTTCAAGTTTTCAAGAGGAGAAGTCAGACATATAAGAAAGCTTTACAAACAATAGCACCACAGCCTACACCACAGCCAGCACCATCTACAGATTTTAGTTCTCTGATGGTTGCAATGTAGATAAAGATGGATGAGCAAAGACAGGCTTTGCAATCTTATATGGATGAAGGGTATAAGTCTCTACAGTTTGATCTGGCCCAAGAAATTAAGTCCATCAGATTTGAAATAAATCTAAATAAGAAAGAGATGACTGACTGCTTCCATAAAGGATGGAATGCAGTAGTCTATCTAGCCACTCATCAGGAAAAGATCAAAGCTCAAGTAGATGATATTGCAGTGAAGCAAGGCTATGTTCTGGAGAACCAGCTAAGGATGAATGATAATTTAACTGCTTCACACAATGCAATAGTCACAGAAATGAAGAATATAGCTACTGCTCAGACTACAGTTAATGCTACAGCTAATGCAGAATTTGATAAAGCATTACAAGAGGGACTAACTGCTGTTAAAACTGCTATACAAGACTCTCAAAAGGCTATAACTGACAAGCTCCAAAGGTTAAAACCTTTCTTTAAGGATGAAGTAAACTATTTGGATGCCCAAATAAGATTTCAGAAATATGATCTGAGGGATCATATTATTAGAGAAGTCATAAAGGGGGAGAGGGTGTTAGTCAAAGCCAGCTCTGATCATGCCAAATGGATTTCAAATTCCATCAGAGCCACCCTTGGATATCCTCCATTATGTGATGATGATAATGTTGCAGAGTCTGGGATTAATCCTGCATATCTTGGAGGGGAGCAAGCTGAAGTGGCTCAAGTAATATACCCTCCACCAGACTTTACTATGATACATGTAGATATACAGTCAATGTATAGCCCACCTGAGGGAAAGCAAAATGTCATCATAGAAAAAGTGGTTCAGCCAGTGCCAGAGGCTATACTGAAAGAACAAGAAGCTTTGCTGAAGGAACAAGAAGCCCAATTGTCTAAGAAGAGATTCAGGGAGCAAGCTGAATAGAGGCCTGACTTTGAATAGTGGAGCCCCACTTCAAGGAATATTATCTTAACTGCATGGAAGGCTGCCAAGGACAATATTCAAGATAGAAATAAGTGGTATTCTGAACTGGAGTGGAGAAAGCATGAGTCCAGGTAAGAGGCAATTGTGCAGTATAGAAGAAAGGCTAAGATGGGAAAGCTACCTCCTAATGCCCAGGAGCCTAACAAGTACTTTCCAAAGCCTTATCATTACTTTGAAGGGCAGAAGATCAAGGCTGAAGAGCAGAAAAAGAAGGATCTAAAAGGAAAGAAGCCTGCTGCTGCTGAAGATACTGAAGCTCCTATCCAAGCAAAAATACAGTCTGGAAAGGGCATAGTGATCAAGGAGCCTGAGCAGCAATAGGATAGAATTTATCTTTAGTTTACAGTTGTAATCTTTTGATTTTAAACACTCTGTAAACTTTTGTATAATGAATATGATAAAGTTATTAGAACAATGTGATGTGTGATAAATCTATTACATTATTGTTCTGAGATATTTCTGTATACATGTTTTGTTTAATACATGTTTATGTACTTACCCTGTTATATAATCTTGTTTTACATCATACTGTAATTTAGTTATGTATGGTGTATATCATTGACTAAGGGTTATGACTTCTCCAAATAGGGGAAGATTGTTGGGTACATTGGAATAAATGTACCTGATTTGAAGAAGCCTCACCCTACTCAATGATATACATCAAAATGTATTTGATGTGTTTTGAGTTTAGTTGTGCAGGTTAAGTATTTGCAGGGAAAGCTGAAAAGTTTCTAAGTCCATGTGTCGACACCCAAAAGAAAAGTGTCGACACTTAAGAAGACTTGTCTCGACATCTAGAGAAGCAGTGTCGACACTTGGAGTAATTGTGTCGACACCAGGAATGCAGAGTCGACACCAGGAGGAAAGTATCGACACATACAGGATGTGTCGACACTCATTGAAGAAATGTCCAGAGAAGCTGTGTCGACACTTAGAAGCAGTGTCGACACGCAGTGGAACTTTGTCGACATCAGAAAGTGTCGACACTTGGAAAATGTGTCGACACACAGCAAAAGACTCAACACATGAAGAAAGTGTCGACACTTGTAGAATGTGTCGACACACAGCAGAAGACTCAACACATGAAGAAAGTGTCGACACTTGGAGGCTGTGTCGACACTCAGCAAAGTTCAACAAATTCTAAGTACAAGTGTCGACACAAAGGAGATGTGTCGACACTCAGCAAAAGTCTCAACAAAAGAAGAATGTGTCGACACAAGGAGCTGTGTAGACACCCAGCAAGTATCAACACAGAAGGCATGTGTCGACACCAAGAGTATATGTCGACACTTAACAGTTCAACACAAGAAGATGTGTCGACACAAAGTAGTTGTGTCGACACTTAGCAGAATTCAACTAAGTACTGAAGAACAAGGAGTTGTGTCGACACACAATATCAGTGTCGACACATTCTGAAGAAGCAGTGTCGAGAAGTAAATTCTACAACACAAGGAGTTGTGTCGACACCTTGAAGACTAGTGTCGACACTTAGTCTACTTGTGTCGACACTTAGTCTATAAGTGTCAACACTTAAAGACAGACTGTCTCGACACTTTCAGACAGTTACAGTTATTTCAAGAAGTGACTGGATGACATGACAGCTGCCATTCCAGCCGGTCTACTGCACCTGTCAAAGATGTCAGAAAGTTGTTAGGAACCGGATCAGCCGGTCACCATGAAGAAGGCCTATATAAAGGCTTATTCTGTCAACAGAAGAAGATGATTAACTACAATCAATTGAAGTGATCAGAAGATCTAAGTGGTTGGAGAGAGAGAGCTCCTTCCAAGAAGACAGTTGTTGGAACCAGGCTGTGAAGAAAGTTTCAGACTTAGTTCTGATTCTTAAGTTAGTAGTGATTGAAGATCAGTTGTAGAGAGTATCAACCCTATTGTGTTCTACATTCAACAAGCTTTGAAGAAAGCCAAGTGAGGTTGATCTCAGCAGAGTTCTTCCAAGAACTCATCAAGAAACCTATCAACTCTTCTCTCTTATTCTGAGTTGAGGTTTTTTACATTATATTTTCAATTTCTTGTAGGATCCTTAGGGATCTGAGTTGTAAGCCTGAAATTATAAAGGCTGAGTGGTAGGGTCTGTGTGCCTGAGTGTAGGAGATCTATTTCTCTGAGTGTAGGCCTGTTGTAGGCTGAGTGTAGTCCTTGTGGTTGAGTGTAGGTCTTTGGAGAAGACTGAGTTATAGGGATATTGAGCCTGAGTTGTAGGAGTGGGATCACTCTGAGCTGTAGGAACCAGTTGGGGTTCTGAGTGTAAGATCTGAGGATCTGAGGCATAGTGGAGGAGTTTGGCCGAATCTAGTACACTACTAGATAGGCGAAGGGGGAAAGTGGATGTACCCAAACCTTGGGGAACCACTATAAAACTGTGTGTACTCTGTGTATGTGATTGATGATGTGTATGTTGTTTATAGTTCTGTGAAATCTGTGATATAATCTGCCTAAAAGTTTAAAAAGATTAAGTCACCTATTCACCCCCCCCCCCCCTCTAGGTGATTAGGTACAATTTCTTTCAAGGAAGAAGCCTTTGAGGGCTTGGAGATAGTCCTCTCCCATCTGCCAAACAGAGCGCATGTGAGGCGCTTGCTGGCATTGATGAAGATGGTCGGGGAGACCATGCATTCACCAGCCTTTTCCTGGAGGAAGACCCCCAGGATTCTTCCGAAGCAGACTTCCTTCTTATTATTCTTCTTCTTAATCAACTCAAAGAAAATTGTGCCCCAGTTGACATGTCTCTTGTTAACCACTGCGCACATAACAAGGAATTGGTAGCGGGTGATGTAGTCGTGCGCTGAGTGCTTGCCCATCAGCACTTTTCCTACAATGTCCCCCAGTAACTGGTACGCGGCAGAGAGTTGCTTCTTCAACAACTTGTTAGGGTTGCTTCTAGAAAACCCCATTAACTTCAGCATATCACCAAATTCTTCAGAATCCATTTCCATGTTATCTTCTCCATTTACTAATCCAAAAATCTCAGAAAGAATTGCGGGAGATAATGAAACAGCATGACTCCCGATATTTCCTGTCAAAACATCATCCTCAGAAGTGGTAGATGTGTATACCCATTCCCTTGTTTCAGGCGCATGTAGTTTAATTCTTCTGGTCATGAAATCCTTGAGATGAAGTTCTTCTAGCAGTTCCAAGATATAGAGAAATATGGAGTCAGAATGTTGGAAAGAATCAAAATCCATATCCAAACCAGTATCAAATTTCATTGCGGCTAAGGTGCTTGCTGGAATCGCCATTGATGACCTGCAAGAAAAACACAGAGAAAAATGGCGATCAAGAGCAAAGGAACTGAAAGCGCGGGATGGAGGTCGAAGAAAACCTAGATATAAGTTTTCCAGAATATGAATCGACAATCTCCGTTCCACGAAAAAAAAACAATTCTTCGAACTAAGCTCGACGAAATAAATTATAGACAAATAATTCGTCGATCTCATCCAGAAGAATCGAAAACAGTTCGTCGAACTCCATTCGATGAAATATCTTCTGAAGCAAAGTTCATCGATCTCCGGTCGACGAAAATTGTTTCCACATAGAGAATTCGTCGATCTCCGGTCGACGAGAATCTCTCAAACTTTCCCTAATTCGTCGAACTCCGTTCGACGAACTCTGGAAAATTCGTCGAATGCAGACAGAAACTAAGTTAACTCTTCTCCATTAATCATTCCCAGTTGATTTATAAAGAACAGATGAGTTTTCTCATCCAAGGGCTTGGTGAAAATGTCTGCTCTCTGTAGATCAGTAGGAATACGAATTAAGTTAATTTTCTTTTTGTCTACATTATCTCTAATGAAATGATGTCTTATTTCAACATGCTTAGTCCTAGAATGGTGAACTGGATTCTGTGTTATAGCAATAGCACTAGTATTATCACAAAATAATGTTGAATTATTTAAGTTGACACCATAGTCTAGGAGTTGGTTTTGTATCCATAGCATTTGTGAACAGCAGCTGCCAACAGCCATGTATTCTGCTTCTGCAGTTGATGTAGACACAGATGTCTGCTTTTTACAAAACTAGGAGACAAGTCTCATACCCAGGAACTGGCAAGTTCCAGAGGTACTCTTCCTGTCCACTCTACTTCCAGCATAGTCAGCATCTGAGTATCCAGTTAACTCAAACTCTGACTCTGCAGGATACCAGAGTCCTAGATTAGGACAACTCTTTATATATCTCAAAATCCTTTTTAAGAAAATAAGGTGAGATTCTTTAGGGTTCACTTGGAACCTAGCACAAAGGCACGTGGCAAACATTATCTCAGGTCTGCTAGCTGTTAGGTATAATAGGGATCCAACAATTGCCCTATAATTTTTCTGATCTATAAGTTTCCCTGCTGCATCAGAATCCACAACAGCATTTGTAGCCATAGCTGTTTTCATTCCTGAAGCATCACCCATCCCAAACTTCTTAATAAGCTCTTTAGTATACTTAACTTGGGAGAGGAAGATACCATCAGGGAGCTGCTTCACTTGGAGACCAAGGAAGTAGGAAAGCTCACCCATGCTACTCATCTCAAATTTGGAATGCATGAGGTCAGCAAACCTCTTACATAATTTGGGATCAGTAGACCCAAAAATGATATCATCCACATATATTTGTATTAACAATATTTGGTCCTTATGATGTCTAGTGAAAAGAGTTTTATCTATGGTTCCTCTTGTAAATTTATGCTCTAAAAGAAAGCTTGCTAAGGTCTCATACCAAGCTCTTGGAGCTTACTTTAAACCATAGAGAGTTTTATGCAATTTAAATACAAAAGAGGGATAAGTTAGAGAGATAAAACCTGGAGGTTGTTCTACATAAACCTCTTCCTGAAGCACTCCATTCAAGAATGCACTATTGACATTCATTTGGTAGACTTTGAATCTCCTGTGAGCTGCATAGGCAAGGAAGATTCTTATGGCCTCTAACCTTGCAACAGGGGCAAAGGTTTGGTCATAGTCAATTCCTTCCTCTTGCCTGCAGCCTTGAGCAACAAGCCTGGTCTTGTTCCTCACTATGTTTCCTTGAGCATCCAACTTGTTCCTGTAGACCCATTTGGTTCCAATAACTAGGTAGTTATGGGGTCTTGGAACCAAATCTCAAACTCTACATCTCTCAAACTGATTTAGTTCCTCTTGCATTGCAATGATCCAGTGGGGATCTTGCTCAGCTTCATGGATGGTGAGAGGTTCAATTTGAGAGAGAAAACAGGCATGCATCAAGTCTTGGTTCAGTTGATGCCTTGTCTGTACACCTGCTGAAATGTCTCCAATCACTTGAGATCTAGGGTGATCTCTAAGTGTGACAAGATCAGTTGGTGGAGTTTGTTGAACAACAGTTTCTGTAATTAATTCCTCTTGGGGAATGGTACTAGCTGTTGAGGGAAGTTCAGCCACTTCCTCTTGAATTTCTTCTTCACTATCTTCAGCAACCTTGTAGTAGGATGGGTTGATACCTCTTGGGTAAGGTTTAGTTCACTCATAGACTCACACAGTTGTGGGACCTGCAAAAAGCTCTTGGTAGAAATCTCTTTCTCCTTATAAGACATGTTAGCTTCATCAAAAGATACATGAACAGATTCTTCAATTTTAAGGGTGGATTTATTAAAAACCCTATAGGTCTTGCTTACTTGGGAATATCCTAGAAAAATCCCTTCTTCAGCCTTAGCCTCAAACTTTCTAATGTATCTCTTGTTATTTGTGTGAATATAACATATACAACCAAAAACTTTAAAGTATGTGATTTTAGGTTTCTTCCCTTTAAGTAATTCATAGGGGGTCTTATTTTTCAATTTATGTATAAGACTTCTATTCAGGACATAATTATCAGTGTTTACAGCTTCTGCCCAAAAGGATAGAGTCTTGTAAGCATCTACCAATAATGTGCCTGCAGATTCAATGAGTGTCCTATTTTTCCTTTCATCTACCCCATTTTGTTGGGGAGTTCTAGGAGCTAAGAAGCACTGCCTGATACCTTCCTTCTCACAGAACTCATGCATAAGAAGAGACTCAAACTCTGTGTCATGATCACTTCTGATCAATGCAACATGAGTAGAGAACTCAATCTGTATGGTCTTGAGAAAATCTGTATGAACCTTGAATGTATCTGACTTAGCTCTCAAAAAGGCTACCCAACTGAATCTAGAGAAGTCATCAACAATCACTAAATTATAAGACTTCCCTCCTAGGCTTTGTACTGCAATGGGTCCAAATAGATCCACATGAAGCAAATACAATATCCTAGGTGAATCACTTTTATTAATGGATTTAAAACTAGTTTTGGTTTGCTTGCTTAATTGACAAGCCCTGCATAGGTTTTCCTCCTTGTAGGGGCCAGAAGGTAAACCTCTAATAAGGTTGTCTTTAGATAACCTAGATATATTCTTAAGGTTTACATGCACTAATCTTTTATGCCATAACACATTTTGATTACTAGTGATATTGAGTAAACAAACATCAGTTTTGGCAGAAATAAAATCTACTAGGTATATGTTGCCTTGTCTAAGTCCAATTAAAACAGTTTTGTTTTCATTATCAATAATAAAACAAGAGGTAGAGTTAAAGTGTACCTGATAACCTTCATCATATAATTGACTTATGGATATTAGGTTATGTTTAAGTTCTCTTACATATGTTACTTTCTTGAAGGTGACTGTCCCAATTTTGACTGCTCCATATCCTTCTGACTGGCCACTGTTTGAATCTCCAAAAATCACCTTTGGTCCTAGCTTGGACTTGTAGTTGGAAAAATTTTCCTTGCTGCCTGTCATGTGTTTGGAACAACCACTGTCCAAGTACTAGGTCTGACTTACCCTTGGACAGTTCTTCACATGTACCTGTAATGAAAAACAAAAATCAATTATTCTTGACCCAGGTTACCTTAGGTCCTTTATTTGGTTGAAAGGAGAAACTTGATATAACTGATAATGCAGGTTGTGATTTGTAACCTAGGGGGTGATATCTCCTAGGTGGAATAACCCAATTAGCTACTGGATTGAATGACTTATTAGCTGGTTTAAAGTTTCTGTAAGAGAAATAGTTTAAGTTTGGTCTTTTTGGGTTCGACGAATTGTTGTAAGTTCGTCAACCAGAGTTTGACGAATTGGGCTGAGATCGTCGATCTCTGCTCAGAGAATGACAGTAGTCATTTTCTGCGCCCCAAGTTCGTCGACCTCTGCTCGACGAACCATACACAGTTCGTCGATCGCAGTTAGACGAATTATTATAACTAAAGTTTGCGTTCAGCATTCGTCGATCTGGGTTCGACGAACTGGTCACATTTCGTCGATCTGAGTTCGACGAATGCTACTGAACCTTGTTTTTATTTGCTGTTTTCAGATTTTTGTTTCTCTTGACTATGGGTTTTGAGTTGTTTTCTGACATTGGTTTGTCTATTAACTTTTCTTTTCCCTTTGCAGAAATAAACTTGATGGGGGTTGTAAGTATATTTTTCTTAATTATGGGGGGTAAACTTGATGAAGCACCCAAGCCCAGCTTGTCATTTAATATGGCATTGACTGTGCTTGTTATGTCCATCAGCTTGAGGCTTCTCCCATTGAGAGATTTCTCAAGTTGTTTGGCCTCACATAATTTAGATTTTAATTTAATTATTTGTTCATTAGCTAAGGTTAGTTGATCTGTTAGTTTAATGTTTTCTGAATTTACAGATTCAAGACTTCCTAGTCTTTCTCTAAGAGTTTTTATTTCCTTTTCTGAATTGGTTAATTCTAAGCACATAGTTTTGAATTCAGTTTTAAATAGATCAGAATTAAAATCAAAACTAGAAAGAACTTGATCTGCCTCTGAGTCTGAGGCAGCTTTATCTTCAGATTCTCCTTCTGATCCTGAATTGTTCCTGGAGGCATCAATTGTCATAAGGCGCACCTCCTTGGATCTTGCTTCTTCCTCTTCTTCACTTGAATTGGAGGAAGATGTTTCTTCTTCTGTATCACTCCATGTCTCAGCAACAAAGCCCTTTTCTTTCTTTTTATACTTGCTGGAAGAGGGTATGCTGCTGTGTTTTCTTTTGGAGTCTCTTTCTTTGTTTTTCTCCTTCTTCTGATTTTCTGGATATTCAGAGATATAATGTCCAGGCTTTCTGCACCAAAGCACACAACCTCCTTGGTTGGTGTCTTGTCATACTTGGTTTTGTCATCCTGTCTGGATGACTTCCTTCTGAAATCCTTTCTAGCCATCTTGTAGAATCTTTTGCAAAGAGGCTCATGAGTTGCTCATTGGAAGTTGATGTCTCACTTTTCTCAGATGCTTTGAAGGCTATGTTGTGCTCCTTTCTAACTAGAGTTGTTGCCTTCTGTTCTGCTGCTTCTCTTGATTTGATCAGCTACTCATAGGATTTAAATTTGCCTAGTAGAGACTCAGTTGATATCTCATTTAGGCTTCTGGCTTCTTTGATTGGCCAGATTCTGGAGTCCCAAGAGCTAGGGAAGCACATCAATATCTTATCATTCACCTCTGTCAGGGTGATGTCCTTATCCAAGGTTTTGAGCTCATTGATGATTGAACTCAACCTGTTGTACATATCAGTCACTGATTCTACCTCATCCTTCTTGAAATTCTCATACAGGGATATGAGATTGGATCTCCTGTCTTTTCTCTCATCTGTTGAGCCAGCTACCATTTGGTTGAGGGAATCCCAAATGGCCTTTGCTGAGGTGCACTCAGCCACCTTTTGAAATATGTCATCTGACATAGTGTGAGCCAAGATATTCATTGCCTTAGCATCTGCCATTTTGGCTTTCTTATAGGCATCATTGTTTTCTGGAGGGGGCACTGCAGTCATGTTGGTGGAGGTGCTTGTAGAAGCTGCAGGTGCTGGAGGTACTCCTGTCAAGATAACAGAAAAGATATCATCATCAATAGAATTCATGTATAACCTGATTCTTGCCTTCCAGATGGCAAACTTGTTAAGATTGCACACTGAAGGTCTGATGCTTGTATAATCTTTGTTTTGGGCCATGTATGTGAAGAAATAAATCTAATAACAAAAACAAACAACCAGATCTAACAAGAGGGATCTTTGTGGTTCAGGTGTTAGATTGTACAACCAATAAGGTGTGGTATTTTAACCAACCTAGCTCTGATACCAATTGAAAGTGCAGGTTAGATCTAAAATACTCTAGGGGGGGTGAATAGAGTATTGTACTTACTTCAAACTTTTTATAACTTTTGTTGTAAGCCTAGCTGAACAAGTCAGTAAGTAAAATAAACTAAGCACAACAACTTATTAATCACAGAACAACACAGCCAAAATAAAAATAAAGGGCAACCAGACGACACAAGAAATTTTATAGTGGTTCCCCAACCTGTGTACATCCACTCTTCTACCACCCTGGTAGGAATCCACTCAGGTTTTTGATCAGGTGCCTGACACTAATGAGCTTTTGTTCAGGTGTTCAAAAACCAAAACCTCAAGTCTTTTGGAAGAAGACTTGTAACCAGAATAATTTTGAAGGGAATTAAAACCCTGTATAGGAATTGGAAAAAAGGTGATGGTGTCTTCTCTTTCTCAATGACAACTGAGAAGACTGTGGATTTATTTCAGCAGAATTTGCTCCCCCTGAGATCTTGAATGTATCAGGAAAGCTGGAGCACTGCTTCAGGGTGATAGGTCTTCAAAGACCTAGAGTGCCTGCACCAGAAATTACTTCAGGAACTTCTTTTGACAAATAGATTAATTTATTGTCCTTTGAAGTTGTCCTGTAGAGTTGAAGGAAGAAGACTCTTGATAGAATTTGAATGTTCTTCTTCTTCTTGATGAAGTTGTTCTTTGGTTAAGGCTGATTGCTGTAGAACTTTAGTTAGTTGTGTATGATTTTTCTTCTGTGCAATCTGAGTGTCTTTGTCTGATTGTCTGTATTACTTGCTGTACTACTACTGATTGATTCTCCTTTATTTTCTGTCTATTAACTGACTAAGAACATTCAAAATTTGAATATTTGAGCAGTAATTGCAGTCGGCCTGGGAAGGAAGCGACAATCAATAATTTCCCTAACTGTCCCATGGAAAACTGGCATGTAATAGTACAAGATTAATGCGCGTTCCAACGGTAACATTCCGAGAAGATCTGGCATTAATTGTTCAGGAATCATCGCCAAGAAACGGGACGGGAAACTGAAGAAGACCTAGTCTGGAATCGTCGACCGAAGAACACAATTCGTCGAGCTGAGTTTGAGTTCGTCGAGCTGAGCTTGATGAGTTCGTCGAGCTGAGCTTGAGTTCGTCGAGCTGAGCTGGATGAGTTCGTCGACCAGACAATCTTCATTCGTTGAACAGACAGTCTTCATTCGTTGAGCTGAGAACCAAATTTGTCTAGCTGAGAACAGTTCTGGACTTAGTCAAAATATTCTGAGTAACTGATATTCTGTGTCGACATAAGCTGATGTCGACTGATTGATCTTGGTGTCGACTCAAATCTTCTGGTGTCGACATGAGCTGGTGTTGACTGATGTCATGGTATCGACATAAATTAGTGTCGACTGATATCCTATGTGTCGACATAAGTTGTTTGGTGTCGACAAGAGCTGGTGTCGACACATGCCCTAAGTGTCGACACAAATCCTCTGAATTTAGAAATCGTCGAGTAGAGTACTGCATTCGTCGACCTGAGAAGTTGAGAACTTGAGGTCCAAGTTTGTCGAGCTCAGAATCTAATTTGTCGACCAAAGCTTGAAGCTGGACTTAGAAAAATTCTGAAGTTATCCTGACTTTAGCTTGATGTAAAACCTCAACATTCGTCGAACAGAGAACTAGGATCGTCGAGCTCAGCACTAAGAATTGTCTCACGATCGTCGAGCGCAGAACACCGTTTCATCAAGATGAGTTCGACGAACGTCGAACTCACTTTACTTAGTCTTGAAATCTTCTAAGTTTGAAGTCTCTGATGGTCTTTTTGAAGGCTGGTCACTCTGAAGTTGAACCAAGGACTTGACCTAGACTCTAGGACACAAACTTGACCCTGGCTATACATCTTGGGTCACATCCTAAGTCAGTGAACCTAGCACAAATCAACTAGGGATCCAACATAGTGATCAGGGGCCACTCACGTTAAGGAGTGTGTATCACGTACCGGGCATGAATAAGAACCTCTTCTCTGTGACCAATGCAGTAGATGCTGGTTATCACGTTCTGTTTGGGCCAACAGACGTGAAGTTCCTTCGCAACGTATCAGCGGTTAAGGCTGATGTTGCCCATGTATGAAGGAGAGTTAAGAACTTGTTTGTTTTTGCAACTAATTCTTATGTTGATCGAATGAGAGTCAACGATAGCGCTGCTATCTGGCATGAGAGGCTGGGGCATGTAGGAATGGACAAGCTGAAGGCTATGGCTAGTAGAAGTTTGGTAAGAGGTTTGCCTAAGTTGTCCTCCTTTGGTGACAGACATGTTTGCGCGGGATGTCAATACGTTAAGGCACATCGTCTTCCGTTTGATAAATCACAAACAAGGAGCAAGCAACCATTGGAGTGCATTCATGGCGACTTGATGGGACCAACTGTCACTACCAGCCTTAGAGGAAGCAGATACATGCTTGTTCTGATTGATGACTACTCAAGATATACTTGGGTTTATTTATTGAAGGAGAAGTCTGAAGCCTTCCGGTTGTTTGTGGAGTTCAAGGAGCTAGTGGAGGGCCGGCTTGGCTTGCGGATAAAGAAGCTTAGAACAGACAACGGTGGTGAGTTTATCTCCTCCGAATTTTCTAACTTCTGCAGGAAGCACGGAATCCAACGAGAGCTCACTTTTGCTCACACTCCACAACAAAATGGAGTAGCGGAGCGGAAGATCCGTCATTTGACGGAGACTTGCAAATGCTGGCTTCATGCGAAAAACATTCCAAGGTCTTTTTGGGCGGAGGGGATGTCTTGTGCTTCTTATGTCATAAACCGGATGCCGCTCAGCCCGATCAAAATGAAGACTCCTATTGAGTTGCTGCTGAAGGAGAAGCCTAGTGCGGGACACCTTCGGGTGTTCGGTTCAACTTGCTATGTGCATGTCCCAGATGCTTCACGGACTAAGCTGGATGCAAAGTCAAGGATGCTTGTCTTTGTTGGCAACGATGAGTGGAAGAAAGGATGTAAATGCATGGATCCTGCGACGAAGAAGTTCGTTGTGTCAAGAGACGTTGTATTTGACAATCTGACGTCTTATGGAGGTGGCTCGGTTGAGCTAACCGGAAGCAAGGTTGATGAAGAACCGATAGTGGCTGCTGAAGGCCTAGAAGAGGAGCTTGATGTTTCACCAGCAGCTCCTGTTGCTTCAAACTCTGAGGCTGAGCCTTCTGGTTCAGGAAGCAGGGGGAGCATTGCTCAAAGCTTGCCCTAAGTAGGAGTTGAGCCTGAAGAAGAAACGTAGGTAGTAAGCAAGGAGCAGACCCTTCGGAGATCGAAGAGGGTTATTAAGCCACCAGCTCGTTACTGTGATGGGAATACAGTGAGCTTTGTCTCCTGCTTCTTTGTAGGTCCTCTGGATGAGCGAGAGCCTGCAAACTTCAATGAGGCCACTGGAGTCAAGGAGTGGGAAGATGCCATGAAGGAAGAGATTGCTGCTCTCAAAAAGAATGAAACCTGGGATCTTCTGCCCAAGGTTGATGGCATTACTCCAGTGACTTGCAAGTGGGTGTTTAAGTTGAAGAAGAAGGATGATGGGAGCATTGATAGATACAAAGCTCGCCTGGTTGCTTGAGGATTCTCACAGTAGTATGGAGAAGACTATGAGGAGACTTTCAGTCCGGTTGTAAAGATGACTTCAGTTAGAGTAGTGATCGCCTTGGCTGCTAGCAAGGGATGGAGGATGTGGCAGCTTGATGTGAAGAATGCTTTTCTTTACGGAGAGATTGACAAGGACATCTTCATGGATCAGCCACTTGGTTTTGTTTCTGAAGTTCATCTAAACTATGTCCTCAAGCTCAGTAAGGCTCTCTATGGGTTGAACCAAGCTCCTAGAGCTTGGTATGGGAAGATAGCAGAGTATTTGCAATTTTGCGGTTATCTTGCTTCCAACTCAGATTTTATCTTGTTCATCAAGAAGAAGGGGGAGCTTCAAGTCTTGGTCCTTCTGTATGTGGATGATATGATCATCACAGGGAATTCAGAGGAGGAAGTAGCAAGGCTCAGGGCTGAGCTTGTTATACGCTTCAAGATAAAAGACTTGGGAGAGTTTCATCACTTTCTCGGTCTTGAAGTGGAGAGGAAGAAGAGCGGTATACTCATTTGCCAAAGAGGATATTCAGATCGCATTGTGAAGCGGTTCGGCATGGGCGAGGGAAAGAGTTGCTCTACTCCACTGGAACATGGGCTGAAGCTTCGACGAGATGAGAGAAGGATTCTTCCTGACCCCTTGGTGTTCAGAGCTCTTGTTGGAAGCTTGATCTACCTGACGATTACAAGGCCAGACATTGCTTACGTTGTTGGCTGAGTAAGTCGGTTTATGGCTGAACAAAGAAACTCTCATCTAGTGGCGGCAAAGAACATTCTGAAGTATGTCAAGACAACTTCTGACATGGGACTTCTCTACAAAAGGGACTCGGATTTTGCCTTGCTTGGGTACACTGATGCTGACTATGGCGGTGATTCGAATGATCGAAGGTCAACTTCAGGTTATGT
The DNA here is from genome assembly GCA_039583875.1 of Platanthera guangdongensis. NCBI lineage: Eukaryota > Viridiplantae > Streptophyta > Magnoliopsida > Asparagales > Orchidaceae > Platanthera > Platanthera guangdongensis. The sequence goes on along the minus strand of CM077159.1, from coordinate 115,632,129 downwards.
GTTCACTTGCGGATCAGCTAGCATCTCGTGGTGTAGCAAGAAGTAGGACTCGGTGTCCGTCTCAACTACGGAGGTAGAGTATAAGGCTTCGGCCTTGGCTGCTCGGGAAGCCATCTGGTTGAGGAGGCTTATAGAGGATGTGCATGAAGAAGTGCAAGGGCCAACGTTACTCTGGGGTGACAATGAGAGTGCTCTCAAGCTGGTAAACAATCCAGTGTGTCACTCTAGGACCAAGCATATTGAGATAGATGACCACTTCATAAGGGAGAAGGTGTTGGAGGGATCTCTTCTGGTCGGGCATGTTCGGAGTGAAGATAATCTTGCTGACATCTTCACGAAGCCACTATCGAAGGGGCCTTTTGAGCGGTTACGTAGCTTGCTGGGCTTGATCACCACTTCTCACTTCATGGGGAGTGTTGAAATTTGTGAAGTAAAAGTGGTTGATGGGCAGGTCGGGCGGTCTGAGCGGACAGAGTCCGCGGACTGGGCGGACTAGGCGGACTGGGCGGACAGCTGCTGGTATGCGGCCTGGTGATAGGCCTGGGACCTGGCTGTTCTTCTGAGCGGCCTGTGCGGACTAAGTCCGCGGCCTGGGCGGATTGTTGTCTTAGGATACGGCGTTGGCTACCTTGCTGGCCTGGCCTTGTTGAGCGGCCTGAGCAGTCTGCGTCCACGGCATGGGCGGACAGTTGGTTGCGTTCTGGGTGCTAGCTTGGCTGTTCTTGAGGAGCGGCTTGTACGGCCAGTGTCCGGCCTGTGCAGTCTGCTATGAGTACTGTGAAGGATCAAGCACATAACCAACTGTTCCAAAAGCCCGGACTGTTGGAAAGGGTGCTACTTAATTTCTTAAATAAGTAGAAGAGCGCCACGGGTCAAGTGAAGGAACTCCGGACCCAAAAATCCCCCCCCCCCCCCCCCGGCGTCCAGCACAACCCGTCGGCTCAGAGGTGGAGTTACCACATGGCCCACATGGCTCAGAGGTGGGGTTACCACATGGCCCACACGGCTCAGAGGTGGGGTTACCACATGTCCACGGTTGCACGGCTCAGAGGTGGGGTTACCACATGTCCACGGTTGCCTGACCCGCCGGACCCATACAGGTAGAAGGGAAAAAATCAGGATTTAATAGCTCTCTCCCAGTCTTGAACCCGTAACCTCGCTTTGATACCAATTGAAGGATCAAGCGCATAACACCCTGTTCCAAAAGCCCGGACTGTTGGAAAGGGTGCTACTTAATTTCTTAAATGAGTAGAAGAGCGCCACGGGTCAAGTGAAGGAACGCCGGACCCAACAGACTGGTTGGTCTTAGGCCAAGGACGTCGGGCTTCGAGCAAAGCGGACTAAGAGGACTGCAATATGCTGACTGCATGCAGTTCTTGGTTGATCAGTGGCTTTGCGGATTTGCAAGCTTGAGTTAACAGGCTGTTTCTGTGCTTTATCCTCATAAGTAGTGGCGGTCTGGCGTGTCCGGGTGTCCGCTGTTGCGGACTGGCCTGAGGAGTTTGGCTGTGGCCTTGCCGAGCTCTGGTAGTACAACAGTGTTGTTGCTGTGGCGGACTGGTGTGTGGAGTCCGGAAGTTGGCCGTTTGGGCAGCTGTGCGAGGATTGCTTGCGGACTCTGCCTTAACTCTGGAGGAGTGTTGGCGTTTTCACTTTGGGTGTTTGGCGGACTGAGCCTTGTTCGCCAAGCTCGCATTAGGCCCTTTGTGATTTACTGGACTTGGTCACATTCTGTGGCAAGTCCAGTATGTCCGATGTATCTGCCAAGTCTGCTATTGACCGGGCGGACTGTTGCTAACCCTGCCTTTGGTCATCGACATGTGGCGGACGGAGGCTTTGGTCTTGTGCTATGCGGACTGCCTCTTTTTGTGTGCGGACTGTTGCTGAAGGGGTTGTGGCTGTCCATTTTGTGATGTTGTGGACTGTGCGGATTGTGCGGACTGTACCTTGTCCACATAGTGTGAGGCAAGTCCTCCTTGTTGTGATCAGTGCCTTGCTCCTGGCGGTTTGTTTCTTGGAATCCAGCTAAGTCCTTGCGGACTCAGCAGACGGGTGTTTGTTAGTGCGCGGGCTAGGGCGGTGTCTCTATCCACTAGGGCGGTTACCACACTCCTCACCTCGCCTATAAACCCCCCCCCCCCTGGCACGTCTATAGTAACTGAGTGAACAGTAAGTGGGGCTTGGGCAAATTACTGCGGTCTGCGTTTTCTGTCCGCGCGGGTTGAGTAGAGCTGACGGTTTGCTGTGTGCAGGCCGCGCGACTAGCTTCAAGGAGCCAGGAGTTTGGCTTTGACTTCATTCAAGTTCTGTGAAGTGTGCGGTCTCTGCGGTCTCAGCAGGTCGCTCTGCGGCTTGTCAGTTCTCTGCTTCAACGTTTGCAAGTTCCAATAACCTGTCCGCTAGTCTCAGGCAGGTAGGCGGTCTGTTCTTCAGTTCCTCGGCAGTAGGCGAATAACGGTGTGTCCTCGCGGCCTCGCGGCCTCGGCGGACTCCGTGTCTATTCGGCGTGTTGCAGTTTCAGCTCGGGCGGCTTCGGCGCAATTGGCGACTTCGGCGGTCTTGGCGGTTTCCAGTGTTGTCTGCCCAGCTTGTTTTTGTGTTTTTTGTTATAGCTTGTGTACTAGCGAAATCATGTCTCGCTATGTATACCTTGCCTTGTAAAGAAGTGTAAATGAATACAAGTTCTGCTTGTTCTTCCATGTGTTTGGTGTGTTGAGCTTGCTCCTTGAGATTTCCGCTAGATCAAAATGTGAACTGGGTAGTGCCGAGAATATTAATTTGGCTTTGGGCTATCTTCCTGACCACTTTGAGAAAATTCAACATTCTCTTATTCATGTATTTTATTTATCCTTTTTTGTATTCCGTGTGTGAGGGAAATTGTCTTGCGAGGTTGTAAAATTCTTGGGAAGAATTTGTGATAAATCGACATGGAGGTCATCAGATTCCTGGGTGGAATCTACAGGAAATTGTCCTGGTGAGGGACGTATATATCGGGGGATCTAGGGGGGCTCTAAGACCATTCCGGGAAGGAAGGTGAAGAGCCGGATTAAAGACCTTTTCGAGGAGAAAGGGAGAGAGTCAATCAGTCTGGGTAGAGGGTTGGTATACAAACAAAAAAGAGAAGTTTGTATTTCATCGCCTCGATCTTCGGGGTAACGGTGATCTAGTTTTGCTATTGTAAACAAATGTTCTTATTTTGAATAAAATTATATATTGTTTATTACATCTCAAAATTGTGATGGTTTGTTGTTAGTGGTTTGAGTGCTGTGAGTGAAATCTGAAAATGATGCTTTACAAAGAGAATCAATCTTTGTGACCTACCGTCTGGTGCTAGCCTTACCGCCCGTTGTTGCTTCCAGAACTTGTTTTCTTGGTAAAATTCGTTTTAATTTCGAACTATCTTTGAAATCCTTATTCACCTCCCACCCCTCTCTAAGGTTGGCCACCCAATCCAAAAATATTATGTTAGAATAATTTCTTCGTGCGCGTAGAATATGCGTCACAATGATATGGTTAATTTTAATTTCATAATGATTTAATATTAGTAATCTCATAAAAATGCAAAATCACATTGAATATATTTTTATTAGCTTATTTTAACGTGTTATATAGCTTACAGCACACATGTCGCGAGTTTGACGCAACATATAATGATGCATGCGACTGCTGAAAAATTAGCATATTATTTTTGATCCATGTTTATTTTTAAATATTAAGTCACATTAAAAACATATGTGGCATTCTTGCACAAATTCGATGTTCTAGTTGGAAACATAGATAAATTTATGTCGTCAATCATATGAGCAAGCTGAGGTACACGTCTACGGTTCAAGATGAGACACAAAATTAGCACAATGTCGGGTGTCACATGTCCTCCAACATTTGTATTGAACATTCGACCTGTAAACGTCATATAGTAAGATTCCGGGCTCCACAACATACCAATTTCACTGGGTAAATAATATAAAATGATATATAGAAGGATGTCTTCTACATACAAAGAGTTTGAACATCTAGCAGAAGCAAATGTGAAATCCAAAATACACAGTATAATCTCTACCACTAAAAAAAAGTGTTCGACTGTATGACAATTACAAATTCAAATACAACCTGAAAATAAACCATTCTGTTCGCATATGCATTTTTGTCATGGATTAGCTACACCCTAGTTATCTCCGTATCTTGGAAAGTTTAATTAACTGTTCTATCGACCTCCACCATGGAGATACCCTAGGGATATGGAATTACTTGAAAATACCTAAACCCTGCATACACTACGACGATTATTATATTCTCCGGCCAGACAATCTCGGGCAATCTTAATTGCAATCATCAAATCATCATCATTGATCCGGCTTATGACAACGGATATGCTTCACACACTATGCCTAATCTAGAATGAACACCATATTTCAAATACAAATTCATGTTGAGGTTGTAATCCCATGTTCCAGTGTTCTAATAAACCAAAGGAGTTCATACACTCAACTAATTAGTGTGAGTAGACTTACCTAATGTAAGAAATCAAAAGACATGTCAAGCAAAACGGTCCTAAGACTGTGATAGGAGAAAATGTTAGTATTGAAGCTCTCTTTTGTGCCATGAAAACTTGCAAGATTTGTGGAAGATGATTGGAACGAGGAGCTCGTCGTAAATCCATTATCTACTCTTCAATTAGAGCTTCAAATCATCTCCAATATGTATGTTTCTTCAAAGCCATAGGTCCCCTCCTTCCTCTTATCCTCTCCCCCCTCTCAACCTTTACCAAATGAAAAGAAAGAAGGGTTTAACCCTCTCATCTATGACCTAAATCCTCCAACAACCACGCGGTCCATGACTCAAATTGCATCATTTAAATATTTTACATGGCCATCCATACGGCAGTGCATGCGGTTGTGTTCCTCCATTAAGAACACTAGTCGTATACATGCCTCCTTAAGAGAGCTAAAAGGCACCTGTACATGACCTATCCAGGCCTTGTGGGGATGAGGGCATGTTTCTTAACATGCCTGGGTACATGGACTATTCAGGTTGTATCTGGCTGGGGGAAATGGTTATTCCGCGCATGCAACAGCATGCTTTGTTACACAATCATGTACATGTTATATGTTAGTGCTTGTTGACTAAAAACTCTCCCTATCAGGGTTTCAAACACTCCCAAGCTTCCATACATGTCTACAGACCTAATGAAGTATCATACATTCCTTTTATGGCACAAAGAAAATCAGGCATTATAATTCTCATCTCAAAAAAATTTTGTCCTGAAATTAATAAATAGAAAACATTAAAACTCATCATACCCGTGGAAAATAACTTGGGGTATTTCACGTGTATAATCTGCTTTGCTTCCCAAGGGAGCCCCCCATGGACAAAATTGTCCCAATAAACTATTACCATCTTTATCGCCTTATTCTATAAATATCGAACCGAGTTACATGATCGAATGGCTATGATGTTATGATCAAACCAGATTTGACAGTCCATATAGAATTGATGGTACACCGAGTTACACTTAACAACTAATGCATTCGGATGTTCTCCAATTCAACGGTAAGTAGCTGGTAAGCCATTAAACCCTAGTGTAAATTTTTTATGGGGGAGATGATCAGTTAGGTGAATTTCCCCTTTTATCACTCTCCGTCGTAGGTTCGTAGCCATAACGATTAACGAGTAATCATGCGCTTGTTGATTTCTCTGAAAGCAATCATAATCAGTAATGGTATCACATCAATTCTGTTAATATTAAAAAATTTTTGTATATTTTATGGAATTCAGGTTAGTCCCACACCACCTGTGGTGGTTCTTTCTTCTCATCTTCTCCTATATGTAGACCCTAAAGGTCCTCCTTATACATATGAATACAAACGCTTTTGTTACTTCTAACATGGTATCAAAGAGAAGTTCTCCTTAATTTTTCTCCGCGCACGCACCTCTGCTCCCGCGCTCTGTCCGTGACCTGTTCCAGAGAAGCTGCCGCACCCACGCGACCTGTCTGCATCATGCTCCAGCGAGCTACTCTGCGACCAGCTCCACGACCTATTCCCGTGAAACCGCCGCAGCCTGTCCGCGACCGGCTCCAGCGACCTACTCCGCTCTGTTCGTGACATATCCCAGCGAAGCCGCAACGACCTACCGCTAAAATCTGTCGTGATCTGCCAGCCCGCACCTTGCCACGACCTAGTCATTCCACGAGCTCGCCAGCCAACATCTTGCCTCCAGCTCGCTAGCTAGCCAACACCTTGTGACCTACTCAGTTTACTGCGACCTACTTTGTTCTCCAGACAAACCGCACGTTACTGCCAATTCGTCAGCCAACACTCTTCCTGCTATGACCTGCTCAGCCCGCATCAACCTTCTCAGTCCGCTGCGACCTGATCCGCTAGCCGCCAGTCCTCCCAGCTCTTGAACAGTCCGACTCCGAGCTAGTAGCGAGTTGATGCCCTGCACGGCTCCTGTTCGCTATTCCGGCATCATGGCAGCCCCTTTAATCTCGCCTCCTCTGAAGGCCACTTCATTCCAACTGGCCATCGCTAGCGACTGGTCGGACTGGGCTATTACTGTTGAAGCCGCTCTCTATACTCGTGATCTCTAGGATCACATCATTGATGCCCCCCACCTCTACAAGCTCTCTCACTGCGAACTCTACTGCTATCAGCTCTGCCAGCACCACCGATGCCGCCACCACTCCAGATGATGCCACTCTTTGGCGACATCGCGATCAGTCCATTCGGGTTTACATTCTGGAGTTTGTTGCTTGTCCGCTCCTCACCTCCATCGTCCGCCTCTCCTCAGCCCGCACTATGTGGGAATATCTTCAGGATCGATTTTTCTCCTGCGGTGGAGAATGCAATCATCATCACATCTGCAACTCCACGTCTGCACGACAGGAAGGGCGATCCGTTAAGGATTTTTTTCACCTTGAGGAGCACCTTCTAGCATGAATTGGACTCCATGATCCCTCTACCTTGTGGTTGTCCTCGTTCCTTGGAATTTCAGCGACATCTCTCTGAGGGACATCTCCACCAATTATTCGATGCCCTACCACCCAAGTTTGCTCTTCTAGCAGCCCAGCTCCTTCATCTGGTTCCTCTTTAGAGCTTGGATGAAGCCCTGATTGCCCTCCTTGACAAAGAGACTCTCCTTTGTCCTCTTGTAGACCTTCCACCAACTCCTGGGATCGATACTGCTCTTGCAATTCAACCACGCAATGACACTATTACCTGCAACTTCTGTAAAACATCAGGCCACATGAAGTTCAAATGCCCACTCGTTCCCCACAACCTGATGTGCACATCCATAATGACAACCATCGTAACAGTCATGGTCGGGGACATGGTCGTGGACCAAGCCCTCATCCCACTGCTGTTGTTGCAGATCGGCTACAACATCTCGAGGAGTTACTTCTTCAATTGCCACTGCTTCAACACGCCACCTCTACTGCCCACAACCTGTTCATCACTTCTGGCTCTACTATTGTTTTGATTCCGCCAACTACCCCTTGGTACTTTGAATCTGTGGCCTCCTGCTACCTTACCCATGATTCAAGCACCGTCACCAACTATAACTCAAACCTCACTCACCTTCAGGTCACCACTGGTGATGGGGGTTATGTCCCGATTATGAAGTCTGGCTCGATCAGCCCGGCATCTGCTCCCTCTGGTCGCCTTACCCTCTCGAACATCCATCATGCCCCACACATACACATGAACCTTATTTCAGTTAGATCTCGAGATCTTGGCCTCACTATTTTATTTTCTTCCTATAATTATGTTGGGCAAGATTCACGAATGACACAGAGGAATGGACAGGGCCGTAGGACTGGTGGCTTGTATTAGATGGAGTATCTTCATGCTCCACCATCATTTTCTTCATCACCTTTTGTTCTTTCTGTTACCGCTGATGCCGACTTGTGACACAGCCGTTTAGGTCATTTGTCTGGTGACCGACTCCGAAGTATTATCCATCCGGAACTTTGGGTCGTATCTCTACTTCCCCACTCTCTATCTGGACGGATTGTCAATTGGCAAAGCACCTTGCTCTACCAGTTTCAAGCAGTGCTTATCAAACAACAGCCCCCTTTAATTTAGTTTATTCTGACATTTGGGGTGCGGCCCCGATTGCTTTTCACTCTGGATATCTCTATTATGTCAGTTTTATTGATGACTTCTCTCGCTGCGTTTGAGTTTATCTTCTTTGACATGACTCAGAAATACCCACTATGTATCACACATTCACCAGAATGATTCACACTCAGTTCGGGCATCGTTTTAAAATTTTTCGCTCTACTGTGCTCAGTAGTTTCTCTCCTCCACAATGCTCGCCCTCACCCAATCTCATGGCACCCTCTATCAGCAGTCCTTCCCGCACACCCACGAAAAAAATGGGGTCGCCAAATGGAAACATCGTCACAGCATCGAAATTGTTCATGCCCTTCTCATCTCCACCTCTGCTCCCCATTCCCTCTGGGTCGAAGCTGTCCTCACCGATGTTCACCTTATCAACATCATTCTCTCCTCAGCCATCTCTGAAGTCACTCCTTTCGAACGACTGTAATCACGCCCACCTACCTATGCAACTCCCCGTACATTTGGGTACACCTGCTTTGTTTTCCTCCCTACCTCTGAGCGAACTATAATCTCTGCTCGCACAGCTCATTGTGTTCACTTGGACCACAGTCCACACCATAAAGGATATCATTGCTACAACCCAGGGACTCGTCGCATCTGCATATCTCGTCCTGTATCCTTCCTTGAACATGAGATGTTCTTCTCTTCCTCTGCACCCCACCTAACAATACTTCCTACACCAACCACTACTACTCCACTACTCACCCTTCCTCTGCTTCCTCATATACCTACTCGTCCTAGGACTTACATTGCTCCTCCTACCCTGTTACCAGCTAGCCCTCCGGACGAGGATTCTCCTTCCACAACAGCTGCCTCTCCCACACTTGCTCCTTCTGATACAGCTCCGACTGACGCTCCGTCAACCCCTCCGCACATGGATCTTGATCCTCCTCGGCGTAACCTTGCTCTCCTTGGACACTCGCCTTCTCGCTACGACCATAGCCCTGACAGGTATAACCCATCTACTCTCAACACGGCTACCTCCTATTCCCCTGCTTTTCAGGCCTTTCTCACTGCTCTCAACTCCCACCGAGAGCCCTAGTTGTACAAAGAAGCAGTTGCACATCCCGAATGAAAGCAAGACATGGTAGTTGAACTTCAGGCTTTCCACAGAACCCATACTTGGGACCTTGTCCTCTACCACCCTAGTGTCACTCCTGTCAGCTACAAATGGATATTCAGGATTAAGACCCGGTCGGATGGGTCAATTGAGCGACACAAAGCCCTCTTAGTTGTCCATGGATTCTAGTAGGTGCATGGCATCAACTACGATGAGACTTTTGCACTGGTTGCACGGATTACAACAGTGTGCACTTTACTTGCAGTTGCTGCTGCCCGAGATTGGTCGTTACAACATATAAACGTCATTAATGCTTTTCTTCATGGTGACCTTGAATAGGTGGTGTATATGGCTCCTCCACCGGGTCTCTCTATTCCCTTGGCCATGTCTATCATCTCTGTCGGGCCCTCTATGGTCTCAAACAAGCCCCACGTGCCTGGTTTGAGCGCTTATGCACGACTGTTCTCAAGGTCGGGTTCATTGAGAGATATACTGATCATGCCTTGTTCACTCTCACTTCTTCTCAGGGACGTGCCATCCTCCTTCTCTATGTGGATGATATGAACATCACTGGCGATGATCATGCCACCATTGCCTCTCTTCAACAGCACCTCCACAATCAGTTTAAAATGATGGACATGGGACCCCTACGCTATTTCCTTAGGTTGTAAATATCCCGATCCAAACATGGCATACTGGTCTCCCAACAGAAGTACGTCTCTAACATCCTCTCTGTTGCAGCTCTCACTGACACCCAGACAGTTGATACTTCAATCGAGCTCAATCTGAAACTCCTCCCCACTGACGACGAACCTCTTCCAGATGTCTCCCGCTATCGGCGCCTCGGTTGGATGCTGGTCTATATCACTATGCCTAGGCCTGACATTGCCTATGTTGTTAGCTTTGTCATTTAGTTTGTCCAAGCTCCTCGTTCAGTTCAATATGCTGCAGTCCTGCGGATTCTTCGTCATCTTCGCACCTTCATCACTCGGCCACAATTTTTCTCTATCACTTCTACACTCACCCTCCGAGCATTCTCTGATGCTAACTGGGTGGGGAATGTTACAACTCATCACTCCACTACCGATTTTTGTATGCTCCTGGGTGACTCTCTTATATCATGGCATAGCAAGAAATAGGACTTGATTGCGCGCTCCAGCACTGAGGCCGAGTATCGTGTCATTGCTTCCACCACTACTGAGATCGTTTGGCTTCGCCGTCTACTCTGTGATCTTGGTGTGTCGATATCTGGACCAACTCCCTTATTCTTTGATAATCGAAGTGCTATAAAAATTGCCTCCAACCCGGTGTTTCATGAACGGACAAAACACATCGAAATTGATTGTCACTTCACTCGCCAAGAGTTCCTCGTCAACACCATCTCCTCTTATGTCCGTCGGGTTTACGGCGGACATAGGAGATTGTTAGATATATTGTGTTTATGTCTGTGTATGTCGAGTTCGACTCGGAATAGGTTATTGGGTTCGTGTCGGTGTAGGGCTATGCTCTACGCTGAAGGTACTATATATACCTATTCCAAAATTGATAGGGATATGTAGAATACTTTGAGCTGAGCGTCCTCCAACACAGACTTCCTCACCAAGTCCCTCACATCTGCAAGATTCAGATATCTTATTAGCAAACTCTTGTTTCATGATCCACCGTGAGTTTGAGTAGAGATATTAATATTAAATATATTCTTTATATTTTATTGAATTTAGTTTAGTCTTAAACCGCATGTGGTGATTCCTCCTCCTCTTCTCCTATATGTAGACCGCAAAGAACCTCCTTATACATATGAATACAAACACTTTTGTTACTTCTAACAAATTCAAAAGAGCTTTAGCCACAATTCTCATTTTAACTTTACGCAATCAGAAGGCTACTCAATTTGAAGCCTACTCTACCAATTTCCATACTCTAATTATTAATTCGGCCTCACTATGACTGTGCTAACGCTTGTAAGTCTCAAAGCATTGATGGTCCTTATATAAGTCCATCAAAAGCATCTAGTGTGGAACTCTGAACTATGCGCAATTGACAAATATTTAGGCCGCCCAGTATTTATACAAGATGCGGCCGGGGTGGGGGGGATTGTTTTTCTTGGACCTATTAAAATTACTCAAATGGCTATGAACTAGGGGAGATAATGGAGACCTAGCGAGAGATTACGATTTTTATTTTTATTTTAAGTCTTTTTATTCTTCATTTTTTATCTATGTTGCAAATTGTTCGTTTTTTTCAAATTAATCAAAAGGCGGAGTCCACAGGCCGCTGCGCGCACCGAAAACAATCACAGACGAGGAGCCTGTTCATAATCATTGATGGTCCTTATATAAGTCCATCAAAAGCATCTAGTGTTGAACTCTGAACTATGCGCAATTGACAAATATTTTGGCCGCCCAGTATTTATACAAGATGCGGCCGGGGTGGGGGGGATTGTTTTTCTTGGACTTATTAAAATTACTCAAATGGCTATGAACTAGGGGAGATAATGGAGACCAGGCGAGAGATTACGATTTTTATTTTTATTTTAAGTCTTTTTATTCTTCATTTTTTATCTATGTTGCAAATTGTTCGTTTTTTTCAAATTAATCAAAAGGCGGAATCCACAGGCCGCTGCGCGCACCGAAAACAATCACAGATGAGGAGCCTGTTCAAATTAACTGATGATGTTTGTTAGGCAGGCCTGTCCAAAAGGCCCGATCGGGCCGGCCCGGACCGGGCCTGATCGGGCTCGGGCTTTTGCAAACTGGGCCGAGCCCGAGCCCTTTCTTTATCGTGCTCGGGCCGGACCAGGGCGTTGACTCCGGGAAGGGGCCCGAGCCGGGGCCCCGGGCCCGGGCCCGGGCCGGGTCCTCTAAAGAAAAAAATGCTACATAAAAAAAATTGAAAAAAAATAGAATAAAAATTTTTATTAATATTGAAAATTTAAAAAACAAAATTACACAGACGAGGAGCTTGTAAGACTCAAAGCATTGATGGTCCTTATATAAGTCCATCAAAAGCATCTAGTGTTGAACTCTGAACTATGCGCAATTGACAAATATTTTGGCCGCCAAGTATTTATACAAGATGCGGCCGGGGTGGGGGGGATTGTTTTTCTTGGACCTATTAAAATTACTCAAATGGCAATGAACTAGGGGAGATAATGGAGACCAAGCGAGAGATTACGATTTTTATTTTTATTTTAAGTCTTTTTATTCTTCATTTTTTATCTATGTTGCAAATCGTTCGTTTTTTTCAAATTAATCAAAAGGCGGAGTCCACAGGCCGCTGCGCTCACCAAAAACAATCACAGACGAGAAGCCTGTTCAAATTAACTGATGATGTTTGTTAGGCAGGCCTGTCCAAAAGGCCCGATCGGGCCTGCCCGGACCGGGCCTGATCGGGCTCGGGCTTTTGCAAACCGGGCCGAGCCCGGGCCCTTTCTTTATCGTGCTCGGGCCGGACCCGGGCGTTGACCCCGGGAAGGGGCCCGAGCCGGGGCCCGGGCCCGGGCCGGGTCCTCTAAAGAAAAAAATGCTACATAAAAAAAATTTGAAAAAAAATAGAAAAAATTTTTTTATTAATATTGAAAATTTAAAAAACAAAATTACACTTTAAAAAAATAAAGGTAAAAAAAAATGGAATTTATTATTTTAAATGATAATAAAAAATTTACATTTTTACAAATTCAGGTTATCCAACTGCTCTTCAATTTCCTCGGAGCACTCCTCCAACGCTGAAATGTGTTGCTTCCTATTTGTAGCATCCAAATAATCCTTTTAGCAGATGCATAATTTGAGTGATTCTTCATTTAGTCGGCTCCTCCGCGTGTTCAAAATCCTGCCACTAAGAGAAAAAGCGGACTCCGAAGCTACTGTACTAGCTTGAATTGTTAGTAAATCACGGGTCATATAAGCCAAAATAGAATAGGTATTAGCTTTACCTTTCCACCACTTTAAGATATCAAAGTTTTTGATTTCTTCCGTAGTCATAAAATCACGAAATTGCGTTTTCGTATACAGTCCTAATTCGTTTAAACTACTCGATGTGCGTGCTTTTTTTTTCTGTAAGCTAATTCTAAAATTTTATTTGTAAAAGAATCTTTTGTCCTATGTTGCGTTATTTCTTCTCGGGGTCGTGAGCCATATAAGTTGTCGTAATAATTAAAACATTCGGTAAAAATAAAATTAAATTTAGTAGTACTAACGTCGTCAACGTCATCGAAACTTATATTTATGTCTAAGTTAACGTTAATTTAATCAATTAAATTTCTACGCCGTATACAGCGAATAACGGGTTTAAAGCGGCGGCGCATGAAAATGCAGGTGACATTTCTCTATAATATTTTAAAAACTTTTCTTCTATTACTTCAATTAAAGGAAGTTATCCGGAATGTTGCTTAAAATAGTTAAGTTTTTGTGCAATATTTACAAAATATTCAACTACTAACGAGCTAGTGGGATAATACACAGCAGATAAAAAAACAGTCGCCCTATAAAAACATTTTAATAAATCCATATAATGAAATAGTACGTCCCAATCGTTATCAGTTAAATTATGATTATTTGTCATAGTGTAATATTCCATAAGAAGTGTTTTTTGTTGAAACGCTCTTTTTAACATTTTATATGTGAAGTTGCATCTTACAGACATATCAAATTGAGGTTTCAAATATTTTTGACCTTGTGGGATCACAAATTTTCGAAAATCTTGACTTTGTTGTTTGGTATAATAAATAAATCTAAGCATAGTACGAATTTTCTCAACATATGATTTCATAGCTGTTGGGTACATTGGTCAAATGTACCTGATTTGAAGAAGCCTCACCCAACTCAATGATATACATCATAATGTATTTGATGTATGTTGAGTTTACTTGTGCAGGTTAAGTAATCACTGGACTGAAGCAAAAAGTTTCTAAGTCCATTTGTCGACACCCAGAGGGAAAGTGTCGACACTTAAGAAGTCTTGTGTCGACACCCAGACAAGCAGTGTCGACACTTGGAGTCAATGTGTCGACACCTGGGATGCAGAGTCGACACCAGACAGAAAGTGTCGACATAAGGAGCTGTGTCGACACTCAGTGAAGAAAAGTGCAGACAGAAAGTGTCGACACAAGGAGCTGTGTCGACACTCAGTGAAGCTGTGTCTACACCAGAAAGTGTCGACACTTGGAGCTGTGTCGACACTCAGCAAAAGTCTGCAGAGACTAAGTACAAGTGTCGACACTCAACACAATGTGTCGACACTCAATAGAAGAGTCGGCATTTGAAGTATGTGTCGACACCCAGAACAATGTGTCGACACACAGCTGAAGACTCAACACTTGAAGAAAGTGTCGACACAAGGAGCTGTGTCGACACTTAGCAAAGAACAGAATTATTTCCAAAATATTCTAAGTACAAGTGTCGACACTAAAGGAATGTGTCGACACTCAGCTGAAGTCTCAACAAGAAGAAGGTGTGTCGACACAAGGAGCTGTGTCGACACTCAGCAAGTAACGACATTGAAGACTATGTGTCGACATCAAGAAACAGTGTCGACACTTGACAGATTCAACACAAGAAGTTGTGTCGACACAAAGGAGATGTGTAGACACTTAGAAGAATTCAGCAAAAGCTAGAAGAACAAGTACTTGTGTCGACACTCAATTTCAGTGTCGACACATGCAGAAGAATCTGTGTCGAGACATACAAGGAAATGTGTCGACATCTTGTAGACTTGTGTCGACACTTATACAGCATGTGTCGACACTTGGACTATAAGTGTCGACACTTAAAGACAGAAAGTCTCGACACTTTCAGACAGTTAGAGATTTTCAAGAAATGACTGGATGACTTGACAGCTGCCGTTCCAGCCGGTCTACAACACCTGTCAGAGATGTCAGAAGACAGTTATGAACCGGATTAGCCAGTTACCATGAAGAAGGCCTATAAATAGGCATCTACAGTTTACAGAAATTGTGGATCAGATTATTGTTCAAAAGTTCAGTTTGTTGAAAAACAAATTATTGAAGTGGTACCAAGAGTATCAACACAAGAAGATCTTGCAGTCTAAGTGCAGATCTAAGAAGTTGGAGAGAGAAGGCTCCTTCCAAGAAATCAGCCTCTGGAACTAGGCTGAGAAGAAGGATTCAGATTCAATTCTAGATCTTAAGTAGCAGAGGTCAAGGAACTACTGCAGGAGGATTCAGTCTTATTCAGTTCTACTCAAGAAGCTTTGAAGAAAGCTAAGTCAGAGTGAATCCAGCTGAGTTCTTACAAGAACTCATCAAGAAACTCTCAACTCTCCTCTTTTATTTCTGAGTTGTCGAGTTATTATTTGTAATACATTTTAACTTGTAGGATCCTTTGGATCTGAGTGATTTGTAAGCATGTATTTATAAAGGCTGAGGGTAGGGCTTGCTAGCCTGAGTGTAGGAGATTGAGATCTCTGAGTGTAGGCCTTGTTGGCTGAGTGTAGGCCTTGATTGGCTGAGTGTAGGCCTTGATTGGATGAGTGTAGGCTTTGGGATAAAGCTGAGTTGTAAGGCTTTGGGCCTGAGGTGTAGGAACCAATTTGGGTTCTGAGACAGTGAAGGAGTTTGGCCGAATCTAGTACACTGCTAGATAGGCGAAGGGGGAAAGTGGATGTACCCATATCTTGGGGAACCACTATAAACCACTGTGTCTGCTGTGCTGTGAATGATATTTGCTGTGTATGCTTAGTTTTTGCTGTGATAGAATAAGTTAGAAAGCTGTGTTATAAACTGTTGGCTGTCATTAAAGTTTAAAAAGGATTAGGTCACCTATTCACCCCCCTCTAGGTGTTTAGGTACCATATCTTTCAAGTGGTATCAGAGCGAGGTTCCTCAAAAAGGACAAACAGTCTGAGAAGATCCTGTTTGGCAGATTCAGTGTAAGACAAAACACAGTTTCAAGAAATTCAAGAAAATCAAGAAACATGGGTTCTTCTGAGAATCACAAGGAATTGGGTTACATGAAATTACCCATATGCAGGAAAGAGATCTTTGGGATCTGGAAAGAAAGGGTAAGGCTATTTATGGAAGCCTCTGACCCTAGAATCTACATCACAGTAAAGGAAGGGCCTTATGTGCCAATGAAGATTTCAGTTTTGGATGCAAATCAGAGAACTCCAAAGGATTTCTCTGAGATGACTAAGGATGAGATTGTCCTAGCTACCATGGATAAGAGGGCACAAAACATAATAGTGAGTGCCATTGATGATGCAACTTTTCAGAATCTTATACATTGTAAGACAGCCAAGGAGATGTGAGACACTCTTATAGTGTATATGGAAGGATCTGAAGAAGTTAGACAAGATAGAAAATACTTGCTAAATCAGGAGTATGAGAGTTTTAGACAAGGTAAAGGTGATAGCATAACTGAGTGCTACAAAAGTTCTACAGAATAGTTAATGAACTCATGTCTTATGGAAGAGAGTTCAGTAACTATGAACTAAATGACAAGTTCTTAAGGTCCCTAACCAAAGATTGGGACACCAAGATCTGTGTCATAAGAGAAATGGCTAAGTTGGGGGAAATTCCTCCTCCTACACTGTTTGGCAAGTTATTGTCATATGAGATGCAGTTGACAGTAAGAAAAGAGGAGGAGAAATCAACAAGGACTGAGCACAAGGAAAGATCAGTTGCTTTCAAGTCAGATGTCCCCAGGAAGTGCAGGAATAAATCACCAACTCCACCTCCAAAGATTGCTGAATCAGAGTCAGATGAAACAGTCAGCACCAAGTCAGAAAACAGTGAAAGTGATGAAGACTTTGCTGCTTTCACTAGACACTTTCAGAAGTTTTTGAAAAAGAAACAGTGGAGGTCAAGGCCTTCTACATCACATGGAAAGGAAGACTCTTATCAGAAAAGGAGGTCTTCAAAGAATGACAAGAAAAGGACAAAGTCAAGCAAGTCAACTGGATCTAAGATAGTGTGTTATTGCTGCAATAGACAGGGACATGTTATTGCAGATTGTCCAGAGAAGAGAAAGGAATCTGGTGACAGGAAAAAGACTCACTTCAAAGGAAAGAAAGAGAAGTCTTTTGTTGCCAAGAAGGAGAAGACTCTATCAGATATCTCTTCTTCAGAAACTGAGTCTGAGGCTGAAGCCTACATAGGGCTGTTTGCTGGAGAAGAAGAGGAAGAATTCATGCACATCATGGAGTCTATTTATGAACAAGAAGACAGTCAATGCCAAGGACTAATGGCTTTGACAGAGAGTGCCAAAATCCTGGAGCAGCCAGGACCTAGTCAGGTACAAAGTTCAAGTATAAATTCAGTTTCTTGTTCTAGTTCAGAATCAGATTCATATTCATCAAGTGATGAAAGTGTATCTGAGTCTGAGGATGATATTCATCAACTTATAGATGAATATAAGGTGCTGTTGCAAGCTTACAAGAAAAGCAAGTCCTTAGCCAAAAGTCAGGTAAAGGAAATTGCTGATCTTAAAGCTGCTGCAACAGATTTTGAGAAGCAATTTGATCAAAAGCTGAATGAGATAGCTAGACTGAAACACATAACAGTGATTCAGATGGGTACTATATCATTTAAGAATGATCAAATTAAGAGTCTGGAGATCAATCTTCAGAAGGAGAAGGACTTAGTTGCTAGTTTTTCTAAACCTAAGTCAGTGTTACCTTTAATTGATGAATTTGTTCATCAAAAAGGCAAGGCTGGACTGGGCTTTATTAGACCTGCAAGGACTGAGCAGTCCAAGTCTAAGTCCAAGGGCAAAGCCCCAACATTCAACAAGACTGCTGTAGATAATACAGCAAAGGTATAACAAGTTTGAATGTTGGTGCTGTGGTAAAATTGGCCACTTTGCAGTGGACTGTTGGCACAATGCCAGTGCCAAGGTGAGTAGCAAGCTACCTGTTGGAAAGCCTGCAGGGAGCATTGTCAGATTACAGACTAACAAATACCAAGGACCCAAGAATTCTTTGGGTTCTAAGGTCAATTAATCTGTTTTGCATGTAAGTCCAAGTGGCCACACCCCAACATGGTACTTGGACAGTGGATGTTCCAGACACATGACTGGAACAAGAAGATTACTAAAGGACTACATTCCAGTAAAAGATGGTCCAAAAGTAACCTTTGGTGGTTCTGAAAAAGGAATCATCAAAGGATTTGGTAACATTTCTACAAACTTAGTTACCATTACTCAAGTGGCTTATGTTAAAGGGTTGAAACACAACCTAATAAGTATAAGTCAATTAAGTGATGTAGGGTATGACATCTCATTTGCTAAAAATAGTTGTCATATCAAGAGGTCAAGTGATCAAGAGATCATTTTGACAGGATATAGGAAGAGGAATGTCTACTGCCTAGACATTATGGTTGAGAACAATGGTTCTCCAGTTTGTCTTGTAGCTGATGAGACAGTCTCTCATTGTGTCAAATGGCACAAGAGGCTTGCCCATCTTAACTACAAGACTATTAGCAAACTCTTTAGCAAAGAGTTAGTGAGGAATGGTCCTCAAGTTAAGTGTGTTAAAGATGGCATTTGCTCAGCTTGTGAAAAGGGCAAGCAGACTAAATCCACCTTTAGAAGCATAGAGAACAAAGATGTTGTGAGGTGTTTATACCTCTTGCATATGGATCTTTTTGGTCCAATGCCAGTTCACAGCTTAGGTAGGAAGGTCTATACCTTTGTAGTTGTAGATGACTACTCAAGGTTTTCCTGGGTGTTCTTCTTAAGACAGAAATCTGAAACACCTAGTGTCTTCTATAGCTTTGTCAAGCAAATTCAGAATGAACTAAATAGTACAGTGGTCAAATTTAGAAGTGACCATGGTACTGAATTTCAGTCTGATAGCATGACAAAACTGTGTGAAGACTTTGGGATATTTCAAGAATTCTCTTCACCTAGAACACCTCAGCAAAATGGCATTGCTGAGAGGAAGAATAGAACCTTGATAGAGGCTGGTAGAACCCTATTGAGTGATACATCACTACCAGAGTATTTCTGGGCTGAAGCAGTTAACACTGCATGCTATGTTATAAATAGGGCTACCATCACTAAAAGGCTTAACAAGACCCCCTATGAAGTAGTGAAAGGCAGGAAACCAAACCTATCCTATTTTAGGATCTTTGGTTGTAAATGCTTCATACTTAACAATGAGAATTCTTACTTAACTAAGTTTGCTGGCAAGTCCCAAGAGAGAATTTTTGTTGGGTACAGCAATAATAGTAAGGCTTATAGAGTCTACAACTTGACTACACAAGTTTTAGAGGAATCAGTGCATGTAGTTTTTGATGAGACTAAACTTATTAATAATGAGTTGTCTAGCAATGTATGCAGCCCCACAGGTTTGACAAAGAAAATGGACAAGCTTACTATAGAAGAGGTGCCTGCTGCAAGACAGCAAATAGAGGACAGTAGCTGTTGTCCAGGGGGAGAACTACATGTGCCAATTGCTGAAGAAATACAAGGAGTACAGCATAATGCAGATGCTGAAGTGGTTCAACCAGAAGTAAGATTGCCTCCAGCCAACAGGCATCTAAGAGATCATCCAGTAGAGCTGATTATTGGAGATCCAAGACAAGGAGTTCAAACTAGGAGCAGAAATCAGAATGCTGCAATCTATTCCAGTTTTCTGTCACAAGTTGAACCTAAGAAGTTTGAAGAAGCAATACAAGATCCACAATGGACTGAAGCAATGCAAGAAGAGCTTAATCAGTTCAAGAGGTGCAAGGTCTGGGAATTAGTTCCTAAACCTAAAGACCACAATGTAATTGGAACTAAGTGGATCTACAGGAATAAGATGGATGAACAAGGGGTCATCATTAAGAATAAGGCTAGACTGGTTGCTAAAGGATATAGGCAAGAAGAAGGTATTGACTTCGATCAAACCTTTGCTCCAGTAGCCAGACTGGAAGCCATAAGAATATTCTTGGCTTATGCAACCTATCAAGGATTCAAGATATACCAAATGGATGTCAAGTCAGCATTCCTAAATGGTAATTTGAAAGAAGAAGTCTATGTGGAGCAGCCTTCAGGTTTTGTTGATCCAACTATACCTCATCATGTCTATAGACTTAGGAAAGCTTTATATGGGTTAAAGAAAGCCCCTAGGGCTTGGTATGAAACCCTATCTAGTTTTCTCATTGAGAACAAGTTCTCAAGGGGGAAAATAGATAAGACTCTATTTCTTAGGGAATCTAGAGGCAAAGTCATACTACTCCAAATATATGTAGATGACATTATATTTGGGTCTACTGAAAGCAGCCTTTGCAAAAAGTTTGCAAAACTTATGCAAGGTCGGTTTGAGATGAGTAGTATGAGAGAGCTGAAGTTTTTCTTGGGTCTCCAAGTTAAACAGACTGAGAGTGGTTTGTCCATTTGTCAATCAAATTTCACCCTAGAACTCATAAGGAAGTATGGTATGTATTCATCCAGTACCATGAAGACTCCTATGGGGTCAAGTATGTCTCTTAGCAAGGATGATGCAGGGAAACCTGTAGATGAAACCTTGTATAGAGGGATAGTTGGCTCCCTATTATACTTGACTTCTAGTAGACCAGACATCATGTATGCTACATGTGTTTGTGCAAGGTATCAAGCCTGCCCTAAAGAGTCTCATTTGACTGCAGTCAAAAGAATATTGAGATATCTAAAGGGCACTCCCTATCTAGGCCTCTGGTACCCTAGGAATGGAGATTTTGATCTAACAGGTTATTCAGATGCAGACTTTGCAGGATGCAAAGAGAATAGAAAGAGCACTACTGGAACCTGTCAATTCCTATGTGAGAGACTAATTTCATGGAGTAGCAAGAAGCAAACCAGTGTGGCTATCTCCACAGCTGAGTCAGAGTATGTGGCTGCAGGAAGTTGCTGTGCTCAACTTCTATGGATTCAACATTAGCTAGAGGACTATGGATTTCATGTAAGTAGAACTCTACTTTTCTGTGATTTTACAAGTGCTATTTCAATAGCTAATAACCCTGTATCCCATAGTAGGAAAAAACATATTGAGATTAAATATCATTTTCTTAGGGAGCATGTAGAAAGAGAAGATATTTTATTAGAATATGTTAAAACAGATGAACAAGTAGCTGATATGTTTACTAAGCCACTAGAAGAAGCTAAGTTCAATAGATTCAAAATTGAACTAGGAATGACAAACTTAGAGTAAGTTTACAGATTTGAAAATGACTAAGTAAAAAGGTGTCGACACATAGACAAGTCTATGTCGACATAGAATAGTGGTGTCGACACTTCAGGAAAAAGGTGTCGACACATCTAGGAATGTGGTGTCGACACTTCAGAATGTTAGTGTCGACACATCCAATATGGTGTCGACACTTAAGTTTTACTCAGAATTTTTCTAAGTAAAGTCTCGACAATGTGTCGAGTTATGTTGTGTCGACACATAACCAAGTGTCGACACATAAAATCTGTTGACTAAACTTGTGTCTACACATATGTGTCGAGACATTATAAGTCAGTGTCGACACTTGTTGCCAGTGTCGACACATTTTAAGTTAGCTGTCCCGCCTGTTCATCTTCAAAATCAGAAAGGTATAAATAGGGTTCTGTCTTTGTTTGTCGACACGCTTTCAAAGTTTCGAGACCAAAACTACTGTGTCGACACCTCTCTTTTCTAAAGACAAATTCTACAAACCCTAATGACACCTAAGCTTGAGGAGAACGTTAACGAAGGCTATGAGCTTGTGTGCGGCGCGTTCGACGATGATGATCAAAAAATCAGGGTCGTAGTAACCCTAGTCGCCGATTCAGGGTTAGAGTACTTAGTTTCTGAACCAACTAAGATATGGAAGAAGGAGGTGCTTGAATTTCTGAATGGAGCTGCAGTAGATGAATCTGGATACAAAATCAAATCCAGAGTTCATGGAGAAAAGGTTAAGGTAACCCCAAAAAGTCTGAGGAAGATTCTTCAATTGCCAAGAACTCAAGATGAAGAAGAGGTGACTGCTTCAAAGACCAGGGAAGCTCTTACCTGGTGTGGACTAGATCAAAGATGAAGATAGGATCTGTTTTCAACAGAAAAGGCATGAATAATCAAGGGAAGTACATGTCTGAGATAGTGGGAAAAGTCTTGCTCAGCAAACCTGGAGGGCATGACAGAGTGTCTGCCTATATGTTTGGAATCATGACAAGGATCATATTCACTCTGAAAACAGACTGGTCAATAGTGGTTTTTGATAAGATCAAGGAGAGCTTGAAGAAGCCCAATCTGGGCAGAATCATCAGTCTCTACCTTGCTGTTATCATACCAGAGGTAATGAATACTGCTGCAGGCAGCAAGATAAATCACATAAGGAAGATGGATCTAAGGATTTTTTCAAGATGGGACAGGGTGTTATCCAAGGAAATGCCAACACCAGAGAAGACAGTTACTGAAAAAGTCACTCCTCCTAAGAAGAAAAGGAAGATAGGCTCCTGTGGCTAAAGAGTCCTCCAGCAGTTCTGGGAGTGAAGAACAGGTTGTTTTCACTCCTGATGATCATGAGGAAGTGCCTGCAGTGAAGTCTCCTGCTCCTCCAGCTGATGCTGAGATCCAGGGGGAGCTGCCTCCAGCTAGCCCCATCCACAGGGATCAAAGCCAGGGGGAGCATCCAGTTGTAGAAGCAGCATCTACACTGGACAGTGAGCAAGCCACAACCATCATTCAAGAGGTACTCACTGATCTAAAAACTTTATAATATCTTATAGAAGATGCTGATTTGTCTGATGTTCCTCAGCAAACACAACTGCCTAGTCAAGTTCCAGATGTTGTTAGAGAGGACACATCTACTGTACAAGAAGAGATTCCTGCTCCAGTAGTTGAAGAACAAAGAATGTCTCCAGCTTCTTCACCCCCTGAATACACAATGGAAGACTTGTTCCTAAATTTGGATCAAGCAGATTTTGACAAGGAAATTGATGCTGCTGAAGGAGAGAATGCTGCTGCTGAGGGGGAGCAAATGCAAGTTCTGGAGGAGCCTATAAGGCAAGAAACTGAGAAGGCACAAGATGTGCAAGCTGACAAGCCTCCAAGCCCTAAGGAGAGGGTTGATATTGCCAGCACATCTGCCTCTGAAGATGAGGAGATTGCAAGGGCAAGGAAAAAGAACTCTATGTATTCAAGAGAAGGAGCCAGAGTTACAAGAAGGCTTTGCAATCTATAGCCCCACAGCCTATAATTCAACAAGCCCCAACTGTTGATTATAGTGCCTTAATGATTGTCATGCAGATAAAACTTGATGAACAAAGAAAGGCTATAGAGGCTTATGTGGATGAAGGGCAGAAGACTTTATAATTTGATCTGGCCCAAGATATAAAGTCTATAAGGTTTGAAATGAACCTTAACAAGAAGGAAATGAATGAATGCTTCCACAAGGGTGGAAATACAGTGGTGTATCTGGCAACACACCAAGAGAAGATCAAGGCACAGGTAGATGATATAGCATTGAAGCAAGGGTATATCCTGGAAAATCAGATAAGAATGAATGACAATTTGACTGCTTCACACAATGCTATAGTCACTGAGTTGAAGACCAAGGGTGCTGAACCTTCTACATCTACTGCTGCTGCTAAAATAGAATTTGACAAAGCCTTTCAACAAGAAATTTCTGCTGTCAAGACTGCCATCCAAGCCTCTCAGAAAGCTATATCTGATCAACTGCAAAAGCTCAAACCATTCTTTAAAGAGGGAATCAGATATTTGGACAGTCAAATAAGATTTCAAAAGGATGATGTCAGAGACCATATGGCTCGAAAAGTCATAAAGGGGGATAGAGTATTAGTCAAAGCTAGCTCTGACCATGCCAATTGGATATCTAATTCCATCAGAGCTACACTAGGCTATCCTCCACTCTGTGATGATGATAATGTTGCTGAATCAGGGATTCAAACTGCCTATCATGGAGGTGAGCAACCAGAGGTAGCTCAGGTCATTTATCCACCTTCAGACTTTGACATGATTCAAGCAGATGTGAGCACCATGTATATCCCACCTGAGGGCAAGGACCATGTTCATATTGAAAAGGTTGTTCAACCTATTACTGAAGCCATGCAAGAGGCTCTACAGAAAGAGGAAGAGACAAGGTTGTCCAAGAAGAGGTTTAGGGAACAAGCAGAACAAAGGCCAGATTTTGAACAGTGGAGCCCTACCTCTAGGAATATCATTTTAACTGCCTGAAAAGCTGCCAAGGACAATACACATGACAGGAACAAATGGTTCTCTGAAGCTGAATGGAGAAAACATGAAATAAGACAAGAGGCCATTGTTCAATTCAGAAGGAAGGCTAAGATGGGAAAGCTACCTCCTACTGCAGTGGAGCCTAGCAAGTACTTCCCCAAGCCATATCACTACTTTGAGAGGCAGAAGATCAAGGCAGAAGAACTCAAACAGAAAGATTTAAAAGGCAAGAAGCCTGCTGTTGCTGAAACTGCTGAAGCCACTGTCAAAGCTCAAGTCCAACCTGGCAAAGGCATAGTTATCAAAGAACCAGACCAGAAATAGATTAAGAAATTACTTGAAGATTATTTTGTAATCTTTTAAATGTAAAACATTTTTGTAAACCATTGAAGGTGTATTAGAAAAATGTTAGAATAATATATGATAAATATATTTCATGATTGTTCTGTGAATGTGTTTATTTCTTGTTCTCAAATGATGAATGTGTATACATGTGTGAATTATTACATGTTTATGTTTACCCTGCTGTAAATAATCTGCTTTACATCATTTTGTAATCTTTAATTATGAATGGTGTATATCATTGACTAAAGGTTATGACTTCTCCAAATAGGGGGAGATTGTTGGGTACATTGGTCAAATGTACCTGATTTGAAGAAGCCTCACCCAACTCAATGATATACATCATAATGTATTTGATGTATGTTGAGTTTACTTGTGCAGGTTAAGTAATCACTGGACTGAAGCAAAAAGTTTCTAAGTCCATATGTCGACACCCAGAGGGAAAGTGTCGACACTTAAGAAGTCTTGTGTCGACACCCAGACAAGCAGTGTCGACACTTGGAGTCATTGTGTCGACACCTGGGATGCAGAGTCGACACCAGACAGAAAGTGTCGACACAAGGAGCTGTGTCGACACTCAGTGAAGAAAAGTGCAGACAGAAAGTGTCGACACAAGGAGCTGTGTCGACACTCAGTGAAGCTGTGTCGACACTCAGTGAAGCTGTGTCTACACCAGAAAGTGTCGACACTTGGAGCTGTGTCGACACTCAGCAAAAGTCTGCAGAGACTAAGTACAAGTGTCGACACTCAACACAATGTGTCGACACTCAATAGAAGAGTCAGCATTTGAAGTATGTGTCGACACCCAGAACAATGTGTCGACACACAGCTGAAGACTCAACACTTGAAAAAAGTGTCGACACAAGGAGCTGTGTCGACACTTAGCAAAGAACAGAATTATTTCCAAAATATTCTAAGTACAAGTGTCGACACTAAAGGAATATGTCGACACTTAGCTGAAGTCTCAACAAGAAGAAGGTGTGTCGACACAAGGAGCTGTGTCGACACTCAGCAAGTAACGACATTGAAGACTATGTGTCGACATCAAGAAGCAATGTCGACACTTGACAGATTCAACACAAGAAGTTGTGTCGACACAAAGGAGATGTGTCGACACTTAGAAGAATTCAGCAAAAGCTAGAAGAACAAGTACTTGTGTCGACACTCAATTTCAGTGTCGACACATGCAGAAGAATCTGTGTCGAGACATACAAGGAAATGTGTCGACACCTTGTAGACTTGTGTCGACACTTACACAGCATGTGTCGACACTTGGACTATAAGTGTCGACACTTAAAGACAGAAAGTCTCGACACTTTCAGACAGTTAGAGATTTTCAAGAAATGACTGGATGACTTGACAGCTGCCGTTCCAGCCGGTCTACAGCACCTGTCAGAGATGTCAGAAGACAGTTATGAACCGGATCAGCCGGTTACCATGAAGAAGGCCTATAAATAGGCATCTACAGTTTACAGAAATTGTGGATCAGATTATTGTTCAAAAGTTCAGTTTGTTGAAAAACAAATTATTGAAGTGGTACCAAGAGTATCAACAGAAGAAGATCTTGCAGTCCAAGTGCAGATCTAAGAAGTTGGAGAGAGAGGGCTCCTTCCAAGAAATCAGCCTCTGGAACTAGGCTGAGAAGAAGGATTCAGATTCAATTCTGGATCTTAAGTAGCAGAGGTCAAGGAACTACTGCAGGAAGATTCAGTCTTATTCAGTTCTACTCAAGAAGCTTTGAAGAAAGCTAAGTCAGAGTGAATACAACTGAGTTCTTCCAAGAACTCATCAAGAAACTCTCAACTCCCCTCTTTTCTTTCTGAGTTGTAGAGTTATTATTTGTAATACATTTTAACTTGTAGGATCCTTTGGATCTGAGTGATTTGTAAGCCTGTATTTATAAAGGCTGAGGGTAGGGCTTGTTAGCCTAAGTGTAGGAGATTGAGATCTCTGAGTGTAGGCCTTGTTGGCTGAGTGTAGGCCTTGATTGGCTGAGTGTAGGCCTTGATTGGCTGAGTGTA
The DNA here is from genome assembly GCA_039583875.1 of Platanthera guangdongensis. Lineage (NCBI taxonomy): Eukaryota > Viridiplantae > Streptophyta > Magnoliopsida > Asparagales > Orchidaceae > Platanthera > Platanthera guangdongensis. Next base: position 115,605,442 of record CM077159.1, on the reverse strand, counting down.
GGCTTTGGGATAAAGCTGAGTTGTAAGGCTTTTGAGCCTAAGGTGTAGGAACCAATTTGGGTTCTGAGACAGTGGAGGAGTTTGGCCGAATCTAGTACACTGCTAGATAGGCGAAGGGGGAAAGTGGATGTACTCATATCTTGGGGAACCACTATAAACCACTGTGTCTGCTGTGCTGTGAATGATATTTGCTGTGTATGCTTAGTTTTTGCTGTGATAGAATAAGTTAGAAAGCTGTTTTATAAACTGTTGGCTGCCATTAAAGTTTAAAAAGGATTAGGTAACCTATTCACCCCCCCCTCTAGGTGTTTAGGTACCATATCTTTCAATAGCTTCTAAACTATCTTGTACCACTAAAATTAAAACGTGGCACACACATCGTGTGTGAAAAAACGCACCGTTGATCATTGATTTTAATTCACGTTTTAACCACTCTACTGCGGTGTTGTTATTAATAGCGTTATCAAAAGAAATACTCATTATTTTATCTTTTATTTTAAATTCACGCAAGCATTGAATAATTACCGAATATATAGTCTTACCCGTGTGCGGAAATTCAAAACCTTCAAAACATATTACGTGCTTATTTAACTCCTATGAAACGGTCTCGATCCAATGAGCTGTTATACAAATATAAGATAACTCTACTCTTACGCTACTACTCCAAACGTCGCTCGTTAAACTCACACGTCACTCAAAAGTATCAAAAAGTTTTATTAAATCTTGTTTTGCGTCAAAATATAATTTATGTGCGTCGCGTCTAATAGTAGATCTACTTACCTGTTGATATTTGGGCTGAAGCCTTTTGTGTATGTACTCCGTCGTCTCATCGTTGTCGTAGTGACTGAATGGCAACCCACGTCTGATGACGTTTTTCACCTGTAGGTCTCGCTGTCTTGCTTGATCGTACGTCCAAATTGGTCCTGATGGTGATATTTGTCCCTGACTAGACTCGAGAGCTTGCTTCGCAAAACACGACTTAACGTGTCTCGCTAGTGTTGAGTTGCCGGTAAGGGTTAGTAACTTTGAGCATAACTTGCACCGCGCCTTGAATTTGTCGCCGACTTTAACCTTGTCGAAATGCTCCCAGACTGGCGCCCTCCGATAATGCTCCACCACTTCAGCCGTGCTTTGAGTCGACGACGCCGGCGCTGAGGAGGACGATGCTATGCAGCGAGAGAGAATAAGAGAGTAAGAAAGGGAGAGAGTAAGTGAGAGAGAGAGAGAGTGGAAGAGAGAGAGAGAGAGAGAAAGTGAGTGGAAGAGAGAGAGACAGAGTGAGTGGAAGAGAGAGAGAGAGGATCGGGTAGGGGGGTTTATAAAAAAAAATTTTAATAAAAAAATATATTTTAATATGTCCTAGGGCCTAGGCTTTTGCCTAGGCCCTAGGCCAAATTACTGCAGCCAGCAGGGCTGTCAGCAGCAGCCCTGCTGGCTGCAGTTCAACGGCTCTAAGAGTCGTTGGCAGCAGTCCGGGCCGGCCTCCAGGCCCGGTCCGGGCTTTGTCCGGGCCCGGGTCTGGGCCCAGGCCGGCCCGGCTTTCGGGCTTTGCCCGGCCCGGCCCGGGCTTTTTCCCGGCCGGGCCGAAATGGGCTTTCGCCGGGCCGGGCTGGGCTCAGGCCGGCCCACTGGGCCCGGGCTGGGCTCAGGCCGGCCCACTGGGCCCGGGCCTTTTGGACAGGCCTATTGTTAGGGGATCCTTAACGAATGACGTTTTAATCCATACGTTTATGACCGCCACCAGTGGCGGAACTAGGATTTTGAAGCCGCACGGGCACAATCTAAGCACCGTCCAAATGCCGGGGGGTGGCGCACCCTGAGCGGGGGTTCGGGGCCAGCGCCCCCGAAAATTTTTTTTTGCAGAAACATTAGAGATTCAGAAAGAAGTGGAATTGAACTATAGTACAGATCATTAATCCTAAATTTATGCGGCAACAGAAGCAACAATAGTAGTAAATAGAGCAGTAGAGAAAACCATAAATCAGTTGTACTATAAGTTTGTAATAGAGCAGAATTGAAGTAATAGTGATTAACAATAAGTGGTTACAGCTGTGAGGAACTGGGGAACCGAAGTCTGATGGCAGAAGGAAAGATAGGTAAGAAAGCTGAGAAATAGGATAGTAGAGTTGGGGCATAAACTCACACTTAGGTAAGTCTTAAATATAAAAGCTTATAAATCATCGAACCATCTGCAAAGGAATATATTTCTAGAATTTCTGGACTGAAGAAGTCCAGAAATCTGGACTTTTTCAAAGTCCAGAATTTCTGGACTTTTTCAAAGTCCAGAATTTCTGGACTGAAGAAGTCCAGATTTCTGGACTTCTTCAGTCCAGAAAAACAATAAAACAAAAAAAAGAAGAAGAAGAAGAAGAAGAAGAAGAAGATACCTAGCGGGAGTAGCGGAATCAGCGGAATCGCGGAAAATGGCGGAGCAGGCTAGGGCAAATCGCGGAAAATGGCGGAGTAGGCTAGGGCACGGAGCGGGATTTCTATTCTTCATTTCTTCTCCCCGTGAAGTAGCCGGATTTTAACATCGCGGAAAAACGCTCGGGCACGTGCCCGAGCGTGCCCAGTGATAGATCCGCCCCTGACCGCCACCACTGTACCACAGGGAGCCTGAGTAAATTTCATAACAATACTATATTTGATGCTATATTATTGACTAAAGTTCATGCACATATGATCAATGATAGGATGGCTTTAAGTAAAAATTTTAAATAAATGATCATGTAATTAAATTTTTTATTTTAAAGTTTGACAATTAATAACTCCAATAATTAGATATTCATCAACGTATTTAATCGCTTTAGCCGTTATTATCCAAATTAAATTGAAGTTATTTGTTCAAAGTCGTACATTGAATTGCTACTAAAGCTTCAATTTTATTGTCAACGCTTTTAGCTTCAAATTATGCCAAGTCAAAAACTATGAACATTGCTTCTCTCGTCTCAATAATTAATATATCGTCAACGTCTAAAATATATTTTTTTATGTTAAGAAGTAATTAATATCTACAAATTATTCGACGCATTTATGACAGTGAAGTTTTGCTGAAAACCATCACACATGGCAGCGGCAACTGTTAGGCATATGCCTTTTGAATCCTTTGGCATAACTGCATAAAATTTGTTAATATTTCTTGAGAATTCTAATGTTTTATTGCTGCATTAGTTGTTAGTGTTTGCAGGAAGGAGGTGATAGAAATTTTACATTAAAACATTTAATATATAATGTTTTATTGAAGTCTTATTTTGTGTTTTGTGTTAGGCTTCTTATATTTGATGAAAAACTTCAAAATCAAATAGAGGGAATTCAAATTTTGTGTTAGTCTTATTTTGTGTTTTATGTTTTGTGTTAGTCTCACATTACACATCACCTCTCATGTTGGAGAGTGTAAAATATAAATCACACCTTCATATTTGTTCAAAAGAACATAAGGAGGAACTATCAACCACACGCGCGCATGCGCGCATCGCATCAGATCTCAGATTTGGAGAATAATTGAATTGAAGTGTATTTTTTGCACAAAATGATTTTTACAGTTTGATTAAACCTTCAGTTCCATGTTGCGTCGACTGCGCCGAATTAAACTTGACATTAAGTCAAATTGAACTCGGCGTTGATTACTTCAACTTCTCATACGTTGAACTGAAGTCGACGTTACGTCGAATAGATCTCAACGCTAGTTGCTTCAACTTCACCTATGTTGAAAGGAACTCGACGCAAGCATCGACTTCTCTTGCTTCGATTTCACCTACGTTCGGGTGCTCTGTGCTTCTTCGGTGTCCGCACATATCGGACATTTGGGATCTAGCCAGGTGTTGTACGTTGGAGAAGTGAGCATCGGTTGAAAAGCTCTAACGTAGGGTGATGCAACTTCTTTAGGGCAGTGACCACACACCTTACACATGCTTGATTCTAAATTATATATATTATTATGTTTTCCTTTATTTGTCAACCATCTATTTACAAATTTTATTACCTTGTTATAAAAGATCTGGTATAAATATTATTATTTATTGGTTTTTTTAAAATGAAAAAATATACATTATTTTAATTGGAATATACCTTAAAATATTCCAATAATCTAAAGAAGTTTTGGATCCACATCACATAATCTCTTGCAAAAGGACCGTGTTAAGCTATCAACTTACAAACTGCCTTGTACCAATGAGAACACATCATTGGGTATTATTTGGGAAGTCCAAGAATAATAAGTGTTGAGAATATTGCCCATAATAATCTAGATTTGAAGAAGTCACCCACTCAATGATAAGTACATCTTAGATTTGTTAGTGTATATTTGGACGAATAACGGGTTCGGAGGCTTAACGGGTCAGTTTGGGTACACGGTTAACCCATACCCGTAGTAACTCCTAAGGGTTTGTCTATTTATACCCACCTAGGGGCAACGGGTAGGGGATTCCACTTTGATCTCCACTCGGATGCTTCGAGCAACAATAACAAGATTTGGTGACCATTTACTGTACCACATGTAGGAATAATATTGTCCAAGATTATACAACTTCAGATGTCAAGACTGGTCCAATGTGCCCTGTCAAAAATAAGAGGTGTTTGTGTTCTATTCAAATGCAAAGATCAGCACATCTCATAAGATTATCAATAGCGGAATGATAGAACCAAGGTGAAGACTTATTCCAAGAAGCTAGGCAATGTATTGCACCTACCTTCAGTTGGTTCTATAAAAGATGATGAAGCCTTAGGGAAGGACATCAAAGATGTTCTGGATTGATATAAGCATTCCAAGAAGTTGAATAGTTCTCTGGAAAGAAGGAATGATATTCAACAAGTGAAGGTCTACGCTAATATGTTTGGATAAAGGAGAAAGATGTTGTCAAGTTCTGTATCGTTGTGTGTGCAACTCTCACAAAACAATATCATCATGATGCATATCAAAAGCAAGTAGAATTTCATTCTAAGTCTAGTATTGTTGTGATCACTGTCAAAGGAATGCAGACAATCTAAGTAAAATGTTGAAAATTATGAAGTGAAAGTGGGTGATGAAGCAGACCGTGCGGTCTGGGCGGTCTGAGTCCGCGGCCTGGGCAGACTGTTGTTGTGGCCTGGGAGGTCTGTGGTCAGAATAGATTTGGCGGCTTGGGCGTCTAGTGGAGCAGCCTGGGCGGTCTGTCTTTGGCGGTCTGGTGGCGGTGCTCAGCTCGACTTGCGATTCTACAGTTCTTGCTCTTGTAGTAACCGAGCGGTTTGGAGATTTTATCCACGGAGTGTGGTGGACTTGGTTAGAGTCCGCGGAGTCCGCTATTACGGACTGACTTTGGAGATCGGCCCTGATCCTTGCCGAGTTCTCCAGCGATGCATGGAGTGTTAGCCGCATTCATGGTGGCGGACTGACCATGGTGTTGGCGGTCTGGGTTTTGTGTCCGCCAAGCTCACACCAGTTGTTTGGTGGTTGCTGGACTTGGTCACATTCTGTGACAAGTTCAGGGTGTCTGCAGTGTCCGCAGAGTCTGCTGTTGACCGGGCGATCTGCAAGTTGGTCGTGGACTTGTACGACGGGTTGATGTAGTGTCCGCAGAGTCCGTTGTTGACAGGGCGGTCTGCCTGTTGTTCGTGGACTCATGTGGCGGGCTGAGGCGTTGATCTCGAGATTTGCAGACTGTCGCCATGTCCGTATATGGCGTACGGACTGATGCAGTATGTGTTGTGGTTGTGTCCGTGTGCTGTAGTGTGGCGGACTGGTGCTGTGCATGCGGGCTATGCAGGCTGTTGCCTTGTCCTCATAGTGTGTGCGGACTAGCGTGGTGTCCGCCTGTTGGTGGACTGATCTTGTCTTGGCTCATGGCGGGTTGGTTGAAGTCCGGCTAAGTCCTTGCAGATTGGGCTTTGCTAGCTGCGAGTTGGGGTGGTGACTCTATTCATTAGGGCGGTGACCACACTCCTCACCCTGCCTATAAATAAACCCCCCAGCACGTCTATAGTAACTGAGGGAACAGTAAGTTGAGACTTGGTTAAGTGTTGCGACCTCAGTTTTCTTGTCCTTGAGGTTTGATCAGAGTTAACTAGTTGTTGTTTGCAGGTTGCGCGGCTAGCACTGTGGAACCAGGAGTTTGGCATTGACTTTGGTCAGGATCAGTGAAGTTTGCGGTTACAATCGACGGTCTCAGCAGGTCGCTTCTGCGGCTTATCAGTTTTCTCTGCTTTAGCTTTTCCAAGTTCAATAACCTGTCCGCCGGACTTGGCGGTTAGGAGGTCTGTTCTTCAGTTCGGCAGCATCTTGCAGCAGTTAGCGAATAACGGTGTGTCCGCGCGACCTCGCGGTTTCGACGGACTCTGTGTTCTATTTGTCATCCAGCAGTCCAAGCGGTCTCGGCGGTCTCCAGTTCTATCCGCCCGGATTGTTTTTTGTATCTTCTTTGTTTTCCTTGTGTACTAGCAAAATCATGTCTCGTCACGTATACCTCGCCCTGTAAAGAAAGTTAATAAATATATGATCTGCTTGTTCCTTCTACTTGCATTTGGTGTTTGAGCTTGCTTTCCCAGTTTCGCTTGATCAATGTGTGATCTTAATAGCTCTGAGAATATTAATTTGGCGTCAGACTATCTCGCTGATCATCTTGAGTGAAATTTCAACATGGTATCAGAGGGAGGTTCAGTTGCTTGAGCAGTGATCAACTTTTGTTGTGCTCTGTGCTTCTAAAAGTTTAACCAAGGTTGTTGCAATGGAAGGAAGTTATGCAAGAGGTCTGGTTATTGAACTCTTAACACTGACCAACTTTAAGAAGTGGAAGTCGTGCAAGCAGAGTTATCTTCTGGGCGAGGAGCTATGAGAGGTCATCGGTGGTGACGACAGGTAGGAAGTTACAGCTGCATTTGGGACTGCTTAGGAGGTGAGGGTCTGGAGGAAAACTAATGCAAAGGCGTAGTTTATCCTCAAGAGGGCTGTTTCATCAGAGTTGTTTGATCATATCATTGGATGTGAGTCAGTTGCTGATATTTGGACAACCATTGATGAGTTGTTCAACAGGAAGAATGTGGCGAGACTACAGTTCCTGAAGAGTGAGTTGGCTAGAATAACTCAAGGAGACCTGACCATCTCTAAGTTCTTTCTAAAGATGAAGAGTCTGTGTGGAGAGTTATCAACGCTTGATCCTGATGAGCCAATCTCTGAGGCTAAGTTGAAAAGGCATATAATCTGCGGCTTGCGGAAGGAGTATGTGGCCTTTGTAACCTCTGTTCAAGGCTGGGCAACTCTGCCATCTCTGCTGGAACTTGAGAACCTGCTTGCTTCGCAGGAAAGTTTGGCCAGACAGATGGCTGGAGTCACTATCTCTGAAGAAGGTAGTGCAACGCTCTTCACAGGCAAGAAAAAGAAGAGATGGGAAGGGAAGAAGAAGAAGACCGCTGTTGAAGATGAGCCTTCAACTTCTTATCAGCAAGAGAGGAGCGCTGCTCCTAAGAAGAATTGGAAGAAGAATTTGAAGTGCTACATGTGTCATCAGCCATGTCACTTCAAGCATGACTGTAAGGTCAATCTATAGCCTGGGCATGCTGCAGGCAAGGAGGAAGCTTGCTCTAGTACTGAGGAAGCTGAATGAGGTGGAGCTTTCATGACGGACACTTGTGTTCGTGCCTTGTCCATCATTGACTTCAAAGATGGCTGGATTGTGGACTCCAGGTGTGGTCATCACCTCACCGGAGACAAGTCGAAGTTCTCCTCGCTGCAAACTTACTCAGGTAACGAAGCTATTATTACTGCTGATAATACTGTATATGCAGTAAATAAGGAGGGGGTTGTGTCCTTGAGTAGTGATAAGGGGCCACTCACGTTAAGGAGTGTGTATCATGTACCGGGCATGAAGAAGAACCTCTTCTCTGTGACCAATGCGGTAGACGCAGGTTATCACGTTCTGTTTGAGCCAACAGAAGTGAAGTTTCTTCGCAACGTATCAGCGGTGAAGGCTGATGTTGCTCACATTGGGAAGAGAGTAAAGAACTTGTTTGTTCTTGCAACAAACTCTTACGTTGATCGGATGAGGGAAAACGATAGCGCTGCTATTTGACATGAGAGGTTGGGGCATGTATGGATGGATAAGCTGAAAGCTATGACAAATAGGAGCCTTGTGAAAGGCTTGCCTAATCTATCATCGTTTGGCGATGGTCATGTTTGTGCAGGATGTCAGTATGGTAAGGTTCATCGCCTTCCTTTTGACAAGTTACAAACAAGGAGCAAAGCACCATTGGAGTGCATCCATGGTGATCTGATGGGGCCAACCGCCACGGCTAGCCTTGGTGGGAGCAGATACATGCTTGTTCTGATTGATGATTACTCAAGATATACTTGGGTATATTTCGTGAAGGAGAATTCAGAAGCATTCCATTTGTTTGTAGAGTTCAAGGAGCTGGTGGAGAGCCAGCTTGGCTTGCAGATCAAGAAGTTTAGATCAGACAACGGTGGTGAGTTTGTCTCCTCCAAATTCTCTAACTTATGGAGGAAGTATGATATCTAGAGAGAGCTTACTTGTGCTCATACTCCACAATAAAACGGAGTAGCGGAGCAGAATATTCATCATCTGACGGAAACCTGCAAGTGTTGGCTTCATGCAAAAGACATTCCTAGGTCTTTCTGGGTAGAGGGAATGTCTTGCGCTTCTTATGTCATCAATCAGATGCCTCTTATTCCAATCAACATGAAGTATCCTTTCGAGATGTTGTTGAAAGAGAAGCCAAGTGTGCAACATCTTCAGGTGTTTGGATCAACTTGCTATGTGCATGTCCCGAATGCTTCAAGGACAAAGCTTGATGCGAAGGCAAGGAAGCTTGTCTTTGTAGGCTATGATGAGCAGAAGAAGGGATGGAAGTGCATGGATCCTGCGACGAAGAACTTGGTTGTATTAAGAGACGTGGTCTTTGATGTACTGAGGTCATATGGAGGAGGCTCGGTTGAGCTACCAGAAAGCAAGGTTGATGAAGAGCAGAAAGTGGTTGCGGAAGTTCTTCAAGAGGAGCTTGTTGTTTCACCAGCAGCTCCTGTTACTTCAAGCTCTGGGAAGATGCTTTTAGTTCAGGAAGCAGGGGGAGCATTGCTCAAGGTGTGCCCAAAAATGGAGTTGATCCTGAAGAAGCAACGAAGGTGGTGAACAAGGAGCAGACCCTTCGGAGATCAAAGAGGACTATCAAGCCACCAGCTCGATATTATGAAGGGAATGCAGTGAGCTTTGTCCCCTGTTTCTTTGCAGGCCCTCTGGATGAGCGAGAGCCTTCAAACTTCAATGAGGCAACTAGAGTCAAGGAGTGGGAAGATGTCATTTAATAGGAGATGACTGCTCTCAAGAAGAATGAAACCTGGGACCATGTGCCCAGGGTTGATGACATTACTCCAGTGACTTGCAAGTGGGTATACAAGTTGAAGAAGAAGGCTGATGGGAGCATTGAAAGATACAAGGATCGCCTTGTTGCTCAAGGATTCTCACAACAATATGGAGAGGACTATAAGGAGACATTTAGTCCAGTTGAAAAGATGACTTTGGTTCGGGTGGTGATCAACTTGGCTGCTTGCCAAGGATGGAGGATGTGGCAGCTTGACATAAAGAACGCTTTTCTTTACGGAGAGATTGATAAGGACATCTTCATGGATCAGCCGCTTGGATTTGTGTCTAAAGTTCATCCGGACTACGTCTGCAAACTCAGGAAGGCTCTCTACGGGTTGAAGCAGGCTCCAAGAGCTTGGCATGGGAAGATAGTAGAATACCTCCAATTCTGCGGATACCTTACTTCCAACTCAGATTCAAGCTTGTTCGTCAAGAAGAAGGGGGAGCTTTAGGTCTTGGTCCTACTGTATGTTGATGTCATGATCTACACAGGGAATTCAGAGGATGAGGTAGCTAGACTCAAGGCTGAGCTATCTATTCCCTTCGAGATGAAAGACTTGGGGGAGTTTCATCACTTTCTCGGTCTCGAAGTGGAGAGGAAGGAGAGAGGGATACTCATTTCTCAGAAAGGATATGCAAATCGCATTGTAAATCGGTTCAGCATGAAGGAAGGGAAGAGTTACTCTATTCCTCTGGATCATGGGCTGAAGCTTCGACGAGATGAAGGAAGGATTCTTCCTGATCCCTTGGTGTTCAGAGCACTAGTGGGGAGCTTGATCTACCTAACGATTACAAAGCCAGATATTGCTTACGCTGTTGGCCGAGTAAGTCGGTTTATGGTATAGCCAAGGAAGTATCATCTGGTGGAGGAAAGGAATATCTTGAAGTATGTTAAGACTACTTCTGATATGGGGCTCCTTTATAGGAGGGATAGAAACTTTTCTTTGCTAGGATACAAAGATGCTGATTATGGTGGTGACTCGGATGATCAAAGATCAACGTCGGGTTATATTTTCACTTGTGGATCAACTAGCATCTCGTGGTGTAGCAAGAAGCAGGACTCGGTGTCCATCTCGACTACAGAAGTAGAGTACAAGGCATCGGCTTTGGCTGCTCGAGAAGCCATTTGGATAAGGAGGCTAGTTGAGGACATCCATGAGGAAGTGTAAGGTCCAACTTTGCTCCAAGGTGACAATGAAAGTGCTCTCAAACTGGTGAACAATCTAGTCTATCATGCAAGGATGAAGCATGTAGAGATCGAGCACCACTTCATAAGAGAGAAGGTGTTGGAGGGATCTCTTATGGTCCGGCATGTTCGGAGTGAAGACAACCTTGCTGATATCTTCACGAAGCCACTGTCGAAGGGGCCATTTCAACGTCTATGGGGACTATTGGGCTTGATCACCACTTCTCACTTCAAGGGGGAGTGTTGAAAATCATGAAATGAAAGTGGGTGATAGAGCAGACCATGCGGTCTGGGCGGTCTAAGTCTGCGGCCTGGGCGGACTGTTGTTGCGGCCAGGGTTGTATGCTTCCAGAGTAGACTTGGCGGCTTGGGCATCTAGTGGAGCAGCCTAGGCGGTCTATCTTTGGTGGTCTGGTGGCGGTGCTCAGCTTGGTCTGCAGTTCTGCAGTTCTTGCTCTTGTAGTAACCAGGCGGTTTGGAGATTTTATCCGCGGAGTGTGGCCGACTTGGATAGAGTCTGCGGAGTTCGCTATTGCGGACTGACTTTGGAGATCGACTTTGGTCCTTGCAGAGTTCTCCGGCGATGCGGGGAGTGTTAGCCACATTCATTATGGCGGACTGACCATAGTGTTGGTGGTCTGGGTTTTATGTCCGCCAAGCTCGCACCAGTTGTTTGGTGGTTGCTGGACTTGGTCACATTCTGTGATAAGTCTAGGGTCTCCGCAGTCTCCGCAGAGTCTACTGTTGACCGGGCGATCTGCCTATTGGTCGTGGACTTGTGCAGCGGGCTGATGTAGTGTCCGCAGAGTCCGCTATTGACCGGATGATCTGCTATTGGTCATGGACTCATGTGGCGGGCTGAGGCATTGTTCTCGAGCTTTGTGGACTGTCACCACGTCCGCATATGGCGTGCAGACTTATGAAGTGTGGGCTGTGGTTGTGTCCATGTGCTGTAGTGTGGCGGACTGGTGCTATGCTTATGGGCTATGCAGGCTGTTATCTTGTCCGCATAGTGTGTGCGGACTGAAATGGTGTCCTCCTATTGGTGGACTGACCTTATCTTGGATCCTGGCGGGTTGGTTGAAGTCCGGCTAAGTCCTTACGGACTTGGCAGACTAGGCTTTGCTAGCTGCGAGATGGGATGGTGACTCTATTCAATAAGGCGGTGACCACACTCCTCACCCCGCCTATAAATAGACCCCTCCGGCACGTCTACAACAACTGAGGGAACAGTAGGTTGAGACTTGGTGAAGGAATTGGTTTCAAGATATCCTAAACACCTAGAGGGGTGGGGGGTGAATATGTTCAATTCTTTTTTATTAAGGCAGATAAAATATATTACTGTTAGATAACTAATTCAGCAATTATCACAACATAGTTTAAAAACAAACACAACCACCACAGATTGCACATAGATTTATAGTGGTTCCCCAAGAGATGGGTACATCCACTTTCCCCCTTCACCTATCTAGCAGTATACTAGATTCAGCCTAACTCCCTTCTTTCTTCTCAGATCCTCAGATCTTACAACTCAGAACCCTGAAAGGTTCCTACAGCTCACACTTCACCAAGTGCTACAACTCAGATTCTTCCAGAGAATCCTACCTCAGAGTGAGTACACACTCCTACAACTCAGGCAATCCAGCCCTACCTCAGCCTCTTTCACCAGGCCTACAACTCAGAGAAAATAATCTCCTACCTCAGGCACTCAGCCCTACCTTAGCCTTTATAAACTTAGGCTTACAACTCAGAGAGATAACTTTCCTACACTCAAATCTATAAAAGATCCTACAGAGAAAATTGATTATAAAAAGAATAAATCTTTCACCCAGGTAGAGAGAGAAAGGGTTGAAGGTTTCTTGATCAGTTCTTGATAGATCTGACTGCTTAAGATTCAACCTGTCTTAGCTTCTTCAAAGCTTCTTCAAAGCTTCTTGAATCTGAACAAAGTAAGGTTGATCTTCTTGTGAAGTTGGAGTTGATCCTGAATCCAGCTTCCTCTTCTTTCAGATGTAGATCTGAATTCTTCTTGCAGACTTGTTCAGAATCTGCCCTTAGAGACTTTTTTTTATTTCAGGATCTGAACATCTCTTCTTAATAGATCTCTCTCACTATCTCTACCTTATTGTTGATAGAACATGTCTTTATACAGATCCTTCTGAGGTTACCGGCTGATCCGATTCATAACGGCCTTCTGACAGCTCTGATAGATGCAACAACTTTGTTAGTTATGACAGATGTCAAGTCTTTAGTCTTGACACCTGATGCCTCAGTGTACTTTATCTCAGTAGAGAAAATGTCGAGATAATACTTCAAATGTGTCAACATAAATAAACCATGTGTCGACACAATTCTTGATGATGTCGACACAACTCTCATAATGTCGACACACCCCTTCTTTATCTACTTGACACAGCTTCTATGGAATGTGTTGACACAAGTCCTATGTGTAACACCCCCAGCCGTCGCATGACATATAACAGAAGGTCCAGCTGGAACCCGACGCCTTATACTACAGACAGTCGGAAGGGTTACATAAGAATATCCAAACATTCCAATTAAGACTACTTGTCCTACACAGAGCATTCTAGCGGAAGCTTTAAAAGTAGAAAGAACCCAAACTTGTATGCAAATAACATGAATGTCCAACATCATTACCACTGGAATGAAATAATAACACACTGAAAGAAACTTGGCCTTATGGCCTTACAGAGGTTCACTTAATTAAATAATGTTTTCCATACATCGGCTCGCAGGCCGGCCACACATGACAAAAGTAAAGTACAACTATTCGCTTTGGCCTTCTAGGGCCAGCACAACAACATGGGCTCCAGCCCGCTGTTTGGTACTCGGCTCCGCAGCACCTGCAAGCACATTCCACCGCATGGTGGCAAACAAAGCAACGGTCAGCCATAATCTGACCAAATTATAACGACCCTGCCCCTTACTCGGGACGGCGGTGCTCTTTCCCTGCATAACATTAGCCCAGTAAAACAATAAAGCACAATTATACTACGCCACAGGTGTAGGCTCGTACGGCCAAACACCCCGTCCACTCGGGGCACATTAACAGTGAATGCTGACACTTCAGCGTCTTCACCACCATCCCAAAGATGGCAACCACGTGAGCATTTAGCCTTTCTGACCACCGTCTAAGGCTCCCGACTATGCCAAAGGATAGTCCCCTTTTTGGGTCTCTCGCACCGAACCACATAGCCTAGGTCCAATTCCACTTGCCCGTTGCTCACACCACGTAGTCACTTTAAGACGTATGCACGAGCCAAGCATCTCTCGGATCCCAAAACTTTTCCAAACAATCACATAACCCAGTTATGTTCAAGGACGGTTCCCTGACCGCCAAGTTAGCAGAACACGTTTCCGCTCAGTTTTTCAGGTGCGCCTTGGAGTTAATCCCCAAGGATCCCTGCTGCAATCTACCGCATAGAAACCCGAAAAACCCAAAGCACGGAGTCTTCTCCGGCAAAACATATCAAATGCAACATCACCGATCCAGACAATACACATCCGGGTAGGCTTCACACACAATGTATATGCTCGTACTTCGATTCCGGACTCTATATGCAACACAAGAGGGACTATTCACATCAATCCCAAGGAATACCACGCACTCACCGCACACTCGCGGGAGCAGGTTTCCCTATGTAAAAAAGGATGAGAGCTTCACATGCTCAAGTAGAGAATTGTTATCCTTGTAGTCCGCTTTTGTGCCATCGAAAAACTACACGGATAGAAGTCTTCGCAATGGAATTTCTTCCACGGATCCGCTCTCGGTTCACCAAACGGTGCTCCGATGCTCCGCCGGCGGCCGGAATCCTCCTCCTTCTTCCTCCTCTCTCTAACTCCTTGAAAAGAGAATGGCTTGGAGAACATGAAGAGTTAACTCCCCCATTCCTGGCCTTAACAGAGCAGGAAACCATCTGGGCCATTGGATCTCAATTAAAGAAAATGAACGGCTCAGATCTGCACAAAAATCCCCTGACCTAGGCCGAACACGGCCTCACACACGACCGTGTTCCAGGCAGTATGCCTTGATAGAGGCACGATCGCCGAACGAAGAAAAGACACACGGGAAAAGACACGCCCGTGTCTCACCTAAAACCCCCATGTAGGGTCCTTGACATGCCCAAGACCAGGGGGCGTGTCACATATAACCGCCACGGCAACGGACACGACCCAACTGAACACAGGTAGGGACACAGGTATGAACACGCCCGTGTCACTCGATAATCATCGATCGTCGAATACAGAGGGTCACTCGACAATTGTCGAGCGCCGTTCAGCGATCGTCGAACGCAGGTGGACACGCCCTCCCGACATGCCCGTGTCGCCTAGCGTGTTCCTCCAGAACACTTTTTGTCGAACTCAATCGGCTTTCGGGAACACGGGTACAGACACGGTTAAGCACACGCCCGTGTCAAATGACACGCCCGTGTCACTCAGCCGTGTTTCTAGCCGTGTCCTTCTCGGGATGAAAACGGCCAAAACACCAGCCAGACACGGCCTTGGACACGCCCGTGTCCTAGGCCGTGTACCCCTATACCGGCACCAAAAATTCCTTTTTACGCGACCAACTCAAATACAATTTTTGGGGCATTACAAATCTCCCCCACTTAAGGAATTTCGTCCCGAAATTGAGTAAAGGTACACAAAAATTACAAGTTACCTGAGGGGAATAACTCGGGATATTCCTCCAACATAGCTTGCTCTCGCTCCCACGAAAGCTCCTCATATCCGCAATTATCACAACAGACTTTAACCATTCGGACTTACTTGTTGCGGAGTCGCTTGACTACAACATCTTCAATACGTACTGGCTTGACCTTTGTCGTTAATTCATAATCAACCGACACTTTATTGTCCGCAATGATCTGTGAAGGCTCTTGCACCACCCTACGCAACACCGACACGTGGAACACGTTATGTAGCCCACTCAATTCCGCCGACAGCTTCAATCTATACGCCGCCTCGCCAACACGCTCCAGGATTTCAAATGGTCTAAGGTATCTCGGACTCAGCTTCTTCAAGCGTTGAACCCGCGAGACACCCTTGAACGACTTAATTTTTAAGAATACCCAGTCGCCAACATTGAACTCCACATTCCTATGTTTGGCGTTATAGTACTTTGACTGCCTGTCTTGAGCGATCTTCAACCGTTCTTGAATTGTTCGTATCACTGAAGTGGCATCTTCCACTGCTTGACATTTGTAAAGCTTCGACTCGCCCGTCTCCAACCAAGACAACGGTGTGCGACACTTTCTCTCGTACAAGGCTTCAAAAGGCGCCATTCCAATACTCTCCTTAAAGCTGTTGTTATATGCAAACTCCACCATGTACAGGTGGTCTTCCCACTGCTTTCCAAAATCTATGACGCACATGCGAAGCATGTCTTCCATCGTCCGGTTGACCCTCTCAGTTTGGCCATCTGTCTGCGGATGAAAGGCTGTGCTGAATTTTAGCTTAGTACCCAACAGACTATTCACCAACCTCCAGTCATTCGACGTGAAGCGTCCATCTCGATCACTAACAATACTGTGGGGCACACCATGCAATCGTACAATTTTCTCCACATAGAGTTTGGCTAACTTTTCCACCGGATCTTCCTTCCTGACCGGAATAAAGTGCGACACCTTTGTCAACCTATCTACGACCACCCAAATGGCGTCGTTTCCCTTCTGCGACTTTGGCAAACCATGCACAAAATCCATAGATATGTCGTCGAATTTCCATTCTGGGATAGGTAGGGACTTCAAGAAACCTCCGGGTTTCTGGCATTCCGCCTTCACCAATGCACATGTGTTGGATCCCTAGTTTGGATTTGGGCTAGGTTCACTGAGTTAGGATGTCTTTGACCCACCTTGTATAGTCAGGGTCATTGGCTGCGTCGTAGAGTCTAGGGTTTGTCCTTAGAACATCAGCTCATTGGTTGTCTCATCAGCTCAGCTCGACGAACTGTGAACCCAGCTCGACGATCTCTGTTCTTCGTTCAACAATTCCATACTTAGGTCTTCTCCAGGTTTCCGTCCCCTTTCTTGGCGATGATTACTGAGTAATTAATGCTCAATCTTCTTGGAATGTTACCATTAGAACGAGCATTGATCATGGATTATTTCATGCCGTTTTTCCATGGGACAGTTAGGGAATTCATTCATTGTCGCTTCCTTCCCAGGCCGACTGCATTTACTGCTCACAGATTCTAATTTCGAATGTGTTATTCAGTCAGTTTTTAACAAAAAGAAGAAAATATTAAGCAGAGACACACAGACAGACATTACATTCAAGAAGTCTTTCAAAAATCAAATGTTCTTTTCTGCAATCAGCCTAGGCCAGAGAACATCATCAAGAAGAAGAAGAACATACAATCTCCATCAAGAGTCTTCTTATTTCAACCCTACAGGATAACTTCAGAAGGCAACAATAACTCTATCTGTCAAAGAAGTTCCTGAAGCAATCTCTGGTCAAGGCAATCAAGTTGTTTTTGAAGACCTGTCACCCTGAAGCAGTGCTCCAGATTTCCTGATCCATTCAAGATCTCAGGGGGAACAATCTACTGAAATCAATCCACTAGTCTTCTCAGTTGTTATTGAGAAAGAGAAGACACCATCACCCATTTTCCATTTTCTGTACAGGGTTTTAAGTCCCTTCAAAATTATTCCTGGTTGCAAGTCTCCTACGAAAAGGCTTGAGGTTTTGATTTTTGAGCACCTGAACAAAAGCTCATTGGTGTCAGGCACCTGATCAAAAATCTGAGTGGATTCCTACCAGGGTGGTAGAAGAGTGGATGTACCCAGGTTGGGGAACCACTATAATTTCTTGTGTCGTCTAGTTGCCCTTTTTCTTTTGTTTTGGCTGTGTTCTGTGATTTGTTAGGTTGTTTTGCTTATTACTTTATTTGCTAATCTGTTCACCTAGGATTACAGCAAAAGTTGTAAAGTTTTTTTTAGAGAGCACAATACTCTATTCACCCCCCGTCTAGAGTATTTCGGATCTAACCTTCTCTTTCAATTGGTATCAGAGCCAGGTTGGTTAAACTACCACACCTTAACAAGTTAATTGGTTGTACAGGCTAACACCTGAACCATAAAGATCTCTCTTGTTAGATCTGATTGTTTTGTTTCCTTTATTAGATTTATTTCTTCACAGAAATGACTCAAAATAAAGATTATGCAAGCAGCAGACCTCCAATATGCAATCTTAACAGATTTTCCATCTGCAAGGCAAAAATCAAATTGTATATGAATTCTATTGATGAAGATATTTTTGCCTCTATCTTAACAGGAGTACCTCCAGCACCTGCAGCTTCTCCAAGCACCTCTACCAACATGACTGCAGTACCTCCTCCAGATAATAATGATGCTTACAAGAAAGCCAAAATTGCAGATGCAAGAGCAATGAACATCTTGGTACAGACAATGTCTGATGACATATTTCAGAAGGTGGCTGAGTGCAGCTCAGCCAAGGACATTTGGGACTCCCTCAACCAAATGGTAGCTGGTTCAGCTAATGAAAGGAAAGATAGGTGATCAAATCTCATATCCCTGTATGAGAATTTTAAGAAGGATGAGGCTGAATCAATTGCTGAAATGTATAATAGGTTGAGCTCAATCATCAATGAGCTTAAAACCTTGGATAAAGATATCACCCTTACAGAGGTGAATGAAAAAATCTTGATGTGCTTCCCTAGCTCTTGGGACTCAAGAATCTGGCCTATCAAAGAATCCAGAAGCATAAATGAGCAGCTGATTAAATCAAGATAAGCAGCTGAACAGAAAGTAACAACTCCAGTGAGAAAAGATCATAGTATAGCTTTCAAATCATCAGAGGAAAGTGAGACCTCAACATCCAATGAAGAACTAATGAGGCACTTTGCAAAAAGATTTTATAAGATGGCTAGAAAGGACTTCAGAAGAAAATCATCCAGGCAGGATGATAAGCCCAAATATGACAAGACACCAACCAAGGAGGTTGTGTTCTTTGGATGTAGAAAGCCTGGACATTACATATCTGAATGTCCAGAAAGCCAGAAGAAGGAGAAAAGCAGAGAAAAAGACTCGAGGAGAAAACACAGCAGCAGACCCTCCTCCAGTAAGTACAAAAAGAGAGACAAAGGCTTTGTTGCTGAAACATGGAGTGATACTGAAGAAGAATCATCCTATTCCAGCTCAAGTGAAGAAGAGGAAGAAGCAATATCCAAGGAGGTTTGCCTTTTGACAATTGATGCCTCCAGGAGCAGTTCAGGATCAGAAGGTGAATCTGAAGATGAGGCAGCCTCAGAGTCAGAGGCATATCAGGTTCTTTCAAGTTTTAATTTTAATTCTGATTCCTTTAAAATTGAATTTAAGGCAATGTGTTTAGATTTAATTAGTTCAGAGAAAGAAATAAAAACCTTTAGAGAAAAACTAGGAAATCTTGAATCTGTTAACTCAGAAAATCTTAAACTAAAAGATCAACTAACTTTAGCACATGAGCAGATAATTAAATTAAAATCTGATATATGTGAGGCCAAACAACTAGAGCAATCTCTTAATGGAAGATGTCTCAAGCTGATGGACATAACAAGCACAGTAAATGCCAGATTAAATGACAAGATGGGCTTGGGTGCTTCATCAGGTTTGCCCCCCATAATTAAGAAAAGTATTCTTACCGCACCCATTAAATTTTTTTCTGCCATGGGAAAAGAGAAGATAATAAACAAACCAATGTCTGAAAACAATCCAAAACCCATAGACAAGAGCAATAAAAATCAGAAAACAGCTAATAAAAATAAGGTTCAGCAGCATTTGTCGAACCCAGATCGACGAAATGTGGCCCGTTCGTCGAACCTAGATCGACGAACGCTGAACGCAAACTTCAGTAATAACAACTCGTCTAACTGCGATCGACGAACTTTGTATGGTTCTTCAAGCAGAGGTCGACAAACATGGGGCGCAGAAAATGACTATTGTCATTCTCTAAGCAGAGATCGACGATCTCAGCCCTATTCATCGAACTCTGGTCGACGAACTTACAAGAATTCGTCGAACCCAGAAGGACCAAACATAAATCATTTCTCTTACAGAAATTCTAAGCCAGCTAATAAACCATTCAATCTAGTAGCTGATTGAGTTATTCCACCTAGGAGATGTCACCCTTTAGGTTATAAATCTCAACCTACTTTGTCAGTTATATCCAGCTTTTCTTTTCAACAAAATAAATGACCCAAGGTAACCTGGGTCAAGAACAATTAATGTTTGTTTTTCATTTCAAGTAAAGAGCTGTCCAAGGGTGAGTCAGACCTGGTACTTGGACAGTGGTTGCTCCAAGCATATGACAGGCAACAAGGACAATCTATCTAATTACAGGTCCAAGCTAGGACCAAAGGTGTTCTTTGGTGATTCAAATAGTGGCCAGTCTGAAGGATATGGAGCAGTAAAGATTGGAACAGTTACCTTCAAGAGAGTAACATATGTAAGAGGACTCAAACATAACCTAATATCCATAAGCCAATTATGTGATGAAGGTTATCAGGTACACTTTAACTCTACCTCCTGTTCTATTATTAATAATGAAAACACAACTGTTTTAATTGGAATTAGACAAGGTAACATATATCTAGTAGATTTTATTTCTGCCAAAACTGATGTTTGTTTACTCAATATCACTAGTAACCAAAATAAGTTGTGGCACAAAAGATTAGGTCATGTAAACCTTAAAATATAGCTAGGTTATCTAAAGACAACCTTATTAGAGGTTGACCTTCTGGTCCCTACAAGAAGGAAAACCTATGCATGGCTTGTCAATTAGACAATCAAACTAAAAATAGTTTTAAATCTATTAATAAGAGTGATTCACCTAGGATTTTGTATTTGCTTCATGTGAACCTATTTGGACCCATTACAGTACAAAGCCTAGGAGGGAAGTCTTACACTTTAGTGATTATTGATGACTTCTCCAGATTTAGTTGGGTGGCCTTTCTGAGAACTAAGTCAGATACATTCAAGGTTCTTACAGATTTTCTCAGGACCATACAGATTGAGTTCTCTACTCATATTGCATTGATCAGAAGTGATCATGGCACAGAGTTTGAGTCTCTTCTTATGCATGAGCGCTGTGAGAAGGAAGGTATCAGGCAGTGATTCTCTGCTCCTAAAACTCCCCAACAAAATAGGGTAGCTGAAAGGAAAAATAGGACACTCATTGAAGCTGCAGGCACATTATTGGCAGATGCTTACATGTCTCTATCCTTTTGGGCAGAAGCTGTAAACACTACTAACTATGTCCTGAATAGAAGCCTTATACATAAGCTGAAAAATAAGACCCCCTATGAATTGCTTAAAGGAAAGAAACCTAAAATCACATATTTTAAAGTTTTTGGTTGTATATGTTATATTCACACAAACAAAAAAAGATACATTAGAAAGTTTGAGGCTAAGGCTGAAGAAGGGATTTTTCTAGGATACTCCCAAGTAAGCAAGGCCTATAGGATCTTTAATAAATCCACTCTTAAAATTGAACAGTCACTCCATGTATCTTTTGATGAAGCTAACATGTCTTATAAGGAGAAAGAGATTTCTACCAATAGCTCTTTGCAGGTTCCACAACTGTGTGAGTCTATGGATGGACTAAACCTTACCCAAGAGGTGTCAACCCATCCTTCTCCACAGGTTGCTGAAGACAGTGAAGAAGAAAATCAAGTGGAAGTGGCTGAACTTCCCTCAATAGCTAATAACATTCCTCAAGAGGAATTAATTATAGAAGCTGTTGCTGAACAAACTCCACCAATTGATCTTGTCACACTTAGAGATCACCCCAAATCTCTGGTGATTGGAGACATTTCAGCAGGTGTACAGACAAGGCATCAACTCAACCAAGACTTGATGTATGCCTGTTTTCTCTCTCAGATTGAACCTCTCTCCATCCATGAAGCTGAGCAAGATCCCCACTAGTTCATTGCAATGCAAGAGGAACTAAATCAGTTTGAGAGATGTAGAGTTTGGAATTTGGTTCCAAGACCTCATAACTACCCAGTTATTGGAATCAAATGGGTCTGCAGAAACAAGCTAGATGCACAAGGAAACATAGTGAGAAACAAGGCTAGGCTTGTTGCTCAGGGCTACAGGTAAGAGGAAGGAAATGACTATGACCAAACCTTTGCCCCTGTTGCAAGGTTAGAGGCCATAAGAATATTCCTTGCATATGCAGCTCACAGGAGATTCAAAGTTTTCCAAATGGATGTCAAGAGTGCATTCTTGGATGGAGCGCTTCAAGAAGAGGTTTATGTGGAACAACCTCCAGGTTTTATCTCTCTAACTCAACCCTCTTTTGTATTTAAATTACATAAAGCTCTCTATGGTTTAAAGAAAGCTCCAAGAGCTTGGTATGAGACCTTAGCAAGCTTTCTTTTAGAGCATAAATTTACAAGAGGAACCATAGATAAAACCCTTTTCATTAGATATCATAAGGACCAAATTTTGTTAGTACAAATATATGTGGATGACATCATCTTTGGGTCTACTGATCCCAAATTATGCAAGAGGTTTGCTGACCTAATGCATTCTAAATTTGAGATAAGTAGCATGGGTGAGGTTTCCTACTTTCTTGGTCTCCAAGTGAAGCAGCTCCCTGATGGTATCTTCCTCTCCCAAGCTAAGTATGCTAAAGAGCTTATTAAGAAGTTTGGGATGGGTGATGCTTTAGGAATGAAAACACCTATGGCTACCAATGCTTTTGTGGATTCTGATGCAGCAGGGAAACCTGTAGATCAGAAGCATTATAGGGCAATTATTGGATCCCTATTATACCTAAGAGCTAGCAGGCCTGATATCATGTTTGACACATGCCTTTGTGCTAGGATCCAAGTGAACCCCAAAGAATCTCACCTTATTTTCTTAAAAAGAATTTTGAGATATATAAAGAGTTGCCCAAATCTAGGACTCTGGTATCCTGTAGAGTCAGAGTTTGAGTTAACTGGATACTCAGGTGCTGACTATGCTGGATGTAGAGTGGACATGAAGAGTACCTTTGGAACTTGCCAGTTCCTGGGTATGAGACTTGTCTCTTGGTTTTGTAAAAATCAAACATATGTGTCTACATCAACTGCAGAAGCAGAATATATGGCTGCTGACAGCTGCTGTTCACAAATGTTATGGATACAAAACCAACTCCTAGACTATGGTGTCAACTTAAATAATTCAACATTATTTTGTGATAATACTAGTGCTATTGCTATAACACAGAATCCAGTTCACCATAGTAGGACCAAACATATTGATATAAGACATCATTTCATTAGAGATAGTGTGGACAAAAGAAAATCAACCTAATCCATATTCCTATTGATTTACAGAGAGTAGACATTTTCACCAAACCCTTGGATGAGAAAAATCATCTGTTCTTTATAAATCAACTGGGAATGATCAATGGAGAAGAGTTAAATTAATTTCTGTCTGCATTCGACGAATTTTCCAGAGTTCGTCGAACAGAGTTTGAAGAATTAGGGAAAGTTTGAGAGATGCTCGTCGACCGGAGATCGACGAACTTTGCTTCAGAAAATATTTCGTCGAACGGGGTTCGACGAACTGTTTTCGTTTCTTCTGGATGAGATCGACGAATTATCTATCTATAATTTATTTCGTCGACCTCAGTTCGAAGAACTGTTTCTTTTTCGTGGAACGGAGATTGTCGATTCATATTCTGGAAAACCTTATATCTAGGTTTTCTTCGACCTCCATCCCACGCTTTTTGTTCTCTTGCACTTGATCGTTGTTTTCTTTGTCAATCTTGCAGGTGATCTCAATGGCAGTTCCAGCAGGAGCTTTAGTCGCAATGAAGTTTGACACTAGTTTTGATGTCGACTTCGACTCATTCCAGCACTCAGATCCAATCTTCCTCTATATTCTGGAACTTCTGGAAGAACAGAATCAGAAGAACCTGATGACCACTCAAATAAAGTTGGCCGGAACAGAAATCAAGGAACGGGTCTATACTTCAACCACTTCTGAAGACAATACCATGACAGAATCAATCGCCGGTAACACTGTCTCCTTAACCCCCGCGGGTTTAACTGAAATATTTTGTTTGACAACTGGAGAGGAGGAATTAGAGATTGATTCTGCAGAGTTTACTATGATGCTAAATCTGGTGGGTTATGCTGGTGACAACCCTAACAAACTGTTGAAGAAACATCTATTTGCGCCCTATAAATTCTTAGCAGACTTGGTTGGTAAAGTGCTACTCGGCAAACATACAACACACGACTACATCACCAGACAACAGTTTCTGGTCATGCGTGCCATTGTCAACAAGAAGCAAATAGACTGGGGACAACTACTGTTTGACTTGATAAAGAAGAAGAATACCAAGAAGGAAGTATGTTTTGGAAGGATCCTAGGGATCTTCCTCAAGGAAAAGGCTGTTGAATCCCTGGTCTCCCAGATTATATTCATTAATGCCAGTAAAAGGCTCACCTGTGCCTTATTTGCCAGGTGGGAGAGGACAATCACCGAGCCCACTAAGGCTTCTACCTCTTCCACCCCAGCTTCTGAAGGCACCAGGGCAGTTAAAGCCACTCCCACACCTGTTAACGAGATTCATCCCACTCCACCATCTCTTCCAGCACCCCTTCCAGCAAAATAACTCACTTCCTCTCCCATTCCTTCTTCAACACTTCAATAACAACAGCATTCTCCTGTGATTACTCCACCTCCATCTCCACCACTTGCCATCACTCACATTCCATCTTCCCCTCCTCAAGCAAATCAACAACCAACACCTCCTTCTTCCCCTCATGACACATATATTCCTACACCACCATAGTCTCCACTTCCCCCACATTTATCCTCCATCCCATCTTACATCCTACCCTCAGACACTGTAATACCAGATGCCACCCCTCCATCCTCATCACCATCCACTCCCCACATACATGCTTTTCTACCCTCCATTCCATCACTAGTTGCTCCCTCCTCCACACCAAATGCAACATCCTCTCCCACTTCCTTATTTGATCCCACTACCATATCCTCTATCCTCACCATCATCACCCCCCTTCTGAAATCCCTTATAGCAGAGACCATTACACCTCTTGCTACCACCATTCAATCCTTATATGCCCAAATCTCTGCTCTTACTGCTGCCCCCTCCTCAGCCAGGGGCCTGGCCTCAGTTCCTACTGATACCAGGCAGGGGGGGATGCCTGATGATGAAGCAGCAGCACCAGCTTCAGATACTTCAGCACCAGCACCAGCAGAGACTCCAGTCCCCACAGAAGCATATACAGATTGTACAGATACAGATTTAGTTGATTTACTTGATTTTATTAATTCTGATATGGACATTGCTGAATCTGTTGGTGATTTATTCTCAATCCCACAGTTAATTTACAAGAATTACTGAAAACTTTTGATACTGTATATATGCATCCTCCTCCAGCAACATTCACTAAGCCATAGTTGGCTCTTGTGCCTTATACTTCTCCTGTTAGTCCAGCAGTTGCTAAGCAACTCTGTGATAGTTTTGAAATTCCAGTTTCTGCAGTTATTCCATCCTCTCCAGAAGCTGTCTCAATACCAACCTCTGTGATGGATGACTCACCTATGCCAGATCTGGATGAAATAATCTTAGCTGATATTGAAGAAGAAAATAAGACAGCAGCTGAAAGCTCTATCCCAATTACTTCTGATGCCTGTACAGTCTCTTCTTCAACTACTGCTGAAACTCCAGTTTTTGAAACTTCTGCTTCTGCTACAGAAAAGGCTGTCATTGATGATAAAGTATTGAAAGCATTGGATGCTTTATACGATAACCCTCAGGGTTTTGGCAGTGAAGATGATGAAGATGATTCAGATGAAGAAGCTGCCAAGAATAAGAAGCAATTGTTGTCAAAGAAAAGGAAGGCGCCTCCTCCTCCTACTCCTAAGCCCAATCCAACAGCTGACACTCCCTACTACATCTTGCATAATGTTACTCCTTATAAGGGAATGTCTACTTGGATGTGGCTGTCAAAGAATCAGCAAAAGGAGTGGAAAAGAAGTAGGAGATAGTCTCCTCCACCAGTTCAGAGATACAGAAGAGATCCTCCTCCTCCTCCTCCTCTAGCTGCTGGTACTTCCAGTTCCTTAATTTCAAAGCCTTCTCCTGTACAAACCTACCAAAGGCATCAGATCAAGTCTTCAGGAGGCAACCAACAGAGGCAACAATCTTCACAAAAACAACAACATCAGCAACGACAACCTCAGCAGCAACAACAAAATGTATCTGTAGATCAGAAGGATGACAGTCCCAAAAGACCATATTCTCCTCCTATTCCTTTTGAGGATCCTGAAATAACTAACACTGCAAAAATGGCCAGATTCCAGGAACTGATTGACCTATCATTGATTAATAAAGCAAAAGCTGAAGGAAAGAACATTTCTGGATACACAACTATGTCAAAGTATAGAAAAGAAGAACTTAAAAGGTTTGACAAAGCAAACGAGCTCTTCAATGTTGATGACTATATGAAGCTTCATCCAGAGGCTGTTGTTCCCAGAGCCTCTTCTCAGAATATGCTTGGGATAGCTGATATGACAATGACTGTAGCTCAGGCAGCTAATCCAAACAGAGAAATCAAATTCTCAAAGCCTGGAGCTAGCAGTAGTAGCAACAAAAAGAAAGACAAAGACAAATCCAAGAAGAGCAAGATATGATCTAGGTTTTTCTTCATCCTTGTCCTGTTTTGTTTTTACTTTTACAACTCTCTGGTTATGTTTCTGAACAAAGCTTTTATATATCTGCTACATGTGTTATAAATTCTCTGTCAGATATATGCTTTTAGTGCTTTGTTTTGTTTTAGTCTGTGTCTTCACTTAGTGACCTCACCCAAATAGGGGGAGATTATTGGATCCCTAGTTTGCATTTGGGCTAGGTTCACTGAGTTAGGATGTCTTTGACCCACCTTGTATAGTCAGGGTCATTGGTTGTTCCTAGAGTCTAGGGTTTGTCCTTAGAACATCTTCCTGTGGACCAGCCATCCTCCAGACTGCCAGAGAAACTCAAGACTTAGAGATATTTTCAGCTCAAGGAAATCTGTTCGACGTTCGTCGATCTCAGCTCAACGAATCAGCGACGTTCGTCGATCTCAGCTCAACGAACCATATTATTTGGTCGACGATCTCTGGTCTTCTATTTGAATTCTTCTCAGTCAGAGAATTCTCAGATTCTAACTCTACAATCATTCTTCGGTCGACGAATTTGGATCTCAGTTCGACGAATGATGATTGTCTGTTTGACGAATGATGATTGTCTGTTCGACGAATGAAGATTGTCAGTTCGACGAAGATTGTAGCAGAATTGACAAGTTTCCCTTGAAGACTAATTGCTATTGTCTGGTCGACGAACTCATCAGCTCTGCTCGACGAACTGTGAACTCAGCTCGACGATCTCTGTTCTTCGTTCAACGATTCCAGACTTAGGTCTTCTCTAGTTTTTCGTCCCATTTCTTAGCGATGATTCCTGAGTAATTAATGCTCAATTTTCTCGGAATGTTACCGTTAGAACGAGCATTGATCATGGATTATTTCATGCCATTTTTCCATGGGACAGTTAGGGAATTCATTCATTGTCTCTTCCTTCCCAGGCCGACTGCATTTACTGCTCACAGATTCTAATTTCGAATGTGTTATTCAGTCAGTTTTTAACAAAAAGAAGAAAAGATTAAGCAGAGACACACAGACAGACATTACATTCAAGAAGTCTTTCAGAAATCAAAAGTTATTTTCTGCAATCAGCCTAGGCCAGAGAACATCATTAAGAAGAAGAAGAACATACAATCTCCATCAAGAGTCTTCTTCTTTCAACCCTACATGATAACTTCAGAAGGACAACAATAACTCTATCTGTCAAAGAAGTTCCTGAAGCAATCTCTGGTCAAGGCAATCAAGTTGTTCTTGAAGACCTGTCACCCTGACGCAGTGCTCCAGATTTCCTGATCCATTCAAGATCTCAGGGGGAGCAATCTGCTGAAATCAATCCACTAGTCTTCTTAGTTGTTATTGAGAAAGAGAAGACACCATCACCCCTTTTCCATTTTCTGTACAGGGTTTTAAGTCCCTTCAAAATTATTACTGGTTGCAAGTCTCCTACCAAAAGACTTGAGGTTTTGGTTTTTGAGCACCTGAACAAAAGCTCATTGGTGTCAGGCATCTGATCAAAAATCTGAGTGGATTCCTACCAGGGTTGTAGAAGAGTGGATGTACCCAGGTTGGGGAACCACTATAATTTCTTGTGTCGTCTGGTTGCCCTTTTTCTTTAGTTTTGGCTGTGTTCTGTGATTTGTTATGTTGCTTTTCTTATTACTTTATTTGCTAATCTGTTCACCTAGGATTACAGCAAAAGTTGTAAAGTTTTTTTAAGAGAGCACAATAATCCATTCACCCCCCTATAAAGTATTTCAGATCTAACCTTCTCTTTCAACATGTACGGCACTTGGCCACATAAAGTGCTACGTCCTACTTCAATCCTGGCCACCAGAACAATTTCTTCAAGTTTTTGTACATCTTCGTGCTTCCCGGGTGGATTGAGTACTTGGTATGATGAGCCTCATACAACAACTCCTCCCGAAGATAATCCGCACTAGGAATGCATAGGCGACCGTCCTTCCTTAGCAACCCATCTTCAACAACAAACTGAGAATTTAACTCATCCAAAGATTCATCCAAGATCTGCTTCATGCTGTTATCCTGAATCAAAGCCCGCCGAACTCTATCAGCTAGGTCACACTACACCTCTGTCCAAAACAGTTTCGCCTTAACACTAGACTTCTTGTCGACGCAAGATATCTCCAAAGCCTCCAACTCATGGACCAATCCCTCATCATGTACCGATAACCAGTTGGCTTATGCAGGAGTCCTGCGACTTAACGCATCTGCCACTACATTTCCCTTACCAGGCACATAATATATCTTGAAGGTGTAGTCCCCTAAGAACTCCATCCACCTCTGCTGCCTCATGTTCAGATCCTTTTGATCCAACAGGTACTTCAAGCTCTTATGATCTGTGTAAATATCAACCTTCACACCGTACAGATAGTGCCTCCATAACTTTAGATCAAATATCATGGCTGCTAATTCTATTTCGTGAACCAGATAATTCCTCTCATGAACCTTCAGTTGTCGTGAACCATAGGCTATCACCCTCCCATGCTGTAGAAGAACACAACCCAAACCACTACCCGAAGCATCACTATAGATCTCGAACCCTTCGGTTCCACTTGACGAACATAAAATAGGCGCTGTGGTCAACCGCCTCATCAACTCCTCAAAAGCCTCTTCGCACTCCAGAGACCACAAAAACTTCTGATCCTTCCATGTTAACGTCGTGAGTGGTAGCGCTATCCGCGAGAAGTTCTCTACGAAGTGCTTGTAGTAGCCAGCAAGCCCCAGAAAACTCCGAACCTCTGCCACTGTAGTCAAAGCAGGCCACTCCCGTATCACCACTTTCTTCGCCGGATCCACAGCTATCCCTTCTCCACTGACAACATGACCAAGGAACGCTATCGAGGATAACCAGAATTCACACTTGGAGAACTTAGCATACAACTGGTTCCTCCTCAACGTCTCCAACACCATGTGTAGATGATTGTAGTGATCCTCCTCGCACTTCGAGTACACCAGGATATCATCGATAAATACTATCACGAAATGATCCAGGTACTCTCTAAACGTCCTGTTCATCAGATTCATAAACACGGATGGCGCATTGGTCAAACCAAACGGCATGACCGTGAACTCGTAATGCCCAAACCGCTACTAAATGCTGTCTTTGGGATGTCGCTCTCCCTTATCCTAAACTGGTAGTAACCGGATTTTAGATCTAACTTTGAATATACCGTTGACCCAAACAACTGATCAAATAGATCATCAATCCTGAAGATCAGACATTTGTTCTTCTCCGTAAGCGCGTTTAATTCCCGATAGTCAATGCAGAGTCGCAAGCTCCCATCATTTTTCTTAACGAAAAGAACCGGTGCGCTCCAAGGCGATGAACTTGGACGCACATACACTTACTCCAACAACTCTTGAAGTTGTACCTTCAACTACGCCATCTCTCGCGGCGCTATCCGATATGGAGAGCGTGACACCGGTTTAGCACCCGGTACTAGCTCAATGGTAAAATCAATATCCCACTGAGGAGGGGCTCCTGGGAGATCATCTGGGAACATATCAGGATACTCGGACACAACTAGAATACTGTCAAGAATTGGCTTAGGCGTCGAAGTCTGCATTAGAGTGACAAACAGCTCTACCCCAGACCGAACCGCCTTAATCACCTGAAGGGCTGACATCAAAGTCTTACCCGACCCCTTCATGCCCGCAAAAGTAGTCTCCCGATCAGTGTTCAGACACAACTTAACTTCCTTACGATTGCAATCAATGCATGCACCCTGCTCCGAGAGCCAATCCATGCCGAATATTATGTCGTACTCCGCTAACGGCAAAAGCGACGCTCGCAAATCAAACTCCTGGTCTCCAATCCGAATCTCCAATACGCAGATCCTATCCGCGTGCATTGAGCACCCATTGGGCAACAACACATCCAATTTGTCTTTTGCCATCGAGGACGGAACCCCGCTACGCGATATGAATTTTTCGGACAAGAAGGAATGTGATGCTCACATATCAAACAGTGCTCTTGCCGGAAACTCAAAGATCAACACAAAGCCTAGCACAAACGAAAGTAACCTAACAAATACGAAGGTAACAACTATAAAAGTTAAACCACTATAATTTAAATCATACCTGTCACCACGTCCGCTTGCTTTATGACCTCTTGCAGGCCAAGGTTGTAAACTCCAGGCTGGGCTGGAACATGGTGGGACGCGGTTGACTCCACCGCCTTCCCTTTCTCCTCATAAATCGCTCCAGGCTTCCTCTCAGATCTTGCACGTCCGCTCCAACACTCACGAGCAAAATGCCACGTCTTCCCGCAGTTGTAGCAAGCTCCTGGGACTCGACTTGTAGTTTCCCCCGACGCACCAGATGGAGGGGTTGAGTTCGAAGTCCTATGTTTCTTGTTCCACCTGCGGAAAATTGACTTGGTATTTGGCAACTTGAACTCAGACTTCTTTTCTCCTGGGTCCTTCTTCTCTTGAACTTTCTTCACAACTTTCTCCAATGACGGGGCCGAATTGACCAAGGCTAGGAAGCCCTGTGCCTTAGGCCCAGCAAGTAGTAGCTGTAGATCGCCGCGTAGACCCTCAAAAAAACCGGTTGGTCTTCCGTTCTTCTTCCATAAACGTAGCACCAGCATAACAACCCAACCATGTGAACTCATGGAGATACTCGTCCACGCTTCTGGATCCCTGAGTCAACCCAAGAAATTGGTTCTCCATCTCAAGCTTCTGAGCAGAGGTACAAATCTGGCTAGAACATCTTGAAAATTCCTCCATAGGCACATCAGTAAGCTGCCTACCCACTAAGAGATGAACTCCAATTCATCCCACCACAGCCTCGCTTCACCCCACCAAAGAAAAGTCGCTATGGTGGTCTTCTGCCACTCCTCAGTTAACGTGGCTATCAAACCCTCTTTATCGAAGAGAGCCAGTCCTCAGCTTGGGCTGGCGTTCCAACCCCATCGAACCTCGAAGTATTAAAGACCATTACATGCTTTAGCTGCTTCTCCGTAGCTCTTCTCGGCTCTACCAGATCAACTACTGCGGGCTCCATCACTCTCGCTCTGCCACCCTAACCAGTTCTTGCTTATTCACAGGAGGTGTGTGATGCATTTGCCCTACAGGTTGGGCATTAATCATCACAAATACGGCTTCAGCCACCATCCTGATGGTTTCCGCTGAAGGAGGTGCAGTAGGCATGTCTCTCGGTGCACTACTTTCCGCCGACTTCAGACTCTCTGACTGACCAGCACCGCTCCTAGCTGCCTATAGAAGCAAAGACACACGATTAGACGACAACCAAATTGCTAAAAGCAATCATTGGAACACTCAGATTCCACAAAACAAGTGTATTTTTCATTCCTAAGTGGACATTCATGGGTTCTTTTTGATGTTATAACGATGATGCACATATGTGCTCACCACCCTTTAAAAGAATTCGCCAACGAATTCATTTAAGCCTGACCGTAACCAGAAGTCTGATACCAATTGTAACACCCCCATCCGTCGCATGCCATATAACAGAAGGTCCAGCTGGAACCCGACGCCATATACCACAGACAGATGAAGGGTTACATAAGAATATCCAAACATTACAATTAAGACTACTCGTCTACACAGAGCATTCTAGCGTAAGCTTTTAAAAGTAGAAAGAACCCAAACTTGTATCCAAATAACATGAATGTCCACCATCATTACCACTGGAATGAAATAGTAACACACTGAAAGAAACTTGGCCTTATGGCCTTACAGAGGTTCACTTAATTAAATAATGTTTTCCATACATCAAATCCGACTCGCAGGCCGCCACACATGACAAGTAAAGTACACTATTCGCTTTGGCCTTCTAGGGCAGCACAGCAACATGGGCTCGAGCCCGCTATTTGGTACTCGACTCCGCAGCACCTACAAGCACATTCCACCGCACGGTGGCAAACAAAGCAACGGTCAGCCAAAAGCCTACCAAATTATAACGACCCCGCCCCTTACTCTGGACGGCGGTGCTCTTTCCCTGCATACATTAGCCCAGTAAAATAATATAGTGCAATTATACTACGCCACAGGGGTAGGCTCGCACGACAAACACCCCGTGCACTCAGGGCACATTAACGGTGAATCCTGACACTTCAGCGTCTTCACCGCCATCCTAAAGATGGCAAACACGTGAGCATTAGCCTTTCTGACCACCGTCTAAGGCTCCCGACTATGCCAACGGCCAGTCCCCTTTTCGGGTCTCTCGCACCGAACCACATAGCCTAGGTCCAATTCCACTTGCCCGTGATCACACCACGTAGTCACTTTAAGATGTACGCATGAGCCAATCTTCTCTCGGATCCCAAAACTTTTCAAAAAAATCACATAACCTAGTTATTTCAAGGCCGGTTTCCCTGACCGCCATGTTAGCAGAACACGTTTCCGTTCAGTTTTTCGGGTGCGCCTTGGAGTTAATCCCAAGGATCCATGCTGCAATCTAACGCGTAGAAACCCGAAAAACCCAAAGCAGGGAGTCTTCTCCGGCAAAACATATCAAATGTAACATCACCGATCCAGACAATACACATCCGGGTAGGCTTCACACACAATGCCTATGCCCGTACTTCGATTCCGGACTCTATATGCAACACAGGGGGCTATTCGCATCAACCCCAAGGAACACCACGCACTCACCGCACACTCGCGGAGCGGGTTTTCGCCTATGCAAAAAGGAA